>JAWNZC010000097.1:137500-461940 GCA_035771165.1 Paragorgia papillata
GCAACAACAGCACCACAACAATAACAACAACAACAACACCATCACCAACAACAACAACACCAACACCACCACAACAACAATAACAACAACACCATCACCAACAACAACAACAATACCAACGCCAACACCACCACAACAATAACAATAATAACAATAACAACAACACCAACAACAACAACACCAACACCAACACAATAATAACAATAATAACAACAACACCATCACCATCACCAACAACAACAACACCAACACAACAATAACAATAACAATAATAACAATAACAGCAACAACACCATCACCAACAAAAACACCAAACACCACCACAACAATAACAACACCATCACCAACAACAACACCACCACAACAATTACAATAACAATAACAACAATAACAATAACAACAACAACATCACCAACACCAACACCACCACAACAATAACAATAACAACAACAACATCACCAACACCAACACCAACACAACAATAACAATAACAACAACAACATCACCAACAACAACAACACCAACACCACCGTGAATAAAACAAAATGGCGCCTGGTGGAGGCTAGCTCAAAACGCGCAGTATATTGCGCATTTTATTAACTAGAACTCAGTTCTTTACACAGTAATTATACCTAATTACACCTAATTATTGCATGGTTTAAAATATAATTTCCCGTGCCGTGTGCAGGAACAACCGACAAGGTCAAAATACAATATTTTTTTAAAAATTACAAAATCAAACCGTCTGATTTACGCCATAAGCTCTTGCCCAATCAGAGGCCGAAATAGCCCATAGGATAGCCTGGCCTCCACCAGGGCCCTTTATTCCCGCCATCTTGGCCCAGTTCCATACAAATGGCCCTGGGTACGAGGTATCACCACCACCAACAACAACAACAACAACACCACCACCACCACCAACACCACCACCACAACAATAACAACAACACCACCACCACCACCACCACCACAATAACAACAACAACAACAACAACAACAACAACGACAACAACATAATCACAACAACAACAACAACAACAACATAATCACAACAACAACAACAACAACAACACCACCAACAACAACGACAACAACAACAACAACAACAACAACAACAACAACGACAACGACAACGACAACGACAACAACAACAACAACAACAACAGCAACAACGACAACAACGACAACAACAACAACAACATAATCACAGCAACAACAACAACATGGTATTCAGCATGTACCGGTTTTGTTTTTCAGCCTTTCTCGAAGCAACTTACTTTTTACTTCTTGTCTGACGATTTCCTTCGTGTTCATTGTCCTCGTCTTCATCACAGCTGACTCTAGTCTGTGAATACAATGCACCATCTTGTTCAGGACTAACATGGTCCTCGTTATCACGAGTGATCTTATAATGTCCTCTTTTATGACCTGACTTAACAGTTTCTCTTTGTTTGTGCATTGCTTGGTCTCGACTTCGCGATCGATCTGTGTTACTAGAAGAATCCACAGATATCACATCACATTGGCCAAGAAAATCAGCCATGGAAGGATTATGAAATGGGTTGTCACTCTCCATACCAGGGAAAACTTTGTTAGTTGAATCAGTGTTGTTCTAATGAGGAATAAGAAGATGATTGTTTAGTTGTTCTCATAGTTTAGAAACAATTATGAAAGTTTGGATTAAAGATTTTGATTGAACCAGATAAGCAAATATATCATTATCAGCACAATCAAGATCACCCACATAATCACCCACAATCATCACCATTACCACAATCATCACCATATCATCACAATCATCACCATTACCACAATCATCACCATATCACAATCATCACCATTACCACAATCATCACCATTACCACAATCATCACCATATCATCACAATCATCACCATTACCACAATCAAAATCACCATAATTTATCACCATTGTTACCATTACTATTATACTAGCACTATCACCAGCACAATCACTATCATAATCACCATCACCACAATCACCATCATTACCATCACACCACCACAAACACCTTCATTGTCATAATAATCACTATCATCACCACTATTATCACCATCACACCACCACAATCACCATCATCACCATCATTACTATCACACCACCACACGCATATCATCACCACTATTATCACCATCACAACCACAATCACTATCATAATCACCATCACCACAATCACCATCATTACTATCACACCACCACAGACACCTTCATTGTCATAATCACCATCACTATCATCACCACTATTATCACCATCACCACCACAATCACTATCATAATCGCCATCACCAAAATCACCATCACACCACCACAGACACCTTCATTGTCATAATCACCATCACTATCATCACCACTATTATCACCATTGATCACACCACCACAATCACGCAAGCAAGAATACATTTTCCTAGTTTCAATTGATTTTTGAAGGGAAATTGTATTCTGAATACGGGACTTGTGCAATTTTATTCTTAATTTTGACGTCATATCGTCAAGGTCAAGTCAATATTGACAAGAATTCAGCCGTTATTCAAACTTAAAGTGGTAGCATAAAATACGAGGATGATAATGTCATTCCTCGAGTTCAAAAGTGGATATCGTAAAACTATTAACATTTCCAATCACGATATTTAAATAACTTTCATTTAAAAGTAATCTATTTTTGGACTGCAGTTTCCCTTTATATATGCTCAAAATGTCCACTGACACGCAAAAACGAGGTTCTGTCACGAACTGCGACATATTCTAGATTTTTTGTTTTACGCAGGCGTACAGAAAAAAAACATGACACTTCGCGTTTGAACTATCTCAGTTATATATACAAGTCAAGTATATGAAGAACTGTTAAAGCAGAAAAAAAGAAGATGGTGGAATAAAATCGTCTGGTGTTAGCCAGAATAAAATACTAAAGACTGATTCGGATAGGAAAGAGTTAAGAGAGATAGTTTATAACTTATTCCTATCCGAGGGCTTCCCCAGAGATGAATAAAATCGTGTTGTGTGGTATGGTAGTTAAATTAGTAAGCCAATCAATCAGTCAATTAAATAAATAAATCCTATTTTTGCCTCCAAAAAGCTACAAAAAGCCCTTTTTTTGGCCAAGGGAGTGGTCTGAGATAGAAAGAAGACGAATATGTTAATGCAAACTATTGTAAAAAAAAATTACTAATCATTCAGGAAAAATTTCAAGTTAGTTTCTCAAACTCATTAATAATTCATGAATTATCGTAGCCAATCCATGAACGTATACCACATCACATGCACGAGTTTTGATACTCAATGAAAACCTGCAAATAATTTTTTCTTGGATTTTCTTCGGTCAATATCTGTGTCGCCAACTCGCCATTAAACTAACTCATTTAGGGATACAACACGTATCCCTAAATGAGTTAGTTTAATAGTGTGAATTTGATCAATTATTCTGCAACAAGTTGTTGTGATCAACAACAAGTCTGTCGCAGGTTGTTGCAACAACTTGCTGTAGCATTGTTTTGCAAATCCTACAGCCAACACCATATGGTGTTAATGACTGGCCGTCCATATAGTATACGGTATATATAACAATATGCTATTATAGTATGCCAATACAACACTCATGATTAACCCTTACTAATCAAGTAACCAACTTACAGTGTCAAGCCTAGACTGTGGTATCTCATCTTGCTCAATCTTCCCACTTCGAGTTCTTGTCGATTGTTCCATTTCTTTCTTTTTGCCTTTACTCTTTGGCTGTATGTTTTGTTCCGACTCCGAGGAAAGTGTTAAAGATTCATCATAAAGTTTTAAATTAGTTCTAAATCGAGTCACGCGACCCTAAAAAACAGAATTTGAGTTAAACGAATCCTTAAGAGTTAATTTTATATATCTACTGAAATTGTGTTTTGAAAACTTTCTTGAAATTACGTTTTTCTGAACTGATAATCTTTTGGAAACTTTTTTCAAATTGTGTTCTCTGAAATTGTGTTTCGGAAACTTTTTTGAAATTGAGATTTAAAAACGTTTTTTGAAATTGTGTTTTAGAAACTATTTTGAAATTGGGTTTTAGTAACTTTTCTGAAATTGTGTTTTAGAAACTTTTCTGAAATTGTGTTTTAGAAACTATTCTGAAATTGTGTTTTAGAAACTTTTCTGAAATTGTGTTTTAGTAACTTTTCTGAAATTGTGTTTTAGTAACTTTTCTGAAATTGTGTTTCTTAGGCTGTGTGCACACGGTAACGTTTCCGAGCGTTTTTGTATTGTTTACTGTTGCACATTTACTTGTGCACATAGTCTGAAACTATGGGGGATCCTCGTCCTGGGGTTCCCCGTTGTCCTGAGGTTCCCCGTTGTCTTGAGGTTCCTCGTTGTCCTGGCGATCGACATAGTTCTGAGGTTCAGACGCCTTCGGTGGAGTAGCAGAAACAACATCTGGACTAAGAGGACTACCATGGTCCTCGTTATCACGAGTTATCTTATGATGTCCTCTTTTATCACCTGACTTAAGAGTTTCTCTTTGTTTGTGCATCGCTTGATCTTGGTCTCGACTTCTCGATCTCTCATGTGTATCCGTGTTACTAGAAGAATACACAGATAGCTATCCGAGGGCTTCCCCAGAGATGAATAAAATCGTGTTGTGTGGTATGGTAGTTAAATTAGTAAGCCAATCAGTCAGTCAGTCAGTCAATTAAATAAATAAATAAATAAATAAATAAATAAATAAATAAATAAATAAATAAATAAATAAATAAATAAATACTATTTTTACCTTCAAAAAGCTAGAGAAAGCCTTTTTTGGGGCCACGGGAGTGCTCTGAGATAGAAAGAAGACGAATATGTTAATGCAAACTATTGTAAAAAAAATTACTAATCATTCAGGAAAAATGTTAAGTTAGTTTCTCAAACTCATTAATAATTCATGAATTATTGTAGCCAATCCATGAACGTATACCACATCACATGCATGAGTTTTGATACCCAATGAAAACCTGTAGGAAACTTCCTAGTGAACTGGATCACATTTCTTAATCTGCATATTGAAATCAATGAAGAAAACACCGCAAAATCGCGATGCGAATACTCGTTTGAGAAGCAAGATCAAATACTCGTTTATCGTGTTTCATCAGGGAATCCAAACACTCGAAAACAATGAAGACCTCAGGGCTACGCCCTCGATTTTCATTTGTTTTCTCGTGTTTGGAACCCCTGATGAAACACTTAAACTCGTGTTTGATCTATTACTTAAATACTAACCAAGAAAAAACTAATAAAGCGTTTAAATACTAAACTAAGATAAAATATACTTACGCATTTGAAATCAAAAGGACCAAACGATTTCTTCCTCTCCTTGTCTCTTTCCGTATGCGTTTCTCTAAATACTTTTTTTGCCAAAGAGATCCGAGATTTAGATAAGTTTGTGTGACTTGCAAAGAATTTTTTCTTGGCTTTTCTTCGGTCAATATCTGTTTCGCCAAATCGCCAGTCTTCCGTGTTGTATCCCTAAATGAGTTAGTTTAATAGTGTGAAATTTGATCAATTATTCTGCAACAAGTTGTTGTGATCAACAAGTCTGTCGCAGATTGTTCTAACAACTTGCTGTAGCATTGTTTTGCAAATCCTACAGCCAACACCATATGGTGTTAATGACTGGTCGTCCATATAGTATACGGTATATATAACAATATGCTATTATAGTATGCCAATACAACACTCATGATTAACCCTTACTAATCAAGTAACCAACTTACAGTGTCAAGCCTAGACCGTTGTATCTCATCTTGCTCAATCTTCCAATTTCGAGTCCTTGTTCTTGTCGATTGTTCCATTTCTTTCTTTTTGCCTTTACTCTTTGGCTGTATGTTTTGTTCCAACTCCAAGGAAAGTGGGAAAGTTTCATCATAAAGTTTTAAATTAGTTCTAAATCGAGTCACGCGACCCTAAAAAACAGAATTCGAGTTAAACGAATCCTTAAGAGTTAATTTTATATATCTACTGAAATTGTGTTTTGAAAACTTTCTTGAAATTACGTTTTTCGGAAACTTTTTTGAAATTGAGATTTAAAAACTTTTTTCGAAATTGTGTTTTAAAAACTATTCTGAAATTGTGTTTTGGAAACTTTCCTAAAATTGTGTTTTAGAAAACTTTTCTGAAATTGTGTTTCTTAGGCACACGGTAACGTTTCCGAGCGTTTTCGTATTGTTTACTGTTCTCAAGGGAATCGAGAACAATCAGCTCATTACTTGAAACAATACGAAAACGCTCGGAAACGTTACCTTGTGCACTATGGGGGGATCCTCGTCCTCGGGTTCCTCGTTGTCCTGGCGATCGACATAGTTCTGAGGTTCAGACGCCTTCGGTGGAGTAGCAGAAACAACATCTGGACTAAGAGGAGGAACACTAGGGAGTCCGTAGAACACTTGTTGGACAGCAGTGACTGGGCTATGTAAGGAGGTTAAAGAAATGAACAGTTGATGAAAGAGAAAAGGAAGAAAGAGTATAGAAGAAGGAAGTAAAGAATAGGGGGAGAGATGGAAGAGAAAGAGACGGGAGAGAGGGATAAAAGAGAAGGATGGAAGAGAGAGATGGAGGAGAAGGATGGAAGAGAAGGATGGAAGAGAGAGAGATGGAAGTGAAGGATGGAAGAGAGGAATTGAGAGATGAAAATGAAGGATGGAAGAGAGGAATTGAGAGATGAAAATGAAGGATGGAAGAGAGGAATTGAGAGATGAAAATGATGGATGGAAGAGAGGAATTGAGAGATGAAAATGAAGGATGGAAGAGAGGAATTGAGAGATGAAAATGAAGGATGGAAGAGAGGAATTGAGAGATGAAAATGAAGGTTGGAAGAGAGGAATTGAGAGATGAAAATGAAGGATGGAAGAGAGGAATTGAGAGATGAAAATGAAGGTTGGAAGAGAGGAATTGAGAGATGAAAATGAAGGATGGAAGAGAGGAATTGAGAGATGAAAATGAAGGATGGAAGAGAGGAATGGAGAGATGAAAATGAAGGATGGAAGAGAGGAATGGAGAGATGAAAATGAAGGATGGAAGAGAGGAATTGAGAGATGGAAATGAAGGATGGAAGAGAGAGAGAGAGAGAGATGGAAATGAAGGATGGAAATGAAAGATGGAAGAGAGGAATGGAGAGATGGGAATGAAAGATGGAAGAGACAGAGAGATGGAAATGAAGGATGGAAGAGAGGAATTGAGAGATGAAAATGAAGGTTGGAAGAGAGGAATTGAGAGATGAAAATGAAGGATGGAAGAGAGGAATGGAGAGATGAAAATGAAGGATGGAAGAGAGGAATGGAGAGATGAAAATGAAGGGTGGAAGAGAGGAATTGAGAGATGGAAATGAAGGATGGAAGAGAGGAATTGAGAGATGGAAATGAAGGATGGAAGAGAGGAATGGAGAGATGAAAATGAAGGATGGAAGAGAGGAATGGAGAGATGAAAATGAAGGATGGAAGAGAGGAATTGAGAGATGGAAATGAAGGATGGAAGAGAGAGAGAGAGATGGAAATGAAGGATGGAAATGAAAGATGGAAGAGAGGAATGGAGAGATGGGAATGAAAGATGGAAGAGACAGAGAGATGAAAATGAAGGATGGAAGAAAGAGAGGAATTGAGAGATGGAAGAGGAAGGAATTAAAAATTAAAGAAAGGGGAAAAGAATAAAAAATGAAAGAAGAAATAGGAGAAAAAGGATATTAATGCTGTCGTATATCAGTTTGACAGAAGTGTCTTTTATCTCGGGGCAGAGTGACAAAAGCTGAGTAACAGAATGAGTTAGCTTAAGATCCAGACTGATTTGGTTTAGTTCTTTGCTTTCTGTAAAGAAACAAACACAAAATAAGTAAGGCTACGGTACAGTACATCATGATTTCTGCAGCGGGAAACAGTATTAAGAATTTAACATCTCATCTTTGTCTAACATCACCGAAACATTGGCCGACTCAAGAAGGATTTGAACTTTCGGAATTTCGGACGCAGGGAAATTTTCTTGCCATGACTTAGAAACTATCTCTCCAACTCTTTCCTGTCCGAATCGGTCTTTAAATCGGTCTTTAAATTGGTCTTTAAATTGGTATTTATTCACCTCTGGGGAAGCCCTCGGACAGGAATGAGTTATAAACTATCTCTTCATCCTGCCTTATTTGTTAAGATAGTATTATTTTTTATTCTAACCTATAATTTTGATGTCAATAACGTTCTTTTTCTTAAGGACTACGGTTTCCCAGCATCCATCCTGAAATGAAGAAAATGTGGTAAGTTAGTCAGATATACCGTAGTTTGACGCTACTCTGAATTAAAAAATGACACCACCACACTACTTCCACCATCATCACTGCCATTTCCACCGTCATCACTACTATCACCATTATCACTACTACTACCATCACCATTATCACTACTACTACCATCACCATTATCACTACTACTACCATCACCACCATTACTACTACCATGATCACCACAACTACCATCACCAACACCAGCACCACCACTACCATCACCATTATCACTACTACCACCACCACTACTACCATCACCATTACCACTACTATTATTACTACTACTACTACTATGATTACCACTACTACCATCACCAACACCAACACCACCACTACCATCACCATCACCATTATCACTACTACCATCACCACTACTACCATCACCATTATCACTACTACCATCACCATCACCACCACCACCACTACTACCAGGATTACCACTACTACCATCACCAACACCACTACTACCATCACCATTATCACTACTACCATCACCAACACCACTACTAACATTACTGCCACCATCATCATCACTACTACTACCATCACGATCACCACCACCACCACCACTACCACTACCATGATCACCACGACTACCAACGCCACTATACTACCACCACCATTAACACAACTACAACTATCACTACCACCACATTATTAATACTACTACCATCATTACTACCACCACCATGGCCACTACCTACAGAACAATGACACTAGCTCACCTCATCATGATCATCGCAGGCAAAAAAGGAGAGTGATTTGCTTCCTAAATTGAAGTCTGTCCAGAACCAGTCACCACCATCATTTTTTGGACACCGGACCTAAGAAATTAGGAATAGATTGTCATTTTCATTATACAGTCGTTAGCACCTAAGCGTGTACACCGCCCGTCAAAACATGTTTTATGTCAACGTCGAAGTTAAATGTTTAGCTTGTAAACGTATTAGGTTTTCATTCTATACATTCGAACCAATGCATTATTGTCACATGAATGTGCCCTTAGCCAATCACGTCTCACCAATCCCACGGTCTTGATTTCAAAACAGTTAACTTTGGCTTAAATTTACAACATGTTTTGACGGGCGGTGTACACGCTTAGGTGCCAATGACTGTAATGTCCGAATAAGAAAAACACACATTTATTGCCCGCATGGGATACAGTTTCTTCTCGCAATGCAGTTCAAATTAAAGTCAGCAAAAACGAACGTGCAAGAAAAAATTCAATGTGAGATAATATTAGTCGAGAAGGAGAAGCGAGAAAAAAGTCGACCACGTAGCACCCCCACTACACAATAGTTTTGACTCCAGATTATAATAGGCTGATACCCATAGAACATTGCTAGGTCAGTCGTACTCACAAATTGTGAGGTCAGTGGCCTGTTACATAGAGGGGGTGGGTGGTCCTTACATTGACAGACTTAAAGTGCACATGAAACGAAAATTAAGTTTGTCTTATTTGAAAGAACACTCAAAATGATAGAGTAACATCTTTTGCAGTTTTTCATTTCCTTGCTTCGTTGTTGAGATATTTCAGTTTGTTTGAATGTAAATTAAACAACTTGACGTCACATATGCATAATGAGTTATCAGAGAAGGTTATATATCTTTGCTATTATCAAACCAAACTTAATTCGAAGGAAGTATGTGCGTGTGTTTCTCTCACAACGCCAAACATGTAGAATTTTCAACTGATTATGTTTGATAATAGCAAATATATATAAACCTTCTCTGATAAATAATTTACATTTCAAACAAACTGAAATATCTCAAGAACGAAGCAAGGAAACGAAAAACTGCAAAAGATGTTACTCTATAATTTTAAGTGTTCTTTCAAATAAGACAAACTTAATTTTCGTTTCATGTGCACTTTAAGTCTGTCAACTAAAGGACCACCCACCCCCTCTATGTAGCAGGCCACTGACCTCACAATTTGTGAGTACGACTGACCTAGCAATGTTCTATGGGTATCAGCCTATTATAATCTGGAGTCAAAACTATTGTGTAGTGGGAGTGCTACGTGGTCGGCTTTTTCTCGCTTCTCCTCCTCGACTATATACCTTGAAAGAGCCTAGATATACTTCTTTGCAGGGCACTGAATAAACACTAGAATAAAAAAGATTAATAGTTAATACTTAAAAGTTAAGCTCAATACTTAATATTTAATGCTTAATACCTCCTTTTTTCCTGTCGATTTTCGTTCAAACTGTTTATAAACTTTCGACAATCCTACAAAACAACAAATAAAATTATTTATTTATTTACTTATTTATTATCTAACCTTTCTTTGTAACTGGCTACTTAATACTTCTATTTTAAATAGTTTTATTCACGGGAATTTTTGTAAATAATGCGAAAGATTAAATCTATGATCATCGCAGCACTTACGGGTTCAAATTCATTGTCTCTTATTGAGTTGAAGTTCGACTTTATTTCTGGGTAAGATTCAAACCAAATTTCAGCCCATTTATTGCGTTGATCTCGACTCAACATTCGAAAGATTAGTTCAGTCGCGGACACCTGTAGTTCTAAATCTAAAATACAAAAATGGCGTTAGTTCTTACTTTTTAGCAATTAATGTTAAATATTAGTGCCCATATCTTGCTCATTATGTCGTTTAAATACCATTATTCATCATCATTATCACCACCAACGTTATCATTATCACCACCATCATATTCATGAACATTGTCACCATGGTCATCACCATGGTCATTATCACCACCATCATCAACATTACCACCACCAACGTTATCACCATCATCATCCCCATTATCACCACCACCATGACAATCATCACCACCACCACCATCACCACCACCACCATCACCACCACCACCACCACCATCATTGCCATAGTACCATTACTGTACATGTCTTACCACCAGCTTGAGAAAGAAATTGAAAAAAATTTTGTCTAAAAAAAGAAAAGGAAAAGAAAAACAGTTTTTCTTTGTCTTTTTCTCTTATTAGTTAGTGTGTTGAAATCAATCCCTCAAGAGCAGCAGATTGGAGGACAGTTGACTGCTAGCCTGGTACACGTGAGTACAGTAGCTTTTAATATTCTTTTATACTGTGCTAGCAACCAACCATTCACTTGCTTTCCTTCCAATCAAGTATACATCAGTGTCCTTGCTTCCCTACTAGAGGCATTTCATTCTGGCAAACCCAAGAAATTACATTTATATTGTAGCGGCAAGAATTGCATTGCATAGATGGGTGTTTATTTGGAAAGACAAACAGCAGAGCTTTGCTATTTAAGATATAAAACTTACATGAGTGACAATGAGTTTAAAGGACGCAACAATCCTTTGTTGTTGCGATACGATTCGAACGTCGAATTGAGGAACTTAATTGCCTGCAAATAAAAGTGATGCGTGTGAAAAGTTGATCATCTAGGTTAGTAAAGGTGTGGCGATGATGAGTGGTGATGGTAGCAGTGGTGATAGTGATAGGTGGAGGTTGTGGTGAGAGATGTTGCATGGTGATGATGGATGGTGGTGGTGGTTGTGGTGAGAGATGTTGCATGATGATGATGGATGGTGGTGGTGGTGGGTGGTAATGGGTGGTAATGGTGGTGGGGATGGTAATGGGTGGTGGTGTTGATGGATGGAGGTGTTGGTGGATGGAGGTGTTAATGGATGGTGGTGTTGATGGGTGGAGGTGGTTGTGATGGGTGGTGGTGGTTGTGATGGATGGTGGTGTTGATGGGTGGAGGTGGTTGTGATGGATGGTGGTGGTTGTGATGGATGGTGGTTGTGATGGGTGGTGGTGGTTGTGATGGGTGGTGGTGGTTGTGATGGGTGGTGGTGGTTGTGATGGGTGGCGATAGTGGTGATGGTAATGTGTGGTGGTGGGTGGTGATGGGTGGTGGTGGGTGGTGGTGGTGGGTGGTGATAAGTGGTGGTGGGGGTGATAAGTGGTGGTGGGTGGTAGTGGTAATAGTGGTGGTGATGGGTGGTGGTGATAATAGTAGTGGTGATGGGTGGTGGTGATGATAGGTGGTGGTAGTGATGGATGGTGGTGGTGATAGGTGGAGGTGGTGCTAATGTTTTATGGTGGTGGTGGTAGTGACTGACATTTGAATGGCCTCAATGCTCAAAGTCAAGTAAAAAGCACCATTGTGATTTGTAATTCCTACCTCCATGTGAACCGTTATTGACACCCCTTTGCTATCTGCCAAGTCCACACAAAGAGGAACAAATATTTCTTCAGCAGATTGACCTAACAAAAAAGATAGAAGTGTGATATAAGAAAAGTGTAATACGAATTTAGCATACCCGATCAACTTGTAAATTTCAATGCAGTATACCTACGATATGCAGTACGATAGTTTTGCAAATATTGAATGCAACTTAATTTAGGGATTTTTTTGTGATTTCCAGAATAAAACAACAGCTTTTCTGCTCAGTCCTAGCTTTGTGCATCTTAGCTTAAATACATATTTTATATTCATTATTTATTCTACTTACCTTTGACCGAAAATTTCGCAGTACACTATAAAATTGAAAAAAAATATTGGTAATAACAAGTTAACTTTTTCCTCGAGGTTCTGAGACGTTAGATTGCGAGACCTTACATTACATTGCGAGACCTTACGTTACATTGTGAGACATTACGTTACATTGTGAGACCTTACATTACATTGTGAGACCTTACATTACATTGTGAGACCTTACGTTACATTGTGAGACCTTACGTTACATTGTGAGACCTTACATTACATTGTGAGACATTACGTTACATTGTGAGACATTACGTTACATTGTGAGACCTTACATTACATTGTGAGACCTTACGTTACATTGTGAGACATTACGTTACATTGTGAGACCTTACGTTACATTGTGAGACATTACGTTACATTGTGAGACCTTACGTTACATTCTGAGACATTACGTTACATTGTGAGACATTACGTTACATTGTGAGACCTTACATTACATTGTGAGACCTTACATTACATTGTGAGACCTTACGTTACATTGTGAGACCTTACGTTACATTGTGAGACATTACGTTACATTGTGAGACATTACGTTACATTGTGAGACATTACGTTACATTGTGAGACCTTACGTTACATTGTGAGACCTTACGTTACATTGTGAGACATTACGTTACATTGTGAGACATTACGTTACATTGTGAGACCTTACGTTACATTGTGAGACCTTACGTTACAATGTGAGACCATACGTTACATTGTGAGACCTTACGTTACATTGTGAGACCTTACGTTACATTCTGAGACATTACGTTACATCGCGAGACATTACGTTACATTGTGAGACATTACGTTACATTGTGAGACCTTACGTTACATTGTGAGACCTTACGTTACATTGTGAGACCTTACGTTACATTGTGAGACCTTACGTTACATTGTGAGACCTTACGTTACATTGTGAGACCTTACGTTACATTGTGAGACCTTACGTTACATTGTGAGACATTACGTTACATTGTGAGACCTTACGTTACATTGTGAGACCTTACGTTACATTGTGAGACCTTACGTTGCATTGTGAGACCTTACGTTACATTGTGAGACCTTACGTTGCATTGTGAGACCTTACGTTACATTGTGAGACCTTACGTTGCATTGTGAGACATTACGTTACATTGTGAGACATTACGTTACATTGTGAGACCTTACGTTACATTGTGAGACCTTACGTTGCATTGTGAGACCTTACGTTACATTGTGAGACCTTACGTTGCATTGTGAGACCTTACGTTACATTGTGAGACCTTACGTTGCATTGTGAGACCTTACGTTGCATTGTGAGACCTTACGTTACATTGTGAGACCTTACGTTACATTGTGAGACCTTACGTTGCATTGTGAGACATTACGTTACAATGTGAGACCTTACGTTACATTGTGAGACCTTACGTTGCATTGTGAGACCTTACGTTACAATGTGAGACCTTACGTTACATTGTGAGACATTACGTTACATTGTGAGACCTTACGTTACATTCTGAGACATTACGTTACATCGCGAGACATTACGTTACATTGTGAGACCTTACGTTACATTGTGAGACATTACGTTACATTGTGAGACCATACGTTACATTGCGAGACCTTACGTTACATTGGGAGACCTTACGTTACGTTACATTACATTTCATCTCATCACATCGCATCACATTACATATTTTTAGAGATTTTTAAAAACGTTACAGATAACGTGCAAAAACTTACAGTAATAATATCAAATACAGTCTCGAGCATCGAAGAATAGTCGGTTTTATTGCCAATATATTTCAATATTCTTTTAAAAACCTGAAAGACTTAATCAGAGACAAACCAAAAACACAAAGCACTGTTCGTCATTCAAATCTAAATATTTGAAACTGTAGCTAGAAGTGGAAAACATGGGGTTTATGGTACGGGTGGGCCCAAGCCTAGCGTGGTAATGCGTAGTAATGTATAAGAAAGTTGTCATACTGCCATTAAGTTATTAAGATCGATAATGCTGGATGCCAGCCTCGTTTTTGGGGGGCTGTTATACATTGCTATAATTTTAACCTATTGCTGCCTAGGATGTCTGAGGGTTCTCTCTTTGATGAGTAAGATCACCTGGCGTTAGACAGAGTAAAACAATAAAAGGGTTGTTTTTGGTCAGCTCAGGCAAGGAATGGGTTATAATCACTTGTTAACTCATTGCTGCTTAGAATGTCTGAGGGTTCTCTCTTTGACGAGTAAAATTGTTTGGTGTTAGACAGAGTAAAACAATAAAAGGGTTGTTTTTGGTCAGCGCAGGCACAAAAATTGGGTGAGGTTACCTAAAAAAGCATTCCTGAGATGCTATATTGTGGGTAGCCTGGTACCCTGGCCCAATCAAAGAATATGGGCCAGGTAACCACTAAAGACTTCTGCTTTCCTATTGGTTGAAATTTCGCGCGTTTTTAGTGGCTATGAGTGAAATTGCAATCGTCGTAAGTGGATTTAGCCCTGATGACGCGAGAATGAGATTAGTGGTTACCTGGCCCATATTTCTTTTGAAATTGGGCCAGAGTACCAGGCTAGATTGTGGGTTGTCAAATTTGGAAGGGCAGACATTTTTCCAGGTGCAGCTTTATGTATATAGAGTATATATATAGAGTCGCCTGATGATCCCGTTTAGGGTGAAACCTGTGGTAGCGAAGACTTTAAGGTAAACTATACTTCATGCTTTAATGAATTAAAATGTGCCTTATGCAGAATGGTATTAATTTCACCATCCCAAGTTCTATGAAACACTTGGTTACTTCTTTGTGTAAAGAATTTCCAATAATTTTGAAGAAAAGCTTCAGATATATATGCAAGGATCGGTGCTCGAACCAACCATTGTGATCTAAAATCTGTAAAAATAGAAACAAAACTGTTTGTTACTAGTACACTCACTCACTAGCTACAAGTTTTCAAGTTTTGTGTGACATAGGTTGAATGCAGCCAGGGGCATGTTGGTTTGGGAAGACCTGGGGGTCCACCAGATTTATGACCGAGTCATCCCCAGACCATGAATTACAACCTCGTCCCCAGGGCCTTTTGCCCTGAGGCAGCGCGAAAAGGCCCTGGCATCGGCTGGTGGATTCTGCGTTTTCATTGGTTGATCGCTTTTCTTAAATATTCTTCGCAAATACAATTAATTCATATTCGACACTGAATACCTCATAAGCGTCCATATTTATAGTTTGATCTGTTATATACTTATAGTAGCGATAATGGCGGATTCGGATAACGTTTGGCAAATAATTTAGTGGCGAAAAACCGACTCTCGAGGATAGAAATATTTGCTTGGAGTTTAATCTGCCGTCTTCCGTCTTCGAAAGTCGTCATATGGTTCGGTATTCAGTAAAAGCAGCAATGACAAGGATTTATGTGCGAATGTGCGGAATACTTGTGAAATTATTAGATCACCGAGGACGATTCGAGTTCAAAATTGATATGCAGAAAGTGCGAGGTATTTCTCTTTAGACAAGAGCCAAAATATATATGCAAATTAGAATAGACGTTGTGTAGCCACAAACGAAGTGTGAAGGCTGGGAGCAGTATAAAAGCCATTTAATTTTGAGAGCACATAGGTACGACAGCAGGAGTGAGTACACGAGTTTGGAATTTTATACTGTTGTCAGTTCAGATAAAAAATAGTTGAGAAATTTACTACCATTAACGCGAGTATCACATTTCGAATTTAGTCAATTTGCCAATTCGAGGTTGTATATATGTTCATTTTCAGTTTCAAAGCGAAAAATCTCAATGAACAAAGAGTGGTAGATATTAAACCTCTCGGAAACGCCGTTAAAATGTGGTCCTCAACGACCGATATTTATAGTGGCTAATATTATATTTTAGGGACACTACTAAGATAACAATGCAGAGTGACAAGGAAAGTAACCGGCCAAAAATTGTCAACAAAAAATAGCTGCGCAGAAAATCTTATGACCGCTATATTTTAAGCATGTCGTTTTTCCTGATATAAAAATTACATATATCTACGCCAAATAATGAAATATACATGTAGAACTGAAAAGCTAGAACGCCTCAGCCTTGTATTAATAATTTCTCTGGCAAGCTCATTGTAGCGGTTTTGACGTCTTGTCAATTTCACTTTGCCACATCATATTTATATGTGATTTCGACTTAGGAAAAATCTGACAGACTGCGGATTATAGTAAATTTTTAATATAACACATTTTTAAGTAGAACGACTAAAAAATCTACAAATTAAACACCGTTCATTTATGAAGAGACTGAGTATAAAGAAAGTTATATTTACACTTAATTCATGATTTGTTGCTTTGACGGGCGTAGACGTGCGGCCAGACACGGCGTTAAAAATATCTATGAGAAAAGGTACGTCTACCTCCAGATATATTATCAAAATCAAATTCCTTAAGATTATCGTTTGCCACACAATACTGAACCATCCGAACGTTTGCAAAGACGCCGTTTGCGGGCTGATTTCATCTCGTCTGCGATGGATGACTTTATAATAGTTGAAAGCACACTGTTTGCCGCTCGAATTATTCTTTTCTTCTTAAATTTCGGTCAACAAAAACTCGTGAATTCCAGGAAGCTGGGTCATGTTTGTCTCTTCCTGTGATTTTGGTAGAAGAAACTGCGCGGGAGCTTCTGCTGTTGTTACTTCTTGAACCAGAACGTCTTTAATATAAAAGCGGCTTGGAAAGTTTATAGCTTCTTTATTACAAAAATACCTGATTTCGCTAGCTTTGGACGACGAATTGCGGAATTATAGAGGTCTCTATGTAACAAGTATTCTAGCCTGCGAGCAATCTCGTCCCCAGAGCCAACTGCGAGCCGGCTCTCCTTTGCGGGTTGGGGAGTTGGGGAGAGGATCCTCTCCCCAACCCCCCAACCGATCCTCTCCCCAACTCCCCAACCCCCAAAGGAGAGCCGCCTCGCAGGCATTCTCGTCCCCAGAGCCTCTCCCGTGCTGGCGCGCTGAAAAGGCTCTGGGGGAATCCAAACCGGAACACCAAGATTCTTTGGTGTTCTTTCTAAAGCGCATGCGTTTAAGTTCGCGCTTTGGGAGTTGGACACGAGATCATCGGCAGTTGTTTGCAATATAATTTTCCTTTCGTTTTCGATTCTGGCGGTTTGGCTGTCTCGTATTGACTCGTTTGACTTTGGAACAATTCTGATTGTGGTATATTCCGTTCGAAGAAGGTCCCTGCTGAGTGTAGCTCGTCGCCGCGTTTATTCGGCGGGGCAAAAGGCATTAAAATTTACGAGTTCGCCTCAGAGCTTGGCAATACTAGAGCCGCGTCGGAATTTCTTCGTATTTACGGCTTCTTTTAGTGAAGGTAGTTCTCTTTAATATGTTGCACCGTTCGTTTATATTTGACGTGTATATTTCAATGAGATTCTTATTAATATGTACCA
Organism: Paragorgia papillata; assembly: GCA_035771165.1. Taxonomy (NCBI): domain Eukaryota; kingdom Metazoa; phylum Cnidaria; class Anthozoa; order Scleralcyonacea; family Coralliidae; genus Paragorgia; species Paragorgia papillata. The sequence continues at coordinate 155,688 of JAWNZC010000097.1, forward strand.
TGCACGAACGGCCAGCAGTGCTGTGACTGCTGTCTAATATCGTCTATCGCCTATCGATTTAAAATTGCTGTCTGTCTTCTGTGTTTGATTTAATTATATAATGGGAAACGGGTTGATTGCTTTGAAAAATGTTCGATTAAATTGTTCGGATTAGAACTATGATTAGAATTGTGCTTCGTTGTCAGTTTTCGTGTCTCAAATACTGTTTATTTATAAACATTCACTAATAAGCTCCATCGTTATATAGGCCTTTGAATTTGAACAACCAATCAGATCGCGATGATATATGGATTCCCCCAGAGCCTTTTAACGCGCGCCAGCACGGGAGAGGCTCTGGGGACGAGAATGCCTCGCAGGCTACAAGTATTCAAAACACTTTACCTGAAGTGGTTCTAGACAATACGAAGAGAAGTTGGTGTTATTGAACGCTAAACAAGCACAGTCAATTTCCTCAAAGATACCAAATGTATTATAATTTATTACACCCAGAATTTCTGGGTGTAAAACCAGCCAATGCCAGGGCCTTTTCGCGCTGCCTCAGGGCAAAAGGCCCTGGGAACGAGGTTGCATGAATTACACTTCCACCCACCCACTAGCCCCACTCCAAACTCCTAACTCTAAAAACAGCCAGCTAAGAGTAGTAATGTATTCAAGTATATTTTATGGATTCTTCAACTTTCTTGAGGTTTACTGTATAGATTTAATATTTTAACAGAAAAAATATTCAAAATGCACCTTGAATAGACCCCCCAGACCCCCCTTCCCATACCCTCTTGAATGAAGCCAATCAACATTCAGTCTACATCACCCTTATGGCATATCTAAGCCCGGTTGTATTTTTATTTCATCACATTTTACTCTGACAAGGGGTTCCGCTTTAAACATGTTGGTATTTTATTCAAAATAATCGTAGCAGTTCACCACCATTTTGCTTTGCTTTATAAAGTATCTATTTTAATCTGGAATAGGGCCAGTGCATATTTTTGGTCTAGGGATGTGGGTGCTAATCACATTGATCTACAACTGACAAGTGTGGGGTGTCAATTTTAAGGCTAATTCTGGGACAGCTATGTATATATGAAAAGTCATCTAGGATAGGGTCAGGGTTTTGAGGTCACCACAGCACATGCCTATACTTGAAACTTTCCAAAATTTACACCCCTCTACTTTTCCCATTGAAAAAATTCAGCGAACTTGCCCATTGACTTGGACAACACAATTATTTATGGAAAAAACTCATAAGTTAATGTTCGTGCACATGAGCACATGGTAGATTAGCTTTACTTGTCTCCCTCCTCCCCCCCCCCCCCCCACACACATACACACACTCACTCACCCCATAACTCTGGGAAGGCTTGCTTAAATACCATCCCTCAAATGGATTTCTGCCTTTCCCTTCTTCATAAACTGGCTGTACTCGTAAGGACCATTAATTTGTGATAACCATGCACTAGCTCACCTTGTTTACTGCATTACTCATTTTTAAGTAAAGTTTCTTTGAGTTTGAAGGTTTTTCAATATCTTTTCCATTAAGTAGAATTGAATCCAATAATTTTAACAACTGGCTGGATGTTCCAAGATATTTATTAAAATACACTTCAAGCTATTAAGAAAAATATCAAAATTAAAATTAAACATAAAAATTAAAGTAAGTAAAACTAATATATTACCTGTATTTAATGTTATTCATTTATTTATATTTATATATAATAATCTTGGTCAATACTTGCGTAATTTTGAACATTTTCAAAAAATAAAATAAAAAGGTTAATAAAAAGGATTTAATACGTAATAAAAATTTCTAATATTTGATATATTTCAGCAGATAACGGCAACAAACGACACCATTAGCCTTAAGCTAAATAATCTTTTAGATATATTACTAAAAATATAATGTATTACAGACTTTTTGCTTAGAAATTTAGCCTTTTAAATAACCATAAAATTAAGCTAATATTTGCCTCTGAAAAAACAAAATTCTTAGGTTTCTGGTTTATCGTACCTGACTTTCTTTCTTCGCCATGTTAAGTTGAGAACAATTGTTAACTCGGTATTAGTATTTCGTAAATTTTCAAGCCAAAATAAAGCTAAAATATTGAGAAAAATTTAGCCATTTTTCGTCTGAATTGACATGAAAAATAGACCTTATTCAAAAATGGCCACAGAATTAAGATTCTTTTATATACATATAAATTAGCCCTTATGAACTCGTTTTCATGTGGCAAATTCAAAATAATTTATATGCACACATAAAATAATTCTAATTCGGCGGCCATTTTTGAATAAGGGGCCGACCATTTGACTTTTTAGGGGGGGGGGGGGGGGGTCATTTCAGAAAAAAAAAATCCTGCAAGGCGAGTTTGGGACGACAAAAAAAGCATGCATTGAATCACAAAGAGAAAAAAATATCCTACATCAAGTTTGAGCAAGAAAAACATTTGCATCACTTTTCAAAAACAAAGTTGAAGACGAAGTTTTCACCCAAATTGACCTCAACTTGATTTCTGCCGGGCTAAAAGAAATCAAGATATCACATTGACAATCCCTTTCAATCTCGCTTTAATTTTGACCATCCGTTTTTATTTTAAGATTTTGTTTCTGTACGAATTGCTCAGAATACGGTGCTAAAAGTAAGGAGTTATTGCCATTAACCCAGGCTTACTATCCTGACTAATAACTGGGCCAGTTCCGGCCGTGAGAAGAGATTTGAATCATCGTTCACATTTTAAACTAAACCAATTCTTCTTTGTACATTTAGCTTATGTAAAGTTTTACAACCACAGTAAATCATGAAGTAATATAATCATGAAGTATTATAATCATGAAGAACGCGTGTTCTGTGTAGACAGTGTACGAATTGTCATAAAATATCTCTAAAATATCTTAGTAAAGTCGAGTAGAGCTGAGATGTTAGTCTATAAACACAAACGTACATTCAACGTTGCCTGATAAAATATTTTAGTTCTTATAATACCAAGCAAAAACCTTAGTTTACAGAGCCGAACACTCGTCTTCAATCAGTACTCTATCGGCAGCGACAAGGTTAAATCGAAGCAATCGACTCAGCAACAGAAGTTGTGTGTTCTCTACTCGAAGAAAGCCTATAGTTGTAGCGTTTTAAACGACATTCATTGACTTACTCTACTCTGAAGAACTTAAACATTCAAGATTTTATGAAATATTTCAAATAAGAGTTCAAAAAAACAAGCGACTTACCTCAACTCACGTATTCCGTAGAATGGCAATGAAAATTCGAAAAGGTGTGCTGGAAACTATCAAAATTCGCATAATTTGCATGGTTAGCAGTTTTTTGACGTTTATACCTTCCTTTTTCCGGTTTTCCACTCCCACGCGAAGCGACCTTTTCCCTTCGTCTTTTTAGCTCTCGAGTGGAATTTTTTAATAATTTACTCCAATCTATTCAATTGTAACAATAGAAATGTCGCTTCCCGCGACAAAATTCGCCAATGCAAAACCGGACATGCCATTGAACATTTTAATTATCTAATTTTAGCTTTTTGAATGTAGTTTGTATCCGAGATTATATTGAGTATGAGGAGAATAAAAAGGTGGTAAACAGTTTAGAATAGTTTTGATAACGAGAGTCCTTCATCAGGATAAATCTAGAGTGCTGCGTAGGCAGTGTTTTAGATAGAGCAAAGTGAAAAGATGGTAAACTGCTGAGAATAGTTTTGATAACGAAATACTGACGTTTCAAGCAGAGCTCTTCATCAGAGTAAAAAGTAGAGTGTTGTGTATAGGCAATGTTTTAGATAGAGCAAAGTGAAAAGATGGTAAACTGCTGAGAATAGTTTTGATAACGAAATACTGACGTTTCAAGCGGAGTCCTTCATCAGAGTAAAAAGTAGAGTGCTGCGTAGGCAATGTTATAAAAATCTACTTGGCGATCGCAACGATCGTAGCAATCATATGGGAAACACTGACGCTACGATCGCGATCGCCAAGATAGAAAATGTTCTATATCTCGGCGACCGTGCGTTTTATACGGAAACGGTGATTTTGCAATCTCAGCGATCTTGGCGATCAGTATGCATCCCAGCGGATGACAAAAACCCCGCATTCATGTTGATTTTGCTCGCGTGAGTTTCTAAGGTTTTCACACTAAGTTTGATACAATAATTATCGAAAAACTTGAAATAGCCATATAATGAACGCTTTATTAACCTCGTTTACTGGGACTGTACGGGAAAATATCACACCTCGGTCTTTTTTGTACGAACCTCTCCTGCGGCTCTGTCCGTACTGTCAAGACCTCAGTCTGATATTTTCCCGTACAGACCTCGTTCTCGGTTAATAATTAACAATTATTCGCCGAAGGCGAGGTGAATATCGGTGTATAATAACCGAGACGAAGTCGAGTTTATTATTCACCGATATCCACTGAGCGTGAGGCGGATAATTGTTTTAGCATAAATACACATTTTCGTACTTTTAGGAACAACATTTTCTTTAAAATTGTTAATTTCCTCGTCTGTCGCATGACAACTTGGCTGGCAGCCATTTTGAATAAACGCTGTAGGTGATTATCGAGAATTAATCCGAAGTAGCTCGACCAATCAGCGCACGTGATTTTCTATAATCACCAGCTGTGTATTTATACTAATCTATATTAACAAGGTTTCCGTATAGGTGACCCTACGGAAGGATCATCACCGCAACGGCACAGCGAACTTTTGTATTGAACGTTTCCAGATACACAACTTGCTTGTGATTTGCTAATTTTCTTCCTTTTTTCTTCTTTTACAGCATCCTCGTCGCTTTCTATTTGTTGTTTTTTTTTCTGGTATATGTTTGTTGTTCTTGGACGACGAGATTTTTTGGAGATACTTGTAACGCCAAGTAAGAAAATCGTACGTAATTTTTCTAACAACCTGAGGGAGTCGGTGATGATGATGAATGTGGTTGTGTCTGATCTAGGCAATTAAATATGCGGTGTCTCTGTCATTTTATTTCGATTGGCGTTTACGACAGAGTGATAGTATGTGTTGCGAAAGTTGTGCGGCTGTTTGTTGAACAAGAACCTCTACGGAGGAGAGAGACCTTTAGCATTTCGGCTGCGAATAACTACGCTATTGTAAATTTACCGTAGCGTCATAGTGTAAACAGACGATTGTTTTGCTAACGGAACGCTAACCCCAATCCAGACCACGAACCATACCGTAATACTTTAAACGCGCCCTTAGATTTGTACGTCCATGCAGTCTTGGTATTTATGTGTTTGTTACCGACAACTCTCGCCTCTCACTTCTTTCCCTGAAACTCTTGCCTCTAACTTCTCACACTCCCCTCCCCCATCCACTCCCACTCCCCACTTTTCGCCTCTCACCTCTCTCGTCACCCACTTGTCACCCTGTAACTCTACCCACTCACCCCCCACTTGTCACCCTGCAACTCTATCCTCTCACCCCCCACTTGTCACCTTGCAACTCTATCCTCTCACCCCCCACTTGTCACCCTGCAACTCTATCCTCTCACCCCCCACTTGTCATCCTGCAACTCTATCCTCTCAACCCCCACTTGTCACCTTGCAACTCTATCCTCTCACCCCCCACTTGTCACCTTGCAACTCTATCCTCTCACCCCCCACTTGTCACCTTGCAACTCTATCCTCTCACCCCCCACTTGTCACCCTGCAACTCTATCCTCTCACACCCCCCACTTGTCATCCTGCAACTCTATCCTCTCAACCCCCACTTGTCACCTTGCAACTCTATCCTCTCACCCCCCACTTGTCACCTTGCAACTCTATCCTCTCACCCCCCACTTGTCACCATGCAACTCTATTCTCTCACCCCCCACTTGTCACCTTGCAACTCTATCCTCTCACCCCCCACTTGTCATCCTGCAACTCTATCCTCTCACCCCCCACTTGTCATCCTGCAACTCTATCCTCTCACCCCCCACTTGTCATCCTACAACTCTATCCTCTCACCCCCCACTTTTCACCTTGCAACTCTATCCTCTCACCCCCCACTTGTCACCTTGCAACTCTATCCTCTCACTCCCCACTTGTCACCTTGCAACTCTATCCTCTCACCCCCCACTTGTCACCTTGCAACTCTATCCTCTCACACCCCCCACTTGTCACCTTGCAACTCTATCCTCTCACTCCCCACTTGTCACCTTGCAACTCTATCCTCTCACCACCCACTTGTCACCTTGCAACTCTATCCTCTCACCCCCCACTTGTCACCCTGCAACTCTATCCTCTCACCCCCCACTTGTCACCCTGCAACTCTATCCTCTCACCCCCCACTTGTCACCTTGCAACTCTATCCTCTCACCCCCCACTTGTCACCTTGCAACTCTATCCTCTCACCCCCCACTTGTCACCCTGCAACTCTATCCTCTCACCCCCCACTTGTCACCTTGCAACTCTATCCTCTCACCCCCCACTTGTCACCTTGCAACTCTATCCTCTCACCCCCCCACTTGTCACCCTGCAACTCTATCCTCTCACCCCCCACTTGTCACCTTGCAACTCTATCCTCTCACCCCCCACTTGTCACCCTGCCACTTATGCTTCTCGTCACCCACTTGTCACCTAATGTCTCGTCCATTGCTGAAGAAAAACAACGAAATTTAAAGGTTTTATAGCTCAGTAACAGAAGCAAATGCACGAAATTAGCGTCTTAAACCTTATTAAGTACTTCTTGTGTCCTTACATTCGTTCAAATTTTGTTAAAATAACTTTTTGTCTGTTTTCAATCTACGAAAGCTATGAACTTTAGTGGCAGCCATCTTGGGTAGTGGTCACGTGAGTCACGTCATCATAGAAGGTGGTGACGAAAAATCGAAAGTGATGTCAAGTTAACTTGTTTTTACTAGGTTATAGGACGGAGAAGTAAAGTAGAAAGAAATGTTTTTCCAAAAGAAGGCGAAACCCGCGATAAAACACTTTCTTTCAAATCATGAACAATATAAAAGGCCAAAAGAACTGATGAGAATAGAAATTCTCAGTCTTAACATTGATCAAGCGACCAGTCATGTTTCGTGATGATGACGTACTTTTATTACATGGCTGGTCTTGATTTCCGGTGCGTACGCAAAACGACGCACGCTGATTGGTTCCCGAGAGGTCGGTATTTTACGATATTGACCGAGCGCTCAATACGCTTTTTTCTCGGCCCTGTAAGTTTTGGCGGGAAAATTTCTAAGTTGATTTGAATCGAAATAAAGGAGAACTAGGTATCTTTATTCAAATATTCTGAACAATAAAATGTGTTACAACATTACCGCTGGTTTTCTTTCAAGCTGTCTATCTAAAAACAAATTTCAAGTTTAGAATTAATCTTTCAAGTTTAGAATGAATATTTCCAGTTTAGAATGAATATTTCCAGTTTAGAATGACTATTTCCAGTTTAGAATGAATATTTCAAGTTTAGAATGAATATTTCCAGTTTAGAATGAATATTTCCAGTTTAGAATGAATATTTCCAGTTTAGAATGAATATTTCCAGTTTAGAATGAATATTTCAAGTTTAGAATGAATATTTCCAGTTTAGAATGAATATTTCAAGTTTAGAATGAATATTTCAAGTTTAGAATGAATATTTCAAGTTTATTAGAATGAATATTTCAAATTTATTAGAATGAATATTTCCAGTTTAGAATGAATATTTCAAGTTTAGAATGAATATTTCAAGTTTAGAATGAATATTTCAAGTTTAGAATGAATATTTCAAGTTTAGAATGAATATTTCAAGTTTAGAATGAATATTTCAAGTTTAGAATGAATATTTCAAGTTTATTAGAATGAATATTTCAAATTTATTAGAATGAATATTTCCAGTTTAGAATGAATATTTCAAGTTTAGAATGAATATTTTAAGTTTAGAATGAATATTTCCAGTTTAGAATGACTATTTCCAGTTTAGAATGAATATTTCAAGTTTAGAATGAATATTTCCAGTTTAGAATGAATATTTCCAGTTTAGAATGAATATTTCAAGTTTAGATTGAATATTTCAAGTTTAGAATGAATATTTCAAGTTTAGAATGAATATTTCAAGTTTAGAATGAATATTTCAAGTTTAGAATGAATATTTCAAGTTTATTAGAATGAATATTTCAAATTTATTAGAATGAATATTTCCAGTTTAGAATGAATATTTCAAGTTTAGAATGAATATTTCAAGTTTAGAATGAATATTTCCAGTTTAGAATGAATATTTCCAGTTTAGAATGAATATTTCAAGTTTAGAATGAATATTTCCAGTTTAGAATGAATATTTCCAGTTTAGAATGAATATTTCAAGTTTAGAATGAATATTTCAAGTTTAGAATGAATATTTCCAGTTTAGAATGAATATTTCCAGTTTAGAATGAATATTTCAAGTTTAGAATGAATATTTCAAGTTTAGAATGAATATTTCAAGTTTAGAATGAATATTTCAAGTTTATTAGAATGAATATTTCAAATTTATTAGAATGAATATTTCCAGTTTAGAATGAATATTTCAAGTTTAGAATGAATATTTCAAGTTTAGAATGAATATTTCAAGTTTAGAATGAATATTTCAAGTTTAGAATGAATATTTCAAGTTTAGAATGAATATTTCAAGTTTATTAGAATGAATATTTCAAATTTATTAGAATGAATATTTCCAGTTTAGAATGAATATTTCAAGTTTAGAATGAATATTTCAAGTTTAGAATGAATATTTCCAGTTTAGAATGAATATTTCAAGTTTAGAATGAATATTTCAAGTTTATTAGAATGAATATTTCAAGTTTAGAATGAATATTTCATATGGGGCGCCGAACTAGTCAATATTGCAATTGAATATATTTGGTATGTTTGATTTTATATATGGCCAATATCTTTTTTCTTATGGCCATTTTCAGTTTTTCTATGGCTTATCTGACTTTTTATATGGCCTATTTGACTTATATAATGGCCTATTCAAGTTTTTACAACCTCATTGACTTTTTATATGCTCAACGACTTTTTATATATGGTCATCATGACTTTTTATATATAGATCAGTGATGGTCATTGCTAAAATGGTCGCGATTGATTTTCTCCGGTAAATTTTGTCGCAGGGCCGGGGTGGTCAAAATAAAATGTCAGGCCTGGTTATCATTTGCCGCCGACGCAACCAAAGATGGCGGCAAGAAACTTTGGAGACGTTTCATCGGCTTGCGAAGTTGCTGCACAAGCACTTCAAGCTATTGGTAATTTAAGAAATCCTGATATTCGAAATTTAGCAGAATCAACTGCATCAAACAGCAATACAAATAATTCGAATATGTCGACTTGTGGTGAAAATAATGATGCATTTGCAGCCGAGCTTGGACGGCGATTTCCCACGTTTAATGCATGCATTAATGCTCGAGGCCGAGGAAGTCACGGCGGAAGATCTGGTCCCAGTTCTGTTAAAAAAACAAACAAAAAGCGGAGGTCCAACACTCATGATGCATCGACTGGATCTGGGACAAAGATGGGGCGACCTTCGAAGTCTGTTGTTCACAAAGACTTAGTTATAATACCAAATCCTGACACCAAACAGGTACCGAGTCATTCAAGCAAAGTCAAGCTTGAAGAGAGAGAGTTGATTATTCACGAATTTCCCTTCAACAAAGGGTGGACTCCTCTAGAACTCAGAGAAAACATTGAAAAACAGCTACCAAAAAACGTTTCATTTGAGTTCCTGAAGGTAATGAAATTGAAATAAATTTAATGTTGTTTATATTCACTTTATTCTTGACAGAGGTGTTTTGTGCCGGGGGGGAGGGTGACAACCCCACTTTTTGGGAAAGGGGCTGTACACAAAATACATGGCAGATTTCATTACCCCCATCAAAAATCATGTGACTTTGAGCCAACTCCCTCCCCACTCTACCAACAACCAAACTTCACAAGACAACGTCTTTAATGTAAACCCAATTACTGCTCATGCACATACTGTTCATTTCTCCCTAATCATTTAGAATGCAGTGAGCCAACCCCTTGTCCCCCTTGTAATGTCATGTGAGTCAAACATTTGGGGGGGGGGCCCTGAGAGCCCCCTAGAGGTGCAATTGGTTTTGGATGGGTAGATCAGTAATCCTGACTGATTGCAGTCATTCACTGCAAATACCAATTGTAATTTTTTGCAGATATGAATTGATATTATCTCTCATGCAAAATTTAAAGCTTTGAAATTAAATTTAGCAAAAAGTAGTTTTGTTGTAAATATTGATGGCCTGCCTAAAATGCATGACTAGATTATTGCACAATGTATACAATAATTCATTCAAAATAATTTATCAATATTAAATGGTATCAATTTTCTTTAAATTGTGTAGGCTTGTTATGGAACACTTGTTGTCCCAAAACTTGCAGAAGGTGTTAGAATGAATGGTGAAAGAATAATAAAGTTCTCAGGTCAAGGAAGTGTGTACATAAGATGTCTAGAACCCCTTGAAGAGGAAGATGATGAAGATGAACAGCTCTTACAGCCAGCCTTTTCTGATGATGACAACTTTGATGATGACATCTTGGAAAAACAGATGGCAGCCCACACTTCATCTCCCCCTGATGAAATGACACAGCCCACTGTTACATCACCACCAGTTATATACATAAATCCAGAAGAGTCACCAGTACTTAATGAAGAAATAACAGCAACATTTTTAGACGAGCAATCAGTTACTCACAATGATAATGTAGATAGCAACAATAGCTCGATGCATAGTTCCAACCCAACAACAAATCATCAGGATGTGCCCATAAAGATCATAAAGGTACATAGGTCTCTTATTAGAGAAGATATGCTTGAGATTTTTTCAGATCCATCAATATTAAATGCTAGTTTGCATGCCATTATTATTAATCAACTTGGTCATCAGGAAGTTGGAGAAGGAAATGGGGTGTTGAGGGAAGTGTTCTCTTTGTTTTGGAAAGAGTCTTATGAGTCATACATGTTGGGGGAGAGTGAGAGAGTTCCCTATATCAGGCATGATTTTAATAGGGGAAAATGGGAAGCTGTTGGGAGAATACTTGTGAAAGGGTACACTGAGTGTCTCTATTTTCCTTATCGGTTAAGCAAATCTTTCCTTATTGCTTGCCTTTTTGGTGAGAGTAGTGTGACCTGCCAAATGTTGCAGAATTCATTTAAGCATTACTTGTCTAATTCTGAAGCTAGTATACTAGATGCATGTTTGAATAATAGCATTCAATGTGAAGATGATGAGTTACTTGAATTTTTGTCGGCATTTGATTGCAAGCGAAGAATTACAGAAAGTAATATGATAGATATAGTCACAGAGGTTGCCCATAAAGAAATAATACAAAAACCTCAGTATGTAGCTGATTGCTGGGGACAGATTGTATCTGACCTTAGAAAATATTTTCCTGATGTTTGCTCCATAAACAAATTGTATGAGTCCATTGTGCCAACTAATGTTAAAGTTATTTCTATGCTTCAAGCAAGTCCAGTAACTCCAGCTGAGGGGGAAACCTTAGCCCACATGAAGAGGTTTATTAGAGGTTTAGATGAGGGGAAGCTTGCTACATTCTTAAGATTTACTACTGCATCTGATGTGCTTGTCACTGATACTTTGAAAGTAGTTTTCACCAGTCAGGAGGGCCTTCAGAGAAGACCAGTTGCTCATACATGTGGTTTTATCCTTGAAGTACCAAGCACATATTCAAGCTTTTGTGAGCTGAGAGAGGAGTTTATGGGAATTTTGAACGCAGATGGGTGGGAAATGAATATAGTGTAAAGAATCTCTACAGGCAGGCTTTACAGTAGTTTTTGTCCATTGGGTTGGATAGCTGCGATACATTTGAGTTTGAACTTTATAATTACTTTAATAATTGTAATTATTTGAAGTAACTGTTTTTTACAAACAAACAAAAATATGTTTCCTTTCACATGATTGTCATTCTTGCATAACGACGTACCTAAAAAGAACTTTTAGTGAAAGAAACGTTAATTAAAAGAAAAATGTTATAACAATTGTTCATGTCATAAAATTATGACACAATTGTGGGTTTTCACCATGTATTTTATTTTCTTCTGAGCTTTCGGCCCATTAACTCTTCTTCTTCGTCTTCATTATGTATAATATACATGTAAGCTGTTGATATTAAAGTTCATTATGTATTTGTCTATTCCATTGAAGTCATTCCACTGAGTTACTTTTCAGGTACCGTTCACTACTTCTCTTAAGACGGCCCGAGTTAAAATAAAATACATTGTGAAAACCCACAATTGTGTCATAATTTTATAAGTGTACACCACCATGCAAAGATTTACAGGAAATTGTTCATGTTATTGTCATTAGTTAAATGAAGTTAGTCCTTGCTAGTAGCTATTATATTATGAACATTGTGTATAATGTAAACTGTTGATATTAAAGTTCATTATGTATTTGTCTATTCCATTGAAGTCATTCCACTGAGTTACTTTTCAGGTACCGTATTTCCTCTATTTAGCGTTCAGCCTCTATTTAACCATTCTAATAATTAGCCCCCAGTCCAGAAACACTGGGGGCCCCAGGGGGCTAAATAGAGGAAATACGGTAGCTCGAATTTAATATAAAATTGTTTTATTAATGAATAATGAGCACATGCACATACATGTAAAAAGGTTAAGAAATAGCTTGTTGATATATTGTGCACATGATCATACTTCGTTTGGCAGTGCATTTGTAATCTTGTGTGTTCTTCAATGTCACAAGTTAAATCAAAGAACTAAGAATTGCAAGACATTGTAGGTAAGTATTTTGACCATTTGTACCATCCACTTGCAAAGGGTTGCATTGGTTTGCCAAATCTGTCATCTGTTGACTAGAAATCTGGACGTTTGTTTCTGGAACTAAAACTTGATAGTCTTCATCTTCTACAGGGAATGGACCAGACGGATCAAATCCATAATCGTGTGTACATTCAGCATGTAAGATACTTTCAACTCCAGCATAACCAGACTGCTGATTTTCAATTACACCAGACGTAAATAACTGAAGTGGAGTACGGTTTCGTTCAGATGACAAAGGATGGTTTCCCCACTGGCTTTTGAATTCTTGTAAGCATTTATTGATTCTGGGGATGTATGTATAATGCAATGCGAATAAATGTAATTCATTGAGCGGATCTAGGAGCTGATTATCTTCCAATCGGGCAAAATGTTCTTGCAAAGAAACAAAGTACTCCAGAGTAAACATCTCTGTGAGCCCTCTCAACACGGGAGTTGTGTACCGAGCTACCGGTTATGATGCTTCCTCTTCCAGTACCTCTGTTTTCTAACATAAACTGCGCCACTTTGAAATTTTCCATACCATAGTCACTTCTGACCCTCGATGGTAATCCGTAGTTGTTCACTCCTTTTATAAATTGTTTCAAAACTGTGGTTGCTTTATTGTTGTTGTAACAGTGTGCGTAGATAATAAGTCGTGAATATCCGTCAATGCATAAATGAATAATGAGCCTCCATCTGATGAGTTTGTGGTTACTATCTATGTGCCACAAAGCATTTGGAGTGGGAACACTGTATTTTCTTCGATAAATTGCTGAACGCCACCGTAATGCTGTACCAATGGGATCAATAGAGCGAAGGCAGTTTCTAACTCGCCTCCGCTGAATATTTAGACCCCTGCTTCTTAGTGCACCAAGCAGTCGTGCTTGTCCTATATTTGGAGTTAATTCTTGGATTTCTCGAACTGTTCTCTCTAAATCATCGTCCGTAATCATAGTCCAATTTGGTTCCTCCTCTGCTGTCATCCCATACAATATTCTCCTCCTCCTAAGGGTACTCTCACTTACTCCAAGAAGATTGGCAATCTTTACCCAAGAGAAGTGGAGTTATCTTAGAAATCGTATTTGCTCTTCCTCGACAATGTAATGTGGGCGCCCTGGACGGTTTCCCGTTGTAGCGGTTGGACAGTTATAGGAATTTTCCCGGGCTGATACCGAGGTGCTGTTTCTGTATTGTTGTAAAATATTAGACAAGCGTCTCACCTTGATTACAATAGAGTTCAAGCTTAAATTTACATTAGAAAACGCATCATTACCCTCAATATCTGTTTTTAGTAAATGAAGAGTGTCTGCAGCAGCATTCAGTCGGTCTACGGCGTCGTGAATATCCTCCACTAACAATCTCTGGGACCTGCTTTGCTCTTCAAACGATGTTACTGATGCCAACAATAACTTTAGATTATCAAAGAACAAAAACAATCCTGATTCATTTCTTTCTCTGTTTGTTGTTCGACTCATTCTCGGAATTTACAAAGGATATATCGTAAGAAACTTGTAAATACTGTACAGTGTCTGTAAGTTTGACAAATAATGAACACATGAAAAGCCTTTTGTTAACCACATATTAATTAAAAGATGTTGACCATATAAAAAATCATGATGACCATATATAAAAAGTCGTTGACCATATTAAAAAGTCATGATGACCACATATAAAAAGTCGTTGAGCATATAAAAAGTCAATGAGGTTGTAAAAAGTTGAATAGGCCATTATATAAGTCAAATAGGCCATATAAAAAGTCAGATAAGCCATAGAAAAACTGAAAATGGCCATAAGAAAAAAGATATTGGCCATATATAAAATCAAACATACCAAATATATTCAATTGCAATATTGACTAGTTCGGCGCCCCATAAATATTTCCAGTTTAGAATGAATATTTCCAGTTTAGAATGAATATTTCAAGTTTAGAATGAATATTTCAAGTTTAGAATGAATATTTCCGGTTTAGAATGAATATTTCAAGTTTAGAATGAATATTTCCAGTTTAGAATGAATATTTCAAGTTTAGAATGAATATTTCAAGTTTAGAATGAATATTTCCAGTTTAGAATGAATATTTCAAGTTTAGAATGAATATTTCAAGTTTATTAGAATGAATATTTCAAGTTTAGAATGAATATTTCAAGTTTATTAGAATGAATATTTCAAGTTTAGAATGAATATTTCCAGTTTAGAATGAATATTTCAAGTTTAGAATGAATATTTCAAGTTTAGAATGAATATTTCAAGTTTAGAATGAATATTTCAAGTTTAGAATGAATATTTCAAGTTTATTAGAGTGATATTTTAATTAGTTTTGGAAATCCCGCGTGGAATATGGGTGGGGTGTGTATAAAAGGAGGCGAAGGTCAATCACGAAGTCATTCTGTGTTGTCTTTTCAAGAAGGAAGGAACTCTCTGACCGAAGAAGAGGAAAGAGACGCAAAGATGCTATTTCAACTTCTAAGAAGGCAAGAAGACGACGTAATTCCTTTCTTCTTTGTATCTTGGTAAGTTGAATTAATATTTCCTTTATTTCCTACTCTTCATTTCTCAAGTTATTAAACGCAAACACTCGAGTGAATTATATTAACCACGTTTTCTTTGCTCGCCATTCTTGTTCAAGGTCGAAGGAGAGTTTGAAGAAACGATGGCTGTTCTTCGTATCTTGGTAAGTTGAATTAATATTTCCTTTACTTCCTACTCTTCATTTTCAAGTTATTTAACGGAAAAATTCGAGTGAATGGAAGTGTATTTTCTCGAGGTCATGCCGCCATGTACTCGCTCTGTTCAACACTGAGTTGACCTCGTGAAGATGAAAGCACAACGCAATATGCTTGAAATTCAATTCATTTGTCTTCTTAAAGCAATTAAGCACGTTGTTGTTTTAATTTTGAAGCTTTTTAAATTTAATTTACGACATTTTAACGAGTTTTTATTCGAGTACTCCTCGCGACTTGAAGTGGTTCATTAGCAGGCGCACGTATCCAGGTGTGGCAGCAGGCGCTCGGCACCATTTTGTTTTCAAATAATTTATAACTTGTTCATTATTTACTATATCTGTCTGTCTTAGTTTGTCTATCTGTAGTTTTGTCTGTTTGTCTTACTCTTGTAGTGTTGTACTGTTGTAGACCAGAGGTGGATTAAGGGTACCTGAGGCCCCTGGCTGTTTTTCTGATTGCCCCCCCCCCCCCCCCCCCCCAGGCCCCTTCTTGCACTGCACCGTAAATACGCGAGGGACCTTTACAAATTTCGAAACAAAACAACAAACGTAACTTCCTTTTTTAATAGGATCCGTGGGGCTGTGGGCCCCTGGCTGTAGCCCAGTTAGCCCCCCCCCCTTAATCCGCCACTGTTGTAGACGTTTGTCTGGGCTAGTATAATGGACTGTCTAATGCCAGGGGGGTACATGGTAAATTTTTGGGTAATCCCAGACCTAAGCAAAAAAAAAAATCGATACCCATACCTATCTCAGATCAAAATCGGCACCCTATTCCTGCAGACCAAAATGGACAATTTATATACCCTACTCCAGACCTTGAAGCTTAAACTGTTCCCTAAGGACTTGGGGTTAATCAATCTTACTTGCAACCAGTGGTTGAATTGTGAAGGGTGTAGATCAATGTGGCTGTGTTGAGGTATATCAAAGGCACCCCAGGCAGCTAAGATGTTAGATGTTGATTTTACGGAGGGAGGAAAACTGGAAAACCCGGTGAAAAACCCTCAAAGCACAGGAGGGAACTACAACTCTACTCACATGAGTTACAAGCTCAACAACGGGGTCATTCCCAAGTGGTCACCCATCCAAGTACTAACCCTGTCTAACTGTGCACAGTAGGGTGGCACATATATACCTGTATCCCTTATAGACGAGTACACCTTCCCAGGGTCTAACATCTGGGTCTGTCCAGTCTATATATAGCTTTGAGTCTGGACTATAATTTCATCTGGTGTAAGTTTGCAGGAAACATTTGACTTCTTGAGAATGATATTTTAATGTTTGTGATTGATAGGGTTTAATATTATTGGATATTCTTTGTTGTCCACACACACTTGGTGTGTTGCAAATTTGAATATATTATTTTTATAATAATTGAAGTTATGTTTTTCTTGTACTGTAGGAGGATTATTTTTAAATGTTAAGATGGAAAGGATAAATGGAGCTTTGGAGAAATTATTTAACCATGTATGGACAAGGATATAATGTATGGACAAGGATATAATGTATGGACAAGGATATAATGTATGGACAAGGATATAATGTATGGACAAGGATATAATGTATGGACAAGGATATAATGTATGGACAAGCATAAATGGATATCACAAAAAGAGGTAACAGAGCTGTACTGCAAGGTAAAATTCTACATTGATTGCATGGTTTTGTTATATGTTAATTAGTGTTAAAAGTCTGCATTATTTGAGCTTCTTAATAGCTAGTTTGATCGAATAAGTGATCCGATCAAGTTTATTGGTCCATATTGCTCTGGTTGAGAGAGCTGATTTTCATTCGGGTTAAATTTTGCATGTTAAGTATTTTCGACAATTGGTTACAAACTACATTTTGGTATATTCAATTGTGGTGTAATTAGGCCTTTTGGATACGCATAAAACTCATCTGCATAGTTTAAAAGCACTGCCAAGGTGCTCGTTTTTGCCTGCTACGAATTACCACAACAAGGTCAAACTTGCAGTGGTAAATTATATACATAGTGCATGTATGGTTGTATTAACAAATAATAGGTTGCACATATTTACACAAAGAAATCTATAAACCAAATGAAACCCACACAAAAAGAACTAAATATTAAACACATCAAATTATTAATAAAGTTAATAAACACATACACACACGAGTAAATAAAAAAGGAATTAAAACACATGTGTACAGTATTTTTAATTATCTTTCATTTTATTTATTCAAAAAGAAATAAACATACATGGATAGTTGGATACTAGATATTTTCCTCACAATTTACTAGTAATAACAGATCATTACCGCTAATCTAACATGACTACGCAAAGAACAAACATAACTTTACCAACCTGAGAGTGTATTATTGCTTTATGGATACTGAGGGTGAAAGCAATAACACTATTGCTGATCGTCTAGGGATCTCTAGAAAGCTTTGCATTAGAAGCTCCGTGCTGACATCAAGGGCAAACTTAATTGTTACTGGGGTGTTCATTTTGGAACCCTATTTTGAATAGTTGCGTATGATTTAGCTCTCCCTGTTTGATCGTTGTACTTTGTTTTACAAAACTACTAATTTTGTGTTAATACACAATGTAGAATACATGTATCACTTTAACATAATGAAATGCTGTCAAGGTTACACTGAGACTTGTGATGAATTGTAAATCATTCGACTCTGACCCGACTTTATTCTGATTCAATAATCTAATTAAATAATTTGTTGACCCATAAATGGGACCATATACCGGTGCTGCGGCGCAGCAATAATCCCATGCTTGTTCATCTAAAAGACAAGAAATTATTTTTAGCACCGTAACACAATCTGTCGCATTTCACAAATTATAACTGACGATAGTATCACATTCTTACATTAGGAAAAGATAAAATAATCCAGAGTTGTGTTAACTGGAATATATTATAAAGATTGCACTGACCTGCATACCATCAGAAAACACATACACATCGTTGTTGAAATTTTCTGATGGTTGCCTTCCAATTAGTGTAGTTCCTATCGTTTGAACCGTCGTACCTAAATTCCTCCTTCAAGGCGAGTATCCTGGTACTTAAAACTTTCCCCGTCATCTCCGTCCAATCGACGGAGGTTCGGTTGATCGCCTCCAGAAATCATTTGTGGTTTCTTATTTCCTCAAATGTGGCAAAGCACTCTCTGTATGTAAAACAAAATGATATATTGTGTGTGTAGGTCTAAGTTACACACCATAATCTTAGTAAGAAGTTTTTGTTTGCTTAGTTGTATCTGTTTGAACTAGTTAGGGTTATCAACAAGTGCCCCAGGCCTCTCATTTTGCCATGCAAGTGTGTGTTGCTGTTATTGTTGGAAATTTGACAACTACGAGGTTTACTTCTCAATAACTGCATGAAAGTTTTGGCACTTGTATTAAAACAATAGTTTGTTAGCTATACGTACGTGGATATTACCACTCACATCACTACTTATTCCACTCGCATCACTACTACCACTCGCATCACTACCACCACTCGTATCACTACTACCACTCGTATCACTACCACCACTCGTATCACTACCACCACTCGTATCACTACCACCACTCGTATCACTACCACCACTCATATCACTACTACCACTCGTATCACTACCACCACTCATATCACTACTACCACTCGCATCACTACTACCACTCGTATCACTACTACCACTCGTATCACTACTACCACTCGTATCACTACCACGACTCGTATCACTACTACCACTCGTATCACTACCACCACTCGTATCACTACCACCACTCGTATCACTACTACCACTCGTATCACTACCACCACTCGTATCACTACCACCACTCGTATCACTACCACTACTCGTATCACTACCACCACTCGTATCACTACCACCACTCGTATCACTACCACCACTCGTATCACTACCACCACTCGTATCACTACCACCACTCGTATCACTACCACCACTCGTATTACTACCACCACTCGTATTACTACTACCACTCGTATCACTACTACCACTCGTATCACTACCACCACTCGTATCACTACCACCACTCGTATTACTACCACCACTCGTATTACTACCACCACTCGTATTACTACCACCACTCGTATCGCTACCACCACTCGTATCGCTACCACCACTCGTATCGCTACCACCACTCGTATCGCTACCACCACTCGCATCGCTACCACCACTCGCATCGCTACCACCACTCGCATCGCTACCACCACTCGCATCGCTACCACCACTCGCATCGCTACCACCACTCGCATCGCTACCACCACTCGCATCGCTACCACCACTCGCATCGCTACCACCACTCGCATCACTTCTCTCACGACACCATCACGACACCATCATTATCCACATCCCTCCCATCTCTATCACTCTCATCCGCTCTCGATGTCAAACTCATCTCTATACTGCACTGCATCGTTCACCACTTTCACTTGTTCGCCTACAAATTAGAAAAGAACAGTAAATTAATACCTCAACGACAACAAACCATCCATAATTCGATCATAAAATACGAGTCTCCTAAACAACTATGAAGGACTTTTTAAGATCAATTTTAAAATAAGATCAAATTTAAAAGATTTTAAGATCAAGTTTTTACACAATTTGACCTAAACTTGATTGCTGCCGGGCCAAGATAAATTAAGATGTCACATTTCCCTTTCAATCTCGCTTTAATTTTTACCATTTTGTTTCTGTACGAATTGCTCAGAATACGGTGCTAAAAGTAAGAAGTCATTGCCATTAACCCAGGCTTACTATCCTGACTAATAACTGGGCCAGTTCTGGCCGCGAGAAGAGATTTGAATCATCGTTCACATTTTAAACTAAACCAATTCTTCTTTGTACATTTAGCTTATGTAAAGTTTTACAACCACAGTAAATCATGAAGTAATATAATCATGAAGTATTATAATCATGAAGAACGCGTATTCTGTGTAGACAGTGTGTGAATTGTCATAAAATATCTTTAAAATATCTTAGTAAAGTCGAGTATAGAGCAGAGATGTTTGTCTATAAAACACAAACGTACATTCAACGTTGCTTGATAAAATATTTTAGTTCTTATAATACCGCAAAAACCTTGCTTTACAGAGCCGAACACTCGTCTTTAATCAGTACTCTCTATCGGCAGCGACAAGGTTAAATCTATAAGCAATCGACTCGGCAACAGGAGTTGTGTGTTCTCTACTCGAAGAAAGCCTAGTTGTAGCGTTTTAAATCACATTCATTGACTTACTCTACTCTGAAGAACTTAAACGTTCAAGATTTTATGAAATATTTCAAATAAGAGTTAAAAAAATAAGCGACTTACCTCAACTCACGTATTCCGTAGAATGGCAATGAGAACTCGAAAAGGTGTGCTGGAAACTATCAAAATTTGCATAATTTGCATGGTTAGCAGTTTTTTGACGTTTATACGTCCCTTTTTTTCGGTTTTCCACTCCCACTGGGGGAATTTTGCAGCGTGAAGCGACCTTTTTCCTTTGCAACATTGCTCACAGCATCAAATAAAAAAATGGCATCATAGCATCTTGAAATTGTTCATTCCCTTTCTGTTTTTCTTCTGAAAAGATGCAACAAAGACAGGTTTATTGGGTCAAAATTTGGGTCAATACCAAAGACTAAAACAAATATAAATTGAGATTTATAGTCCCACAATATAACTCTTAAAAGTACAATTAATAGCTCCATCCTTGAAATAATTTTCATAGTTTGCGCAGTCTGAGTTTGTTAATTGGAATGATTGAGCGAATTTCGAACAATTTTTCAAGCTGCTTCTAACATAACTTGACATCATTGTATTTATTTCACTATACCTTCACCACTTTTTGTCACACTGATTGTTTTCTTTTGTGTTCGACAAGGATGTAGGATTTTCTAGGAATATAGAAAAACATTTTTTATAACAAAGCTTGTCCTAAAAATTTGGACACGAAGTTTCACGTGTGACACACGCGAGTTTCATTCGATCACGTGGGTATCATGTGATCACGTGAATTTCATGTAATCACGTGCGTTTCGTGTGATCGCGTGGGTATGAAAAACATGAGTTAAGAAAGAAATGCTTTAAACCTTTTTCTGGGGTTGCTTCGTCTGGAGGAACTCGCAATTTCCTTTCACTGCGGGCTGGTGCCTAGTTGTTGTTACAAGATATATTTACGAGTTTGAAAAATAACAACCCCACCAATAACAACAATGATAAAATAAACAAGAATTAAAATTTGACCAAGTCAATAGGACGAACAAAAAAAATTTGTATGTCATATTGCAAAAAGCCCTGAAGACAATCCAACGAGCATGTTTGCCGACACCCCGGGAAATCCATGTTAGAGATTTCCTTCGAACAAGTGACGAGGCAGCTGCCACCAAATCCACATTTGTAGCTGTGAACCGACAAGTGTCTTGCACCAAAATGGCAAGGGGAGTGCTGTCCAATGAAACATTGGCCGAAATCGATGAACGTAAGTAAAGACTATAGAAAACAAAATATCTGTTTCTTTTTCCAACGGTGCAGCAAGATTAGCATGCGTGTACAGTGTCTATGGGTCCACAGAAAACCCAGTTTCCTCCCGTCGACACTGCATCACTCGCACTAATGTACCACTTGCGCCATTCATTCACTGCATATAAATTATACATAAATGAATTTATAATAAATGTTAATAAACACACGCGCACACACAAAAGAATAAAGAGAAAAATTGATTAAACACCTACAAAAAAAACTAATTCATGAAAAACATGAATTAAAGAAATCATTTAAACCTTTTTCTGTGGTTGCTTTCTCTGGAGGAACTTACAATTGTTGAGCTTTATTCCTTTCATCACTTCCTAAAATAAAATAATGACAAGTCATTGTCTAAAAAATTAATGTAATGTCGATGCATATGTCAGAGCCAGGAGGGCAAGTGTAGAAATAATTTTCATAGTTTGCGCAGTCTGAGTTTGTTAATTGGAATGATTAAGTGAATTTCGAACAATTTTTCAAGCTGCTTCTAACATAACTTGACATGTATTTATTTCACTATACCTTCACCACTTTTTGTCGCACTGATTGTTTTCTTTTGTGTTCGACAAGGATGTAGGATTTTCTAGGAATATAGAAAAACATTTTTTTATAACAAAGCTTGTCCTAAAAATTTGGACACGAAGTTTCACGTGTGACACACGCGAGTTTTCATTCGATCACGTGGGTATCATGTGATCCCGTGAATTTCATGTAATAACGTGCGTTTCGTGTGATCACGTGGGTATGAAAAACATGAGTTAAGAAAGAAATGCTTTAAACCTTTTTCTGGGGCTGCTTCGTCTGGAGGAACTCGCAATTTCCTTTCACTGCGGGCTGGTGCCTAGTTGTTATTACAAGATATATTTACGAGTGTGAAAAATAACATCAACCCCACCAATAACAACAATGATAAAATACACAAGAATTAAAATTTGATCAATTGACCAAGTCAATAGGACCAACACACAAACAAAAAAAAATCCTTATTGAGTATGGGTACTTGGCCCCTTTCCACATGACCCATACGTTATCACACTCACTGTGCAGCTGAATGGGTGTTTCTTCTGGTTTGCTAAATTTTCTTAGTTCGAAGCCACTCTACACTCAATCCTTGCTCTTCTTTCCTCTCTCCTCTCCACTCAACTCAACTCTACGCTCCACCACAAAATAATAAAAAAATAATAAAATAGAATGTTGTAACTGTTAAAACAAATAGGCATTACATGCAATGTCACTTACACAAGACAAGACATTACGACACATCACATTACTATAGTTTTTCTCATTTTTTCAATACACATACCACACAATTTTTTTGTTTTTTTTCTCGTTTTTTCAACACACTACCACACAATGTTTTTTGGTTTTTTTCTCATTTTTTCAACAAACACCACACAATTTTTGTGTTTTTTTTCCTCATTTTCTCAACACGCATATCACACAATATTTTTGGTTTTTTTCTCATTTTTTCAACACACGTATCACACAATGTTTTTGTTTTTTTTCTCATTTTTTCAACACACATATCACACAATGTTTTTGTTTTTTTTCTCATTTTTTCAACACACATACCACACAATGATTTTTTTTTATTTCTCATTTTTTCAACACACATACCACACAATGTTTTTGTTTTTTTTTCTCATTTTTTCCAACATGTATTGCACACAACATAATTGTTTTTCAGCATCATAACACACCGCTCAACGCACCACATTGCATGTTTTGCCTGTTTGTTAAAACAGTTAGAGGATCATTTAATAAAATCGGCAATTGTTTTTCTCTTTTTTCAATAGTAATAGTAATAGTAGTAGAAGATGAACAAGCATGGGATTATTGATGCGCCGCGATTAAAAAATGGTTTCATTTATTCGATCAATTTAACAGAAAGTCAGGTCAGAGTTGAGGCTCCACTTCAACGGTTCGATTGGACGGAATTCTTGGGGGCAGCCATTCAGTTTTTTAATTAATCTTTTTCTTTAGTCCAAAAAATAAATTACGTTAAAAGTCACTTAAACTCGTGTTTGGAAATGTTGACTATATTTCCCCCTTTTTTAATGTACTCACTTCACTTCAGACAATTTTAATATACGAAGTCGAAATTAGGGGGAAAAAATTCCGGTTGTACAAAACATTTAGTCTATATAGTATTATAAACTCTCTCTCTAACTCTTTTCTGTCCGAATCGGTTCTTAATATTTTATTCTGGCTCACGCCAGACGATTTTATTCACCTCTGGAGAAGCCCTCGGACAGGAATGAGTGAAGCGGATATTGTGAAACAATTAACATTTCCAAACATAATTTTAAGTGACTTATTGGAAAGCAATTTTTGATGACATTAATTTATTCTTGCATGATATTTTATGAAATATATTAAAATAGATCTAAAATAAAAAGTTGACTTGTTCACATTTTACGTTTATTGCACAGGCAGACATCTGCAAAACGTTATGCTGCAATTATTTCATGATTGAGTCGGCTATGAATACTACTAATTAGAGAAGAAATGAAGAAAAAAACTAGGAAAATCTTTGTCCAAGGTGGAAAAAATAGACAAAACTTTGTTGGAAAACCT
The DNA here is from genome assembly GCA_035771165.1 of Paragorgia papillata. NCBI lineage: Eukaryota > Metazoa > Cnidaria > Anthozoa > Scleralcyonacea > Coralliidae > Paragorgia > Paragorgia papillata. Next base: position 180,224 of record JAWNZC010000097.1, read on the forward strand.
CCTCAATCATGAAATAAGTCAGATAAATCCCTCGAACGTCGGGATGTATGCGATATACAGCCCTCGGACGCTACGTGTCATTGGGGCTGTATATAGCATACATCCCTCGTTCTCGGGATTTATCTCGTATTTGTTTCAAAATCTGAACAACTCAACTTTAAAGATATTAAAAATCCTTTAATTTTCATTTTTGGATGTGCAAATCGAGCTAAGGTATACAATATTGCATGTTAAATATCTATTAAAAATCATCAATAACTCTGATCAGGAAAATTGAAAAGGTAGTGTCTGTTTAGCGTGCTACAGAACTGATTAATAAAATATCAGCTCTGGATCACGTTTACAAACAATCGTTAAACATTTTGAATATTTTTGAGGCAGGGACTCCGCTCATGCTTCATCCACCCCTGTCATGTCTGTTTGAAAAGACAAACTCGGCAAGTGTATTGTAATATTGTAACACTTTCATGTTGTGTGTTGTAAATGTTCAAGTTTGTAAATTAGATATGCAGACACAATACACTAAAAAAGGCTGCATGCAAGGGTAGCTTTTCATGCCAAACCAACCCAAAAATTAAATGTGTGCAGCTTGTTTCAACATTCATTGATGCTGAGCTAGCAGAAAACAAAGTGAAAAGATGGGATTCATCTGCCGAAACACACATACTAAGATTATGGTGTGTAACTTAGACCTACACACACTATATCATTTTGTTTTACATGCCTTCCAATTAGGGTAGTTCCTATCGTTTGAACCGAGTTCCTAAATTCCTCCTTCAAGGCGAGTATCCTGGTAGTTAAAACTTTCCCCGTCATCTCCGTCCAATCGACGCCATCATCAGAAAAGGTTCGGTTGATCGCCTCCAGAAATCGTTTGTGGTTTCTCATTTCCTTAAATGTGGCGAAGCACTCTCTGTATGTGTTTTTTAATCGATATTTGTAAATTATGTTAAAACATTAATTAATAAAACATCAATGTTTTATCAAAGTTATGAGACACTAGCGGCTTAAATTCAGCTTTTTCCGACTTAAATGATCTTATCTATCCTTCATACGACTCTTAAGCACAGTGTTCATCATTTACACTTACAATTTGATAAGTTGTAAATGCACATAAAAATCGGCCGCTCGGCTGAAACATTTACAGCAAATGAATAAGAAGCTTTTAAAAAAGAAAGTAAAGCTTGTATATATTTTGTTTTCCAGGGTTGTTGTCCAATAACTACCATTATTGGTCCCGTGGGCAGCGGAAAGACAACGGCTTTAGAGGTCTTGGCCAAATTGATGGGTCGCACTGCCATTATGTCGCAGGCGACAGAATCGGCCATCAATTTGGCCTTGACCAAAAACACTGTCCCACTATTCTGGGACGATCCCCAATTTCAAACGGGATTTGATGCTGTAGTGGTCAATGTATTTAATCGAAATGGCTACCTAACCAGAGCACTTGGGTTCGAGAAACCCCAAACCCCATCTCTCTCTGTGCCCCAGGCCTCTCAAACGTTCTCTTCCTACTTGAAGTGCTTGGTGGAACGTTCTTCGCTCTCACACGTTCTCTTCCTACTTGAAGTGGTTGGTGGAACTTTCTTCGCTCTCAAACGTTCTCTTCCTACTTGAAGTGCTTGGTGGAACTTTCTTCGCTCTCACACATTCTCTTCCTACTTGAAGTGCTTGGTGGAACGTTCTTCCAACTCTGGAGGATTTTTTAGGAATATAGAAAAACATTTTTTATAACAAAGCTTGTCCTAAAAATTTCGACACGAAGTTTCACGTGTGACACACGCGAGTTTCATTCGATCACGTGTGTTTCATGTGATCATGTGGGTATCATGTGATCACGTGCGTTTCGTGTGATCACGTGGTTATCGAGTGATTACGTGTGTTTTTGTGATCACGTGTGTATCATGTGGAGTTTGACTTACCGTTGAATGATCTATAAATACTTGACTCATGTCAACGTCATCGTAAATATTTGGAACTGGCGGACTATCTGCCGCCATCATCCGCCATCTTGGATTAATTTTTTTGATATGCGTGTGACGTCTAACCAGGGTAAAATGAAAACTTTAGTCAGCCTTACCTTACCTTTACATTCACGTGTGGGTATAAAATTAAATTTTTGTGCATGCTCTTCTTTCTCAATTGGACCACAGTTCTCTTAAAAGCGGACCACATAAATTCCTGCATCAGAAAGAAAGTTTCATCCTGTTTACCCTTATCCCTTTAAATACGCCGAAAAACTCGACAGCGCAATTTTCAGTCGACCCAAACAGGAATTTAATACGGCACATGAAAAATACGACGTCTGTCATGGGGCTTACTGTTTTGGCGCGAGGAGATGCGGCGGCCGGAGATTCCACTGCCACTGGGTTTGCGGAATCTACCACTGCATGGAATGCGACGGTTGGCGATGCGACGCCGATGGGATGCTAAAACAAAGCAGGGAACATTTCAGACGAAAATTTCAAGGTTTACTTGCATGGTAAGATATGCGTCGCAAAGTCAAAGCAAAACAAAGCATTTTGCGATGCCAGTTTCTTTGCAACACCAATTTAATATGACCATCAGAAATTTCAATCGGTTCAGTCGCAGACATACTTCCTGCGAGAAGTTTATACATAAACTTAGAACACAAGTAGCACGTAATAATCCTCTTGTCGACATAGTGACAGTACAGCTTCGCTGTCAAAACCACAATTATTTCTTAAGATCAGAACAGCCGACATGCTACGAGAGAACGATTTAGAAAATTCATTACAATCAAATATTATTAATGTTTTACATAATTCATAAGAACTTCATTATATACCGTGTAATTCAGTTCCGTGGTGTGGAATGGTAGTTAAATTAGTAACCCAATCAATCAGTCAGTCAATTAAATAAATAAATATATTATATACACTCTCAATCTTGCTTCATGTGGCATGTATGTGGGTGGACATCATGCTCGGCAAAATTCGGTTTTTTAAAGCAGCTGGAAAGTGTCAAAGGATGTATTAAGATTTAAACAAAAGCATTTTGAAGTATCTCAGATGGCTGGCGTAGCCACTGCATTGAGTCAAGTCAACATTGATGTACAGGTATGTCATGAGATTCCAAGCTTTCTTTCTTCAAATACTGCTAAATGTTTGTGGTTTAACGTCTTTTTATTTATATATTACTTGATTTTTAACTATTCCAAAGTAATTCCTATTAAGCATTGACGTAAATAACGCTAAAACTTAAAGATTAAACCAGATTTAAAGGCCTTTAATATCTGTAATTTGAGTTGTGATAAATGATGGCTGTCCTGCACCAGGCTAAAAATAACAACGCTGCTGAGGCGGCTCCCATCCCCTCCCTTCCTCCCATCCCCTCCCTTCCTCCCTCCCATCCCCTCTTTCCTTCCTTCTACACACTAACCAACTCACGCCCTGGCACGTGCGCTCACGCACCGTACTTACGTTCTCACACTCCCGCATCACACACGACTTGTTTGTCTTCCCTTTTCCTCCGAATTTTTTCATTTTCCTACACATGTTGCAGTTGCCACAGTCCTTGCGAAGACAGCACTGGCAGTCCCGACATCTCGAGCGACGACGAGGCTTCTTTTTGGATAGCGCTTTGGGACAAAATGGCAGTACGACCCACCAATTTGGCCAGCAGCTCTAATGCCGTTGTCTTTCCGCTGCCGACCGGACCATTGCTGTTGAAGACAGCCACGGCAGGACTTTATTCAAAACGGTCTGGAATTGGGCGTGATCCATACCTCAATTCATTTTCCTCTACTAAAATTTTAATATAACGTTACACTGCTATGGGCCCATGCATATGATATAACTACTGGCTCATTAGTTAAATGCTGTCTACCTTTCTAAATTGTTTTACTAAAATTTGATAATGGTATAAATACAGACAAAATCTGTTAATTACCTCTTGCCAACAATTTCAAACTTTATGGTAACAACCACCGAAGTTTGGGGCTTCTGTGATCCATGTGTTGTTGTCCTATATCCGTTGCTGTTGAAGATAGCCACGCCAGGACTTTATTCAAAACGGTCTGAAATTGGGCATGATCCATACCTCAATTCATTTTCCTCTACTAAATTTTTAATATAATGTTACACTGCTATGGGCCCATGCATATGATATAACTACTGGATCATTAGTTAAATGCTGTCTACCTTTCTAAATTGTTTTACTAAAATTTGATAATGGTATAAATACAGACAAAATCTCTTAATTACCCCTTGCCGACAGTTTCAAACTTCATGGTAACATTTACAACCGAAGTTTCGGGTGTCTCTGAGCCATGTCCTCTTGTCTTGTATCCGTTGCTGTTGAAGACCTTGACCAATACTTTGTCAAAACTGGTTTGGAAAGGGGGATCGTCCCAGAATAGGGGGATCGTTGACTTTGTCAATGCCAAATGTATCGACGATACAGTCACCTGGGACAAAATGGCAGTACGACCCACCGAAGTTTGGGGTTTCTGTGAACCATGTCCTATTGTCTTGTATCCGTTGCTGTTGAAAACATTGACCAGTACTTTCTCAAAACTGTCTTGAAAAGGGGGATCGTCCCAGAATAGGGGGATCGTTGACTTTGTCAATGCCAAATGTATCGACGATACAGTCACCTGGGATAAAATGGCAGTACGACCCACCGAAGTTTGGGGTTTCTGTAATCCATGTGTTATTGTCTTATAACCATTGCTGTTGAAGATAGCCACGCCAGGACTCTATTCAAAACGGTCTGGAATTGGGCATGATCCATACCTCAATTCATTTTCCTCTACTAAAATTTTAATGTTACACTGCTATGGGCCCATGCATAATGATACAACTACTGGATCATTAGTTAAATGCTGTCTACCTTTCTAAATTGTTTTACTAAAATTTGATAATGGTATGAATACAGACAAAATCTGTTAATTACCTCTTGCCAATGGGTGTTTCTTCTGCTTTGTTACACTTACTTCGCAGCAAAGCAGCAGCGTTCCCTTTCTTTCTAATATAATGTTATTACTAAATGGTATAAAATGGTATTACTAATGGTATTACTAATGGTATAAATACAGACAAAATCTCTTAATTACCTCTTACCGACAGTTTCAAACTTCATGGTAACATTTACAACCGAAGTTTCGGGTTTCTCTGAGCCATGTCCTTTGGTTTGATAACCATTGCTGTTGAAGACAGCCACACCAACGACTTTGTTGGTCTGGAATTGGGGATCATCCCAGAAATGTTTCCCGGGCTTTCTGCAACCAGCTTGTCGTTGGGAACTCCCATCATAAGAGACCACTTGAACAACTGAACTAGTTGTCTTGATAAAAAAAATAATTTTAACCACATAAATGAATAAATAATAAATGAAATTAAACAATTAAACACACATAATGAGTAAATAAATAATAAAATAATCAATAAAATAAAATGTAAGAATTTATTTAATATAGAATAAGAATATAGAAAAACATTTTTTATAACAAAGCTTGTCCTAAAAATTTCGACACGAAGTTTCACGTGCGACACACGCGAGTTTCATTCGATCACGTGTGTTTCATGTGATCATGTGGGTATCATGTGATCACGTGCGTTTCGTGTGATCACGTGCGTTTCGTGTGATTTCGTGTGTTTTTGTGATCACGTGTGTATCATGTGGAGTTTGACTTACCGTTGAATGATCTATAAATACTTGACTCATGTCAACGTCATCGTAAATATTTGGAACTGGCGGACTATCTGCCGCCATCATCCGCCATCTTGGATTAATTTTTTTGATATGCGTGTGACGTCTAACCAGGGTGAAATGAAAACTTTAGTCAGCCTTACCTTACCTTTACATTCACGTGTGGGTATAAAATTAAATTTTTGTGGATGCTCTTCTTTCTCAATTGGACCACAGTTCTCTTAAAAGCGGACCACATAAATTCCTGCATCAGAAAGAAAGTTTCATCCTGTTTACCCTTATCCCTTTAAATACGCCGAAAAACTCGACAGCGCAATTTTCAGTCGACCCAAACAGGAATTTAATGCGGCACATGAAAAATACGACGTCTGTCATGGGGCTTACTGTTTTGGCGCGAGGAGATGCGGCGGCCGGAGATTCCACTGCCACTGGGTTTGCGGAATCTACCACTGCATGGAATGCGACGGTTGGCGATGCGACGCCGATGGGATGCTAAAACAAAGCAGGGAACATTTCAGACGAAAATTTCAAGGTTTACTTGCATGGTAAGATATGCGTCGCAAAGTCAAAGCAAAACAAAGCATTTTGCGATGCCAGTTTCTTTGCAACACCAATTTAATATGACCATCAGAAATTTCAATCGGTTCAGTCGCAGACATACTTCCTGCCAGAAGTTTATAGATAAACTTAGAACACAAGTAGCACGTAATAATCCTCTTGTCGACATAGTGACAGTACAGCTTCGCTGTCAAAACCACAATTATTTCTTAAGATCAGAACAGCCGACTATGATAAATGCTACGAGAGAACGATTTAGAAAATTCATTACAATCAAATATTATTAATGTTTTACATAATTCATAAGAACTTCATTATATACCGTGTAATTCAGTTCCGTGGTGTGGAATGGTAGTTAAATTAGTAACCCAATCAGTCAGTCAATTAAATAAATAAATATTATATACACTCTCAATCTTGCTTCATGTGGCATGTATGTGGGTGGACATCATGCTCGGCAAAATTCGTTTTTTTAAAGCAGCTGGAAAGTGTCATAGGATGTATTAAGATTTAAACAAAAGCATTTTGAAGTATCTCAGATGGCTGGCGTAGCCACTGCATTGAGTCAAGTCAACATTGATGTACAGGTATGTCATGAGATTCCAAGCTTTCTTTCTTCAAATACTGCTAAATGTTTGTGGTTTAACGTCTTTTTATTTATATATTACTTGATTTTTAACTATTCCAAAGTAATTCCTATTAAGCATTGACGTAAATAAATAAACGTAATTAAAGTAAATAAACGTAATTAAACGTTAAAACTTAAAGATTAAACCAGATTTAAAGGCCTTAAATATCTGTAATTTGAGTTGTGATAAATGATGGCTGACCTGCACCAGGCTAAAAATAACAACACCGCTGAAGCGGCTCACATCTCCTACCTTCCTCCCATCCCCTCCCTTCCTCCCTCCCATCCCCTCTTTCCTTCCTTCTACACACTAACCAACTCACGCCCTGGCACGTGCGCTCACGCACCGTACTTACGTTTTTACACTGCCTCATCAGACACGGCTTGTTGCTTCTCCCGTTCCCTCCAAATTTTTTCATTTTATGGCACATCGTGCACTCGCCACAGTCCTTCCTAATGCATGGTTCACATCGCCGACATCTGGAGCGACGACGAGGCTTCTGAGTATTTTGGATAGCGTTGGTTTTTTTGACATAGAATGATAACAATAACTTATGTAGCAATTAGAATTACTTGATAACTTGGTTACAAAATGCTAGGAAACTCTTGCAAATTTATCCTTAACGGTGTATGTGGGTGGTGGTGGTGCGTGTGATGTATGCTGTAGTACGTACGTGTGGTGTGTGTGTATATGATGTATGTGTGGTGTGGCATGGTGTGTTGTGTGTATGTATGGTGTAGTGTGGTATGTATGTGGTGTGAAATGTGTGTGGTATGTATGTGGTGTGTGTGTGTGGCTGTGCTGGAAGATGTTCGGCATCGTCAGCAGTGCGTATGCCAGGAGATTTTTTGTGAAAGTTGTTTGCAAGCAATTTTTTGTATCTTGCATTCAATAATTGTCAGTTTTTTTAATCCAAGTCAAAGTTTACAGTATGATTTTCTTTGAGAGTACTTATCGAAAGTACTTAAAAATTTTCACGTACATGCATGTAGCCATGACTGGCCACTACCACCACTCGCAAAGGTAATGCAGCCTTGGGTGGCTGCAGTGTCAATGGGAGGAAATCTTGCTTCATGTGGCATGTATGTGGGTGGACATCATGCTCGGCAAAATTCGTTTTTTTAAAGTAGCTGGAAAGTGTCAAAGGATGTATTGAGATTTAAACAAAAGCATTTTGAAGTATCTCAGATGGCTGGCGTAGCCACTGGATTGAGTCAAGTCAACATTGATGTACAGGCATGTTATGAGATTCCAAGCTTTCTTTCTCCAAATACTGCTAAATGTTTGTGGTTTAACGTCTTTTTATTTATATATTACTTGATTTTTAATTATTCCAAAGTAATTCCTATTAAGCATTGACGTAAATGACGCTAAAACTTAAAGATTAAACCAGATTTAAAGGCCTTTAATATATGTAATTTGAGTTGTGACAAATGATGGCTGACCTGCACCTGGCTAAAAATAACACCGCTGAAGCGGCTCCCATCCCCTCCTCCCTCCCATCCCCTCCCTTCCTCCCATCCCCTCCCTTCCTCCCATCCCCTCCCTTCCTCCCATCCCCTCCCTTCCTCCCATCCCCTCCCTTCCTCCCATCCCCTCTCTTCCTCCCTTCCATCCCTCTCTTCCTCCCTTCCATCCCCTCTTTTCTTCCTTCTACACACTAACCAACTCACGCCCTGGCACGTGCGCTCACGCACCGTACTTACGTTCTCACACTCCCGCATCACACATGGCTTGTTTGTTTTGCCGTTGCCTCCAAATTTTTTCATTTTCATACACATGTTGCAGTTGCCACAGTCCTTGCGAAGACAGGATTCGCAGCGCCGGCATCTGGAGCGACGACGAGGCTTCTGAGTATTTTGGATAGCGTTGGTTTTTTTGACATAGAATGATAACAATAACTTATGTAGCAATTAGAATTACTTGATAACTTGGTTACAAAATGCTAGGAAACTCTTGCAAATTTATCCTTAACGGTGTATGTGCGTGGTGTGTGTGTGGTGGTGGTGCGTGTGATGTATGCTGTAGTACGCGTGTGTGGCGTGTATGTGTATGATGTTGTATGTGCAGTGTGGCATGGTGTGTTGTGTCTATGTATGGTGTAGTGTGTTGTCTGTATGCGTGGTGTGTGTGTGGTATGTATGCGTTGTGTGTGGTATGTATGTGGTGTGTGTGTGGCTGTGCTGGAAGATGTCCGGCATCGTCAGCAGTGCCTATGCCAGGAGATGTTTTGTAAAAGTTGTTTGCAGGCAATTTTTTGTATCTTGCATTCAATAATTGTCAGTTTTTTTAATCCAAGTCAAAGTTTACAGTATGATTTTCTTTGAGAGTACTTATCGAAAGTACTTAAAAAATTTTCACGTACATGCATGTAGCCATGACTGGCCACTACCACCACTCGCAAAGGTAATGCAGCCTTGGGTGGCTGCAGTGTCAATGGGAGGAAGCTGGGTTTTCTGTGGACTGTACACACTGTACACGCATGCTAATCTTGCACTGTTGGAAAAAGAAACAGAGATTTTGTTTTCTATAGTCTTTACTTACGTTCATCGATTTTGACCAATGTTCCATTGGACAGCACTCTCCTTGCCATTTTGATGCAGGACACTTGTCGGTTCACACCTACAAATGTGGATTTGGTGGCAGCTGCGTGGTCACTTGTTTGAACTAAATCTCTAACATTGATTTCCGGGGGTGTCGGCAAACATGCTCGTCGGATTGTCTCTAGGGCGGTTTGCAGTATGACAAATACAAATGTGGTGTATTTGTTTGCCGACACGCAACATTTGGTCGCATCCATTGAGAAACCTGACAAAAAAATAATAAGAGTTACTTGATAAAGGTTAACCGAGCAATATATGGTGCGAACATTTTGGACATTTTAAAAAGTTACACACAACATAGAAACTTAAAATATACATCAAATGAAAGCTTATGAAATGCCAAACAACATACGTATAATGACAAAATGTGTTAATTGCCTCTTGCCGACAATTTGAAAGTTCATTGTTACGACAATCGAAGTTTCCGGTTTCTCCGACCCATGTCCTCTGGTTTGGTAACAAACTATTGTTTTAATACAAGTACCAAAACTTGCATGCAGTTATTGAGAGAACCAAACCTCGTAGTTGTCACTGTCGCAGGCGACAGAATCGGCCATCAATTCGGCCTTGACTAAAAATACAATCCCACTATTCTGCGACGATCCTCAATTTCAAACGGGATTTGATACTGTAGTGGTGAATGTCTTTAACCGTAATGGTAGCTATATACGTACGCGGATATTCCATCAGTCCTGTGTACTTGAAACATGTCGCCATTCAGTGAAGGTTTCTTGGGAAACCTTTGTAGCACTCTTTAATTTAGTAAAATAAAAATTTGACACAATACGGTGCCCACCCCCTCTGCATGGCATGCTCAGACAACAACGTCTTGCATCACTCGCACTACCACCACTCGCAAAGGTAATTGTAATCAACACACACACACACACACACACACACACACACACTGGGGTTGCTTCGTCGGGAGGAACTCGCAACTGGAGCTTCATTTCTCATAGTTCTCGTACATGTACTAACGATTAATAACACAAACAAAAAATATACTTTAATCCCATTATCTTTATCATATCATACATCTTCCCGAACTCGCAACCGAAAATACTTTTCCCCAACCCTCATTAAACCTGTTTGTAAACCGGTTTTATTTTACAAAAACACATGACGTCACACGCGGGCAAGCCGGCCCGAATCGCGCCTGCTGAACAGTAATGTCAATGCATATGAGATCCAGGAGGGCAAGCTTACGATGCAGACGAACTGGGAGGTGCACGTGTAAACCAGCGAATGTATCCTCTTGATATCTGATGTTTTCCTCAGTAATGAGGAATTTTTCCTCACTGGCCCTTCTTGATGATGTTGATACACTGTAAATAGTTAAGTTGTACTAAAATAGTACAAAAAGCATTGACTAACTGACCTGAGGATATCTGCCCAAAACGGTATGTGGCTGTGTCGAAGTGATCGGTTTCATCCTCTCTGTCCTGGTTGGGTTTGGCTGTCAACCAATGACGAGCATCTTGATAATAACGCTTCAACCATGGAGCGAATTGTCAAGGCGTATCCACATTTCTGCTTCATGTACCTTGACCTAAATGCGGGTCACGTTGGTAAGCCCCCCCCCCCCTTCCACTAGCCACGCAAATCTTATCACTTCCATGAATTTAGCTGCACAAGCCAAGTCCCCTTCTGTCGCATAACAGGTTTTCTTTAAACAAAAGATAGCCGTCTAAGCCAGATAAAGTGACCCGTGTGCTATGGCGCAGATAGAGAAATTCGGCACCCAATCTAAAAGACAAGAAATTATTTTTAGCACCGGAACACATCGACCACGATGTTTATGTGCAGATCACTACAATCTTTATAATATATTCCAGTTAACACAAGTTATTTTCCAGTTATTTTATCATTTCCTAATATAAGAATGTGATACTATGGTCAGTTATAATTCGTGAAATGCGACAGATTGTGTTACGGTGGTTGTCGTCCAATTAGCGTCGTTCCTATCTTTTGAACCGAGTTATAAAATTCCTTCTTCGTGGCCATCATTCTAGTATTTAAAACTTTGTTTTTCATTTTCGTTGAGAGGCCTGGGGCACTTGTTGATAACCCTAACTAGTTCAAACGGATACAACCAAGCAAACAAAAACTTATTACTAAGATTATGATGTGTAACTTAGACCCTCTGCATGTAAAACAAAGTGATATATTACTAAGATTATGGTGTGTAACTTAGACCCTCTGCATGTAAAACAAAGTGATATAGTGTGTGGAGTGGTTCGCCACAGAAGACGAAATGAGAAACCACAAACGACTTCTGAAGGCGTTAAACCGAATTTTTCCTGCTGGTGGAGTCGATTGGATTTTGCCATGGTTGAAGAGTTGAACCCAAAACATATGTGGCCGAGTCGAAGTCATCTCCTTTGACCCTCGCTGTCTTGAATTAAAGTTGGTTGTCTTCAAATGTCCTCTTCCTACTTGAAGTGCTTGGTGGAACTTTCTTGAGGATTATCGTTAAATGATTTATAAATACTTGCGACATATTTACGCCATCATAAATATTTGGAACGTCTGATTTCTCATCACTGTCCGGGTGTAAACCAGCAAATGTAGATTCCAATGTTGAAAAGACACTGTGTGGAAGCTTGCGACGCAGATGAACTGGGAGCTCCAGGTGTAAACCAGTGAACGTACACTGGGTGATTTAGCATGGAGTGCCCACATTTCCAAGTACCGTACAAGATAATCATGGTAAGCATTGTTGAAGTAGGGTAGTTTGCCCCCTTCCACGAGCCACGCATGGGCTGTAAATGATAAATACCCGCACACAATATACAATAATGAATTTATAATAAATGATTACGGTAATAAACACACACACAAAATAATAAACATGCTCCACTTCTTTCCGGCTCAGATCTTCCTCCATTCCAGGCCGTCTAGCAGCGTTGTCTTCCTCGGGTAGCCTCAAATGTCGCATTATATTTATAACTATCCAAACTTTGAGAAGTCCATTATTACTTGACGAGCAATGTATGGTGCGAACATTTTGGACATTTTAAAAAGTTGCACACAACATAGAACCTTAAAATACACACCAAATGAAAGCTTATGAAATGCCTAACAAGCTACGTACACGATGTATTTCTACCATATATAGTTTGGACGTTATTAGCCATCTTCTTCCGTAAGGCATAAGCAAATATGGTGGGATTACTATGATAATCCAAAACTTGGCCTGGGAGCCTCGTTTTCATGAAGCGTGACGTAATTATGGAAAAGTGTATTGATAACAAACGCATTTTAAAACTTTTTTTTCAGCGCATGACATTTGCAAAGGATGCAAATAACCATGCGGAAAGTCAACCATGCAAACAAGGACCATGTAAAATAATAGGAATGGTTTTAAAAAAACGTGCAATGGAACAACAGATAACATGTCGGTGTCCTCTTTCCCAACATTGCTCACAGCATTGAAGCACCGATATTCAACAAGAATTTCTAGGTAGAAATGCAGACACAATGCACTAAAAAAGGCTGCATGCAAGGGTAGCTTTTCATACCAAACCAACCAAAACATTAAATGTGTGCAGCTTGTTTCAACATTCATTGATGCTGAGCTAGCAGAAAACAAAGTGAAAAGATGGAATTCATCTGCCGAAACACACATACTAAGATTATGGTGTGTAACTTAGACCTACACACACTATATCATTTTGTTTTACATACAGAGAGTGCTTCGCCACATTTAAGGAAATGAGAAACCACAAAAGATTTCCAAAGTTATGAGACACTAGCGGCTTAAATTCAGCTTTTTCTGACTTAAATTATCTTATCTATCCTTCATACGACTCTTAAGCACAGTGTTCATCATTTACACGTGCAATTTGATAAGTTGTAAATGCACATAATCGGCCGCTCGGCTGAAACATTTACAGCAAATGAATAAGAAGCTTTTAAAAAAGAAAGTAAAGCTTGTATATATTTTGTTTTCCAGGTTGTTGTCCAATAACTACCATTATTGGTCCCGTGGACAATGACAAGTCATTGTTTAAAAATTAATGTAATGTCAATACATACGAGTGAAGGAGGGCACGCTTACGATGCAGACGACCTTGGGGAGTCCAGGTGTAAACCAGCGAAATGCGTCCTCTTGGTATCTGGTGTCAAATGCAATAAATTATGAATAAATAAATAAATACAATGTTTTAACTCAATCATGTCGTTCTTGTGCCATCCGACATTTTAATGATCACGGCGTAGGCAAAGATTCCAGGGAACCTGAGCAGTGCCAGTGTGTCAATTGAAAAATTCGATACAACCAAATATCGGCCGCCACCACTTGCATAAAACATTTCGCCCCCTGTCGGTGAGCCATGGACATCACTGATAAATACACTGCACACAAATGAATATATAATAAATGATTAATCGACACACACACACACACACACACAAAAGAATAAACAAAAAAATTAAATAAATGCATACACGAACAACTTATTCACGAAAAACCTGAGTTAAAAAAAAAGAAATGCTTTAAACTCTTTTCTGGGGTTGCTTCGTGGTGAGGAACTCGCAACTGGAGCTTCATTGCTCATAGTTCTCGTACATGTACTTCCAAGACGACGAAAACAAACGATTAATAACACAAACAAAAAATCTACTTTAATCCATTCTCTTTATCATATCATACATCTTCCCGAACTCACAACCGAAAGTACTTTTCCCCAACCCTCGTTAAACCTGTTCGTAAACCGGTTTTATTTTACAAAAACACATGACGTCACACGCGGGCAAGCCGGCCCGAATCGCGCCTGCTGAAGAGTAATGTCAATGCATTTGAGATCCAGGAGGGCAAGCTTACGATGCAGACGAACTGGGAGGTGCACGTGTAAACCAGCGAATGTATCCTCTTGGTATCTGATGTTTTCCTCAGTAATGAGGAATTTTTCCTCACTGGCCCTTCTTGATGATGTTGATACACTGTAAATAATTAAGTTGTACTAAAATACTACAAAAAGCATTGACTAACTGACCTGAGGATATCTGCCCAAAACGGTATGTGGCTGAGTTGAAGTCATCTTTTTCATCCTCTCTGTCCTGGATTGGGATTGGCTGTCAACCAATGACGAGCATCTTGATAATAACGCTTCAACCATGGAGCGAATTGTCAAGGCGTATCCCCATTTCTGCTTCATGTACGTTGACCCAAATACGAGTCACGCTGGCAAGCCCCCCCCCCCCCCCCTTCCACTAGCCACGCAAATCTCATCACTTCCATGAATTTAGCTGCACAAGCCAAGTCCCCTTCTGTCGCATAACAGGTTTTCTTTAAACAAAAGATAGCCGTCTAAGCCAGATAAAGTGACCCGTGTGCTATGGCGCAGATAGAGAAATTCGGCACCCAAATTTCAGCCGCTGCCAGACACAAAAAAATATTCTGCCACTATCAAACTACCTTATTCGCACTGCCGCATTACACATGGCTTGTTGCTTCTGCCATTTCCTCCAAATTTTTTCATTTTTCTGCACATGTTACACTCGCCACAGATTGTTCTGTAGAATATATTGATGATAAATTAATACATTTGAAAGACAACAACTAATTAGCACATAAGTTAAGCCTGGCGCACACGCTACGATTTCATTCGGCTGATATTTATCGGATGGTCGACGGATAAAAAGTGGTGCTTACCATACCATCGTTGATGAAAGATTGAACTAGTTGTCTTGATGAAATAACTGATTAAAAAATGAAAATAATAAATAAAATTAAATAATAAATGAAATTAAACAATTAAACACCACGTAATGAGTAAATAAGATGTTTTGATTCAATCATGTTAGTTTTCTGTTAACATTCAATAATACATTTCATTGTACTTACTTTCTGCTGCCATCCAACATTTTGATAGCCACAACGGCGCACATTCCAGGGAACCTGAGCAGTGCCATGGTGCCGATTGAAAAATTCCACACAACCAAATTTCGGCCGCCGCCCGCCACTAGCAAAAAATATTTCTACTACCCTGCTTGACTTAAGAAAAGGCAAGCTATTGTTTTTTTACTAGAGTTATATATATTCTATTGTATGTTCCTTCTTCACAATTGGCAGTTTAGAATTAATTAAATCGAAGTTTGGGGTTTCTGTGATCCATGTGTTATTGTCCTATATCCGTTGCTGTTGAAGATAGCCACGCCAGGACTCTATTCAAAACGGTCTCGAATTGGGCATGATCCATACCTCAATTCATTTTCCTCTACTAAATTTTTAATATAATGTTACACTGCTATGGGCCCATGCATAATGATATAACTACTGGATCATTAGTTAAATGCTGTCTACCTTTCTAAATTGTTTTACTAAAATTTGATAATGGTATAAATACAGACAAAATCTCTTAATTACCCCTTGCCGACAGTTTCAAACTTCATGGTAACATTTACAACCGAAGTTTCGGGTGTCTCTGAGCCATGTCCTCTTGTCTTGTATCCGTTGCTGTTGAAGACCTTGACCAGTACTTGCTCAAAACTGGTTTGGAAAGGGGGATCGTCCCAGAATAGGGGGATCGTTGACTTTGTCAATGCCAAATGTATCGACGATACAGTCGCCTGGGACAAAATGGCAGTACGACCCACCGAAGTTTGGGGTTTCTGTTAACCATGTCCTATTGTTTTGTATCCATTGCTGTATCCTATTGTTTTATTTCCCTGCACAGTTATGTTGTTGTGCTGTGGTTTGCCGTGGTTAACCCGTGGCAATTATGTCTACGAGACATCACTGGCAAGCACATTCGCATTTACTGCTTTGGCCCTTACGCATGGTAGAGGTGACATGATCCAGACAGTTGGATTCAGTCAATAACCTAAAAGTAAATATTTATATGTAAACGTATCAGTTAATGTTCTTTTTTGAAGTTGATTGTTCTACAGGTAGTGGAAAGATGCAAAATATTTCGCACCAGTATTCCTTGCAGTTTCGTCAATGGTTTGTTTTAGAAGACGTTTTTGATGTCAACGACTAGTTGCTGGTAAATATGGTAAATATGTTGAACTGAAATTATCTGCTACATTTCAGCATTTCTAAAATCGGTTGGTATGGGAAGGTTACAGATTATTAAACGATCTGTAATCTTCTCACCATCCAGTAGCATGCTCTAACCATTGAGCCACTGAAAATCGGTTGGTAAGCGAAGGTTACATATTTCACCATCTGTAATCTCCTGCTCACCATCATCCAGTAATGCATGCTCTAACCATTGAGCTACTGAAAATCACATGGTACACGAAGGTTGCATATTTCACCATCTGTAATCTTCTGTTCACCATCATCCAGTAATGCATGCTCTAACCATTGAGCTACTGAAAATCACATGGTACACGAAGGTTGCATATTTCACCATCTGTAATCTTCTGTTCACCGTCATCCAGTAATGCATGCTCTAACCATTGAGCTACTGAAAATCACATGGTACACGAAGGTTGCATATTTCACCATCTGTAATCTTCTGTTCACCATCATCCAGTAATGCATGCTCTAACCATTGAGCTACTGAAAATCACATGGTACGCGAAGGTTGCATATTTCACAATCTGTAATCGTCTGTTCACCATCATCCAGTAATGCATGCTCTAACCATTGAGCTACTGAAAATCATATGGTACGCGAAGGTTGCATATTTCACCATCTGTAATCTTCTGTTCACCATCATCCAGTAATGCATGCTCTAACCATTGAGCTACTGAAAATCACATGGTACGCGAAGGTTGCATATTTCACAATCTGTAATCGTCTGTTCACCATCATCCAGTAATGCATGCTCTAACCATTGAGCTACTGAAAATCATATGGTACGCGAAGGTTGCATATTTCACCATCTGTAATCTTCTCTTCACCATCATCCAGTAATGCATGCTCTATCCATTGAGCTACTGAAAATCACATGGTACGCGAAGGTTGCATATTTCACAATCTGTAATCGTCTGTTCACCATCATCCAGTAATGCATGCTCTAACCATTGAGCTACTGAAAATCATATGGTACGCGAAGGTTGCATGTTTCACCATCTGTAATCTTCTGTTCACCATCATCCGAAAATCGGTAAGCGAAGGTCGCACATTAAACAATCTGTAATCTTCTCATTACCATTATCCAGTAATGTGCTCTAACCATTGAACCACTGAAAATCGTATGGTAGGCGAAGGTTCCATATTTCACCATCTGTAATCTTCTGTTCGCCATCATCGGGTAATGCATGTTTTGATCATTGAGCTATTGAAATGCCAAAGTTGTAAGTTTAAGAATAGTGTCACAGGCGACAGTTGGAAAAAAGATTTAAAAAATTTTAAAAAAGAAAAAATAGCTAGTCTTATATTATGTAGTTTTAAAACGTAGCAGATGGAAGCAGTACTGCAATCTTCGATACAACAGTTTTGTTGTCGAAAGCATGTTGCTAGCCATATACGCTTGATCTTGCAAGTTTCTCGCACGCAATGAACGTCGATATTAAAAGAATATTGCATTGCATGTGGGAGAGAAATGCATGTAAGAAAGCCACTACCAATGTTACACGACACCAAATGAAGTTCTATACAGTTAATAGTGCCAGAAATTGAAGTTATCTATGAATTGTAAACCATATTTTATTATTCCGGCATTTCCAGCACCAAATGACCGTCTACTTGTATTTGTGAAAATAAAATGAAATTGCGTTGCATTATTCTAAACAGAAAGTTCTTCTTAGTTTACTGTGAAAACCAAACCTGGTTGCTTTTTGTACTCGAACAATGATACGCGTTTGATAACTGGAATAGAACATTTTCTGGTGTCGTGTGGAAATAAGACGTCGTGTAAATGTCTTCATGTTGTAAATGAATAGGAATATGTTTTAAGAAAAGCACTAGGAAAAGAAAATAACTCCCAAAAAAGAGAAAAAAAGAATAAAAAAAAAAGAATATGAAGTGACTAAAGGGGAGAAAACAAGAACAAAAAAAATACAAAAAAAAAAGAAAATACAAAAAAAAAAAAAAAATACAAAAATATAAATACAAAAGATAAATACAAAAAATAAAGAAAAAATATTAGTGCTTATTGGATAAAAAAAAAATATGGCTTTTACAATTAACTAATATATTTGTACTGGAATGTCTTTAAAACTGGGAGCTGTCCCTTGGCAATGGACCATGCACTGAAACGTCTATGGCAGTCGAAATTTGGTGTACTTCAATTCAATTTCTGTGCTCTCTCGTGGAAATACCCACACGATGAAAGACATCCAGAATCTTGAGACTTTCAAATGGCGCTGATGAGCCTAGAATGCAACTTGGCTATACTTGGACATCCCTAGTTTAGACAATGATGGTGTCCATACGAACAAACGACAGTTATTACGAACCACAGTTGACCTTTCACTTCAGGATGGCAATGTCTCTCTGTTCCCTCTGGCAACGTATCTTCTGCTGAACTTTGTCCGTAACAACTTGATGATGATGCCTGTTCGTCGTTTTCCCAGCAGCCTTGTTTCCAAACCTAGCCAGACTGAGACCAGCTCGCGAGACTTTTTACAGAAGCTAACAGACTTGCTTTTGTTTCAGCTTTTACCATATAGACTGGATCAATACGAGCTAACCAGAGTTGTGGTCTACTACAGCAACTCGGCTGAATTGCTACACTGATACTCCCTCAACCAGACCACAGAGATGAGAATGCGAGAAGGACCTGACAATGCACCATGCACTGAAACTTTCACGACGTCATCTAGAAATCCAGAATGTTCAGATTCCTAAATGGGACTGTTGGTCTAATGACCCTAGAGTGCAACCTGGCTGTTCTTCAACCTCTTAGTTTAAACTGATGGTGTTCATACCGCGAACATTGGTGCAAGAGTATCGACCACAAGCTGTTGATAGAGTTAGCTGTGTTCGAGTCCTTAGTCGTATGCTGTGTGGGTGACTAATGCAGAAGTTTTGTTGTAAGTACATTAGAGTCAAACTGCTGATAAAATGCATTAAAAATACTGTAATTTTAGATCAGAGAGAGAGCTAGCTAGGAATTAAATATTTGTCCGTTGACGTTTTAATTCATTTAAACTTTTCTTTAAATTGCAGACGAGTCTGACCAAACAGCTAATGATATTATTTGAGAATTCCAAAGTTAGTCGCAGAGCTGAAGTATATGAAGTATTATTGAAAGTACGCAATGGATGGATGTCAACTGATTGTTAACGATAACTTCTTGCGCTATAGGTTGGTGCAATGGTTTATATTTACTTTGTTTGTGCAATCTTAAGTCCTGCAGCAAACACGTGCAATCTCTTTCTCGCGCTCGTAACGCAACTGGTTGAATATTATAGCTAGAGAATAGATTAGTAGTTAACTATTAATTATCAAGCTAATAGACCTTATTCAAAAATGGCCGCCGAATTAGAATTCTTTTATGTGGATATAAATTAGCCCTTATGACCTCGTTTTAAAGTAAAAATTATTTTGAATTTCACACATGAAAACGAGTTCATAAGGGCTAATTTATATGTATATAAAATAATTTTAATTCTGCGGCCATTTTTGAATAAGGTCTATATTGTGATTACGTTATTCGTTGCAGAGTGAAATGTACCAATGTATTGCAAGTTCCCTGTATGTCGAATGGGAGCAGAAAGTAAGTACAATCAAAATATATTATTGAATGTTAACAGAAAACTAATATGATTGAGTTTAGAGCCAAGTGCAGTGTTCAACTGAAAATAAAATGGCGTCTATCTGAAATATTTACTAAAAAAAAAAAAGAAAAAAAAAGTTTTTAAATTATGATATGTTGGGTAATGTTTACATGAATTAATTTTTTATCAATTATTTTACTTATCAATTTTTCATTATTATTAGTTTATTATTCTACAGGCCCTACACTCATTTGACGCGGTATTTAGTAAAAAGCAGCCACAATACGCTCTTTCGTCATCGGTCGACAGCCCAACTAAATCCAGGACGGCGATGGTTCGACTCGGTTAAATGTTTTGGGCTCGTCTCCTTTTGGATGGTGTTACCTTACTCAAAACCACTTTTTCTATGGAACTACAAAATAGAGGTAAAGTCTATTGTGTTTGTTGAAGAGCATATTAAAATGCTGTAATAATAATATACGGTGATATAAAAAATATACGGGGAAATGTTTTAGTTTATTATATAGCACGGGTTATTTCTGGTAAAGTCATTGCATCTGAAACTTGCTTGTACCGACCCCAGCAGTCCTGTTGGCAAAGCCATGCATGGAGCCAGTCTGATACCACCTTGCTAAGGTTTCACTACAGAAGCTAACAGACTTGCTTTATTTTAGTTTTACTATGCTGCTGACTGGGTCGATGCGACCTAGCCAGATTTGTGGTCTACTAGTACAGCTACTCAGCTGAATTCCTACACTTCCAAGTAGATCAGAGGTTGGAGCTCCTCCGCAAGATCGGGTACTGCCCGTACTAACTACTTCAGTTTGTCTCTACACATGGGAGGACGTGCAAGAGCAATCGAGTTAGCTGTGTTCGAGTGCTTAACCATAATGCATGTGTGAATGATGCAGAAGATTTGTTGCTGTAAGTATTTTATTAAAGGAGTCCAATTTACCGCTGCTGATAACATGCATTAAAGAATACTGTATTGTATTTCTAGATCAGAGAGAGGAGAAATCTTGGTCCGTTAACGTCTTAATTCATTCAAATAATTCTTAAATTACAGATAAATCTTGAAACAAGAGAGAATGTGTGTCTGACAAGCAGCTAATATTGTTTGTGTGAATTCCAACGTTAGTTGTTGAGCTGAAATATGAACTATTATGGAAACTGATTGTTAAGATAACTTCTGCGTTACAGGTTAGTGCAATGGTTTATATTTGGTTTGTTTATACAATCTTACAAGTCCTGCGGCAAACATGCACCGCAATCTCTTTCTCTCGCTCGTGACGCAACGGGTTATTGCGAGAGAATAGATTAGTATTGAAGCGTTAATTATCAAGCTAATGCTGTGATTACTTCATTCATTGCAGAGTGAAATGTACAAAGAAGAATCGTAAATAGGATTGAAGATTACGTCTTTTGGATGGTGTGGTCGGTTACTTCCGTCGAAATCCACTTTTTCTCTTGAACCACAAAGTTAAAGGTACATGCAGTGTATTCTTTTGGTTGAAGCGCAGTGAAATGTTTTAATGTAGTTAAGTATATGGCACGAGTCACTTCCCGGAAAATCACGCGCTGTGTATCAAAAGTTGTCGGTAATTTTTGTTTTCTAATCCAGAAAAAGAACCTGTTAGTTTGGTGTTTCGACAAAGTTATAAACGATGCGGATACATGGAAATACTAGCCTCCTGCGCAGACGTTAGCGCGCGGTCCCTTGGCGCCAACGTCTGCGAAGGAGGCTAGGAAATACATGCTTGATTTCGAAATAGAAAGTGCCATATAATAAACTACTTAATAACGTCGAACGCAGAGTAGAAAAAAGATTTACTGCCACGAATGTAGACTGTATCTTGATACTCACAGAAGCATTTTGTGTTTTAGAATGCGACTATGACTCTTTGAAATGTGGTGGTTTTTGAATGCAAGCTACTGTGTGTTGCTATTAACCAGCCAGACCAGCAGATCAACAGTTATTATCTTACAATGATAAAGTCGGTGAAGTCGTCAGACAAGACACCGAGACGAGACCA
Organism: Paragorgia papillata; assembly: GCA_035771165.1. NCBI lineage: Eukaryota > Metazoa > Cnidaria > Anthozoa > Scleralcyonacea > Coralliidae > Paragorgia > Paragorgia papillata. The sequence continues at coordinate 202,340 of JAWNZC010000097.1, forward strand.
ACAATGAATGTCCAAGCTGGTAAAAAATGCTATTTTGAAAATTGGGATGAAAGATTAACAGTTTCAACTGCAGTGGCGTGCAAGTCATGACGGAGCTTTAAGAGTGAAATATTAAAGATGAATTTAACATTCAGTGGCCAAAGCTTCTTAATATGACTGCAGTCAAGTAATACACTGTGTGTGAATAGAATGAACACTCTGAATTGACAATGATTATTCCTGGTTGTTTAACCCGATAAAAGATCTTATATTCTGAAATATTAATATAATTTATAAATAGTGTTTATTTAGATTATCACTCTTGTTCTAATTAATAGAGAAAAAAATAAACGTTTAGACTAGTTGTTCCTGAGGACGACTTTATAGATCGTTTTCATCTGACGTCACGGCGGCCACATTCGTGTAAGAAAACAATGAAATGGCGGCCATATTGGTGCACCAAAACAATGAAATTGGCGGCCATATTGGTGTACCATATTTATTCAATGAGAATTTAGCTCTGTATTCACCATCCCAATGGGGCCACCGATCACGTGGGTGAAAACGATCTATAAACGATGTTTAGAACCTCAGGAAAGTTTTCTGCCTTAAATTACATTGAAATGTAATGATAGTAAATATAGTTTTGAGATTAACTCGTTCCTGTCCGAGGGCTTCTCCAGAGGTGAATAAAATCGTCTGACATTAGCCACAATAAAATACGAAAGACCAATTCGGACAGGAAAGAGTTAGAGAGATAGTTTATAAATCATTCCTGTCCGAGGGCTTCTCCAGAGGTGAATAAAATCGTCTGACATTAGCCACAATAAAATACGAAAGACCAATTCGGACAGGAAAGAGTTAGAGAGAGAGTTTATAACTCATTCCTGTCCGAGGGCTTCTCCAGAGGTGAATAAAATCGTCTGACATTAGCCACAATAAAATACGAAAGACCAATTCGGACAGGAAAGAGTTAGAGAGATAGTTTATAAATCATTCCTGTCCGAGGGCTTCTCCAGAGGTGAATAAAATCGTCTGACATTAGCCACAATAAAATACGAAAGACCAATTCGGACAGGAAAGAGTTAGAGAGAGAGTTTATAACTCATTCCTGTCCGAGGGCTTCTCCAGAGGTGAATAAAATCAGGGGCGGATCCAGCAAAAAATCTGACCGTTGCTAGTAAGGTGTGGTCCACTTTTTTAGGGGGGTGTGGGGGATGCCCCCCCGGAAAATTTTGAAAATTAGGACCTCTAAAACCGCATTTCCCGCATTTTGAGAGTGATTTGAAGTTACTCCAGAAGGATTCTTTTTTCAATTTTAAAGATAACAATTCAACTTTCCAGGGTCTCTGGGTAGCCTAAGAAAAATTATAATGACCCAAAAATATTAGCTCTAACTCGACAACGGACTCACAGTACGTGAGTAACGATCAGCTGGTAACTGCAAAGTACTGTATATATTTTTGGAAATTTTATATATAACATACTATCTTGTATGGAAGCAATACTATAAATTATCATTATATGACTAAATCAATAACTACTAAATTACCCCCAGACTTTTATTTGTAAAAAGAACCAGCTCGTGAAGGGCACTATATAATACTTCATGGTTGATCAGCAAAGTGTATAGTAGTTTGAACACCACACCACAAACTGAGGAAATTAATACTTGTGTTGGATAAGCAGCACATCAAGAAATTTGGCACTTAAACATATGGGTGTTAGAAGATAAAACGTAACACAACATAATTATACAATAAAAAGCTTTAATATTATTTATTCAAAATTAATTTATGTTTGCAACTGTAATTCTGTAAAACTAATTTTGCATTCAATAAATTAGGACTCACCAGAGCAATAAATTATTGATATATATAACAATTATCCAATAATAAATGTCACACAATGAAAGCCTCAAACAATCCCAGAATATTTCATCACTAACAAGCTGGGTGATTAGGTTTGTACTGTATATTAAAATATGTGCAGACCTGTGCTTTTGGATGCAGTACTACAAATAGCACAATATTAAGTACATGTACATTTCCTTGGTCATCATATACATGTACAGTATACATAATTTTTTTATTTTCTCAGCTTCTTTACTCAGCCAAGAATTGCTTAATCCTTTATTTATGAACAGAACTTTCAAGTTTTTAATTACATTGATTTTAGATAGCTAACACCAGATAATTATATTAGCAAAAGAAAACCCCTGGTAAACAAAGGGTTCAATAATATTCCACATTTACCATACAGCATTTTTATTAACATATTGAAAATTTCAAAATCAGGACACACTTTGCACAAGTAATTAATACTAATAATTAACCAAATGAACCCGAGTTGTCTGTGAGCAGATAGTCAATGAGGTGCAGTCGAGTCACTCATAAAGGCAAGTTGTCTAATTGTTGGCAACTAGTATTCCTGCATAAACCAGAGTAGTCAGACACAGTACGTATATTACCTCGACAAAATGCAAATTTCTGCCATTGTTTTTCATTTGTGAATAATTGACTCTTGCTACTAGTGGTCTATTATCAATAGACAGCGAGTAGCTCAGCCAATCAGAAAGCAGAATTTGTACTAACTGGTTTATACTAAAATACATTACATACAGTATACATTATCTATGCAGACAGCAGACTCTGCTTTATAGATCAAAAATAGAACGTAAATAACCAGACTGAAATATATAAAGCTAGCTTAGTATTAAACAAACCATCAACCACTCTGTTCTCATAAGACGCATAAATCACCAAGATTTACACTTACTTTAAACCGAGACATATTTAAATATCAGACAGACATAATTTGATACTATCTCTACTCATAGTCTCATATTCATTTACATTAACTATGTTGTGTAGTTGAAATAATTAAACATGCCCTGGCTGATTAGCATTATTATATATTATTCATAAGCATTTAATACGCTAACCTTACTGCAGTAGACTCGTAGTGGTCTTGGTAGTGCGATTCCTGGCTGTGGGGAAACTGTAGCGTCGCCGTCGCGCGATCGCGACGCGAACTTAATACACAAAGAAACATTTAGATCCTGTTTTACCGCAGATGAATAACTCCCATCAAATACATCAAACGATCGTTGTAATTAAGCGTTGTTCGAAGTCATTGCGAACTGAAAATATTAAACAGTAGAAGTAGAACACCAACACTGAACGAGTGATAAGTCACCAAGCAATACGCTGCTACTTAGCATCACTGGAGACCCGAAAAATATAGCTACTTGATTGGCTTATTTCTCTACCGTTGCTCACCGTTGCTCAGCATACTGAATCTGATCATTTGATTGGTCAGCATCCTTTGCTGTTGCTCAGAAAAGGCTAAATTTAGCATCAACCGTTGCTCCCGCCATTTGCGCAGTCACGTTTAGCTGATGCTAACTAAGTCAGTACCCAAAGATGAGGGCCGCTACACAGGCTTAATTAGGTAGGCTCGGGTGTTCTCGGGTTTCGGAGAGAATTCAATTTAATATGGGCGCGAAAATAGACACCCAACTCACGGCATTTCTCGCGCAAATAATCGCGCAACGGCCCTGAAGTGATTGAATAATACGAATTTTATTAACGTGGCCAGGCACTAAAAATTATAATATTTGACTGAATATGTTTATTTTAAAGATGTTGGTGCGCAAAAATACTCGCCAAAAGACTGAATATAAAATTAATCTGGAAATTCTGACCGTTGCTTGAGCAACGATAGCAACCCTCTGGATCCGCCTCTGTAAAATCGTCTGACATTAGCCACAATAAAATACGAAAGACCAATTCGGACAGGAAAGAGTTAATTATTACTCTTGCACTACATAGAGTAAAAAGTATTAAATTGTCTATGAGCTGAACTTTAAAAACTGCACTCTTTCGCTCCACCAATTAGAATGCAGCCTTTGTAACAGTTGGTTTATACTAAATAGAAATGGAAAATATGAAAGAATGCTGATTTGTAATGTAAGTTATTGCTACCAATGATGAATTACAAATCGCGACATGCGTGGAGTCCATTTTACACGCGTGTAGAAAAAGCAATATGCGTGGACGGGTGTCACGTGGTAAGAATAATTGGGCACTTGGTGACAGTTAATTTCGCGAAACAAAATGGTTTCAAATGGTTTCGTTTTAAACGAAAAGAAGCAGAACAACGAGTAAAAGGATAGAAACAGCGGAGCCGGTTTAATGTCTTGAAGAGAATCCTGAAGATACCAAACGCCGTATGGTAAACAAAATCTCGATCTGAATTGTAGTCCCAGGTCACTTAATTAAAACTTAACGGTACGGCATTCGTATTTATTTATTTTGCTGATTGGAATCGGCATTTATTTATTATTAGTATAAATACACGCGGTGATTATAGAAAATCTCGTGCGATGATTGGTCGAGCTACCTCGGATTAATTCTCGATAATCACCTACAGCGTTTATTCAAAATGGCCGCCAGCCGGTTTGTCAATGACAAGAGGAAATTAACAATTTTAAAGAAAACGTTGTTCCTAAAAGTATGAAAATGTGTATTTATACTAAAACAATTATTCGCCTCAGGCTCAGTGAATATCGGTGAATAATAACCTCGACTCGGTTGTTATACACCGATATTCACCTCGCCTTCGGCGAATAATTGTTAAATATACTCTGTGAACGGCAAGACGTTTAAATAGAAACCCTTTTAGACACTCGTCAGTTGTACTTAATCTAGCAACTATCCTATAAAGTTTTATAACTTGTCCTTGTGTTGCTTTCAAGTTTTCGCTTAACCTATTTTAAAAGCAGTATACAGCTTCACGTTTTCGTGCTTTCCCTTTGCTACTGTGGACGTGATGTTTTTCATTGACTTAATTCCAGCACTTCTTATCGTTAATACTCGTAGGCTTTGTCCATTTATAAGTTTTGCTTTGATATGTTCAACTTTCATTTTAGTCGTCTTAATCGTAAACTCTGGAATTATTCTAAGGATTATCATTTGTGTGGGGTGTATTTCAAGGATTATCATTTGGGTGGGGTGTATTTCAAAAAGCATATAAAAGTGGGAGAGGGGTTGTTGCATTGACGTATTTCTAGTTAGTGTTTCAGCTTGAAGTTGGTAAAGTTTTTTCGTTTGTTTTTGCTGGATAAGGATAGTAAAATTGGCTTAGGCAGCTTTGTAAGGTGATAAAATCATTTGAAATATCAACATAGTCATCTGAATATGAGAATAAGAAGAATTTCAAGAAAAGTTCACTTAAAAAAACTCAGTAAAACAAGCATAGGCATGCCCTTTGTCAAACATACAAGTTGTATTCTTTCTTGTCTCTTATTCTGGGCACTGGAATATTTATTTTAATCAAATGGTCAAAAAAGCAATGAAAAGAAAGTGACAATTTAGTAGTTTAAGAAGAAATTTTACGAAGAATTGTTTTAATTCCAGCGAAGAAATGCAACAATTAACAGTTATACCATGAGCTCGAGTCGTATATGAGCTCATAGCCAACGAGGCGCTTCGCCGAGTTGGCTATTAGTTCGTATACGACGAGAGCGAATGGTATAACTGTTTTATTATATAGCCAAGCACTGTACAAGAGACAAAATTAGAGCGAAATGTTTGAAACAACAAACTTCCGGCATATGCAACTAATACTTCCGCCATGCGTAATGACATACAGAGTTTCTCGCTGAGCTGTTCGGTAAACAGCTTCGAAATATTGTATAAATGTTGCTTGAGAGGCAAAAAAATGTGTTAAGCAGATCAACAAAAAAGATTAAAAGGTACCTTTATGAAATCAAAAGGTTGGTCAGTTGTTTGTATATTAGCGTTGCTGTCGTGAAAAAGGTTTTGATTTCATGGAAAAATGAAACTGAAACACCTTCGGCAGTGAAACTAAATTACTTAGTTGGTTGTTTTTGAAAAAGAACATGCTTTTTACTACTCTAAATGCTTATCTAAATAAAAAAGTCTCTTTACTGGTGATCTCCTACGAAATGTGTGTTGTAAGCTTGATTTTAACCGTGAGTTTCTTTGTTTGGCAGCACATTAATATCGTCGGGTTTTTGAAGAAAAAAGACACAATTTTTAGGTGAATTTTACCATTTAACATGCTAAATTGTGTATTTGTTAATGTATTCTTACACAATGTTGTTTTTTTATACATTGGTTTGAGGGTGTTGATGTTTTTCTGTATAAAAATCCGTCAATTTCAACTCTTTTCGGCAGTTTAAAAAAACATGCCGCCATCTTGTTTTTCCTCTACTAGCAGGATATGAGCTGATAGCCTGGTAGTAGGGAACCAATCAGATTACGCAAAAGCTCATCCGATCGCATGCTATATAATAATTCTTATTAGACCTGGAACATGCGTTGCATTACGGCTATGATATTCATACTAGATGAGAAGAAGCTTATTCACATATAGGAAGCTTTTTTCCTTTAAAAGGACTGTATTTCGTGATTGCTTTTGAAGAGTGATTATTCTTGTTGTTGTTTTTTTTAACTTTTTTTAAAGACTTTCTTAAATACTAGCATTTTGCTTGCGGTAGTTTTGTTATTCTCCGAGGACATGATATTTTGCGAGCTGGAAATGTTGTTTTGCAAGGTGGAAATGTTATTTTGTGAGGTGGAAATGTTATTTTGCGAGGTGGAAATATTGTTTTGTGAGGTGAAAATGTTGTTTTGCGAGGTGGAGATGTTATTTTGCGACTGTTTTGCGAAGTGGAAATGTTGTTTTGCGAGGTGGAGATTGCTGTTTTGCGAAGTAGTGCTTATTCGCCGGGGGGGGGGGGGCGTAGGGGTCATTAAGTCCTAGGGTCAGAACTCGAAGGTTATTGAATTCAAGATGGCTGCCACATGCTTCTTGTTCATTTTATTCCAAGTATTTGAGTGAGTTTTTAAAGGATTATTGTGCGAGTTTTACGTCCAAAGGGATAGTTTTTCTTATCATTAAAAGATTGGAGGATAATAATGATCGTATGTTGCTTAATTTAACAACAAATTCTTCCCGTAAAGAACGTAAAGTTTTGGTGAAAACTAGAGATCATGCCAGCATGAAAGCAAAGGTATTTAATAAACGTTTCTTGAAGCTTTACGTTGTTAATAAATACTAATATTCAATGGTTGTGTAAGTTCTGAAGATGTCCTGGGCGAACAGGACGAAAGTTTAGCATAAAATAAAAAGTTCCATGCAAGTATCGGCAAATGTTTTTATTTATTTACAATAGGTCTTTAAATTATAGTTAACTCTTTCCTGTCCGAATTGGTCTTTAGTATTTTATTCTGGCTAACGCCAGACGATTTTATTCATCTCTGGGGAAGCCCTCGGACAGGAATGAGTTAAACAAATATTTCTGTCAATATATCGCATGCTCACATTTAAAATGCTTGATAGAAGAGGGATTTGTGATATGTGTTGATATATTTGCTTATATAATTGTATATATATATATACTGTAGGGTCGTACTAATTAGTAATTACTGCCTGGAAGTAAAAAATGACTGCCTGAGACTGTATACATCTATATTAGGAGGTATTAATATGGAGATGAGCCAGCCTGGGTACTGGTACCCGAGCTAGCCCACTTTGCCAAGATCGTGCTTATACATTTGTTATTAATTTTCATCTTGTGTTTATATGAGAACTGATCCAGCCTGCCTAGCTGATATCTCACTTTGTGAGACCGAGATCTCCGTTACCTGGGCTGGGTTTTTCCCAGGTAAACACGTTTGAACGGACTAGCTCGCCTACCCGCTTTGACAAAATTTGTTTTTATCAGCTTTTTCTCAATGTATTAACAATTCACAAGTTCTGCTTGTTCATGTACGGTTCATATTTAAAAGAATGAGACTTTGTGTCTTACCAAAACTGATAAATTATGCAATTAGCACAACAAGCAAGGCAACCTCATACCCAGGGCCTTCTCTGCTTTCAAAATGGCACGAGGAGAAGACCTTGGCGAAAGCTGGTCACGTGACACCAATAATTTTGGAATATTTTGATGAGTGACTCGCACTGTACCGGGGGGTGCGGTACAGTCACTGATAAACAGAGTATAGTTGGCTTGTGTATGTAAAACTATTCAGCAAACTATTTAGGCACTCAAGAATAACCAAACCATACAAATAACAAGACATCCTCTTAACAAGTTTATCAAATCAGTTAATCACTGTGTTTAGTAAGAAGCGTCTGCACTACAACATATTTGCTTTATTATGCAAGCAAGAAGTGTTTATTTCGCTTTCTGGACTTTCCGAATCTAATTTAAAAAGTTTAGTTTATGCTCGTTGATCGTATTGTTGTTGATCGAATATTTGTATTAAAGTACAACCTCAAAGTCAATGAGGACAGCAGATTCAATTTCGAATATGCCGTTTGAGTCTAAATCGACAGATACAACAATTAAATTTCCACAAATCCCAAACGTGTGGACAAGAAATATAAATGTACTATACCGGACGGTAAATAAACTTCCAACAATCAACAGCATTCGAATATTTTAAGTGTATGTAGCAGTACCTGTATAAACCACAGTAGTTCTATTGAAAGTGGATTTCTGTTTATCAGTTTATGATCATTCGTTGCCTTCGGCTTCATTTCTGGTGATTGACGGCAACAAATATGAATTATCTAGCAAATGTCGTAAATTTTGAAATATATCTATTTAACAACGTTACAGGATTTGCAACAACCTTCTACGTTTATAAGAACCAAATCAACCGCTCCCCCCAGGATGGGCGAAGCTCAAATTATCCACGTGACCAAATACTGCAAGAATCTTGGAGTATTTTGTAATCATGTGACCAGCCTTTGCCAGGGTCTTCTCCTCGCACCATTTTGAAAGCAGAGAAGGCCCTGGGTACGAGGTTGCAAGCAAGGCAGCCTGGCTAGGCGAGCTAGCCCTTCTCATGTAAACACAATAAAAATCATCTCAGCAAAGCAGGTTAGCTCAGTTACCCGGGCTGGCTTGCCTCCCTATAAACACCCCTTAAAGGCCTTATATCATAATAATTTACAGCACACCACAAACTGCAGTTCAAAATCAGCTGTTACAAGTTCGGACAATTTGTATGTTAACACTGAAAGCTTCTGTTTCTGAAAATAAATGGGAATCTTAACTTCCTTGGCTAATATTTTACAGTCAAACTGGGTGTTCTTTCCTGCACGACCTTGCAATATTGACAGCAACATTGCAATGTTGACTTGCAAACGATACATGGTGACTCCTTGGCAAATTGATAAAAATTCACATTTTAAATAATTGAACTTCACACAACATGAAGTTTACTAAGATCCTGTTTATACAATGCCAGTACAATTTGAAAATGGAACAAAATCATGCCGTTTAGGCCTTGCGTTTACACGATACCGACACAAAAATGACATGAAAACAGCACAAAATGAAGACGGCTTCCTTGACGGCATGAAATGAAAACGGAACACTAACCGGTATCGTGTAAACGCCCGTGCCGTAACAGTTTGATGACGATAAAACGATGTAATCACGATATATACGACCACAGTATTCAGGTCAGCAGTATTCACAAAGTCTTCTCAATTCTCATTGGAAGAGAATAGTCGCATGCAAATCTGTCATTATATTATACCGGCACCGTGTAAGGCTTTTTGGCCTGTATTTACACACCGGCATGATTTTATTCCATTTTCAAATTGTAGCGGCATTGTGTAAATGGGGTCTTAGAGTTAGTTGTTCCGACTTTCAATAGCAAAATGAAAAGCTGGAAACTGCCGTGAAGAACGAAATACTGTTGTTTCAAAATACTGTATTTATACTAAATGCTCCATACATGCAATGTATATATGTATTTTTATATATGGTGAATAAATACGGGTTTTTTTTCTTTATATAATTATAGTCCAAGGGCAAAGTCTCCCACAGCACCATTGAAATGCTAATCGCAGTTGGCAATGATTGATGCATAACACTCGTGTTTAATACTTGTTTAACTAAAATCAAATTGAAAAGTCAGAGAACAATGAAAATCTGAAGTCAACAGTAGACTACTAGTCTGTTGACAGCCTTGCCATAATATGGTTAACAACATTATTTATAAAAACATAATTAATTACTGCATAAAGGATGAGTTAATAGCTCTCGGGCAGTCATTTTATATTCCTGAGCAGTCTTGGGCAGTCCCAGGCAGTGATTAGTAGGACTGTATATATATATATATATATATATATATGTATTATTTACCAGCTGGGAGGTCCGTATAGAGAAATATTTCCTTAAACAGCCCACAGGCCAAGAGTTGTTTTGGGAAATATTTCTATACAGACCGACCAAAATGGTAAGTAATTTATTTTTTTTCTTATTATCCCAGCTTGGTTCTTTTGGTCTTCATCAGTGTTTAGAGTGAACAAAAAAGGGAAGTCTGTCAGGGGTGACGGCTGCCCTCACAGAGTGGGGGCAGCAAGGGGGCAACCAATTGCCTTTTCTCATAAGAGGAATGTTTTCTACAATAATTGCCATTTGTATTATTGTATTAAATGACTTTTGTATTAATAGCTCAAATGTCTCACAAGCTAACTTATTACTGCAGACCACGCGGAGGCAGCAAACTAATTTTGCCTTAGGTTAGCTGTGTCCAACCTCGTTCTCAGGGTGTTTGTTAAATTTGGAGGGTGGGAAAAAGCCCTGGCATTGGCAAGCCACTGCCCCCCCCAAAATACTGGGTGTAATAAATTAGCAATTTAGTTTAGTATGCAAAATCATTCTGAGGAATGGCAGTCCCATGGGAGAAGTTCATTGTAATGGCAGTCGACTCTATTTGTCCCGTTGAAGCTATTTGATCATAACTGGTACAAAACTATGCATAAATATGTTTCAGCAGCAATGTTTAAGAAAAGCAATCATGCCAGAACCTTTCCCCCCCTCCCCCCTCCCTGTTCAAGTCATCAACCTTGTTACAAGTTGTACTGTTGTGGTGTAAACATATGGTAACTGCCTGTTGGAAGAGCCTGAAACAACTTGTTTGCAAGTATGGAACAACTTGTACATTTTTACGTGGCAGTGTAAAGTATTACTGTGCATATGTTTAGATGTTGGGGATCATATTACATAATGTTAAAATTTAACAATCTTAATTCATGGAGTAGTATTAAATAATTTCCTTATCTTGCTTGGCAGCTTATTTGTATTTCAAATATTGATTTTATAGAAATACTCAGCCAGGAAAGCCAAATTAAAATCTTCAACGCATAATGTCAATGAGAAAAAGGTAAACTTTATTTATTTATTTGTTAGGCTTTGCAAATAGCTTTTACATACACATATATTAGATAATTACATTTTAAAGTACATAAAAATAGATCACCAATTGACATTATTGGAGGATTGGTGCTACGCCACAGGGGGATGCCACCCCCTGATCAAAGGTAACCATGGCAACCCCACCACAACCCACCTCCCAACGAGAGCCAAGTACAATGGTGCTTGAGAAGGGCCTGTGACGGGGTCACTATAGGTGTGACTCCAGAGCCACCAAGCACCATACCACCAATAACGGTAAGCCAAGACCACACCTACTGTACCAAGGTGGACAATACCTTTAATATATCCCTTCCAAGATCATGACAGATGGCGGGCAAACTTTGCCAGAACTTACGGTGCCATCCTAATATACATATGATATACATTACTTTAGAAATTTATTGTTAATAAATTTAGGTTAATGTTAGGGAGTAAGAGATAATGCATTTCCTGCCTTAAAGCGATCATTAAGTGTAGTTTGTGTGACATGTGAACAAGGTCAGATGCAAAAGCCAGATAAATAAATTGCTTAAAAACATGCGGCAAAAAGATAAAGCCCAACCCAAACCTTATCTGAAGATTCCCCCTTATCAAAACAAAATTCCTCCTTGAGGCAATGGTATAAATGAATGCGGCAAGGGTGACTGTGGTCATTCTGTCACAGACTCACAGTCAGAGAGCTCACTCAAATCGTTCTATAAAATAGCAGTTTAAGTTTTTCGGGGATTTTTATCCCACCCACCACAACCCCTTTTGTAATAAGTATATAAATTATAATAGTAAAAAAATGTAATAATTTAATTATCTAATAAATAAGTGGCAGGAAGTGCTGTCATCCTTATCACTTCACAGAAGTGCTGCGCCTCACACACTTCACCCACGTGAAGGATTTGGATGGGTGAGACATCGACCTTACGAGTGTTGAGCACCCCTCAGACTTAGTTAATGTCTCTAAAATGGGTGATCCCTATTTTAGACCGCCGGACAGGACACCCTCCTCCTGGTTCAGTTACTTCCTTCGCTATCTCCTTTTGCCACAATTCATTACAACCAGATATTTGATCAGCGCATCAATAGCACACAAGGGTGCTTTTCCTTGACCACTGTAAATGTAATACCCTTTACGAAAAGGATAAATAGCGCGTGCAGAACCAGTCAAGCTCAGACCACGCTGACAAGACTCTGCTCCATCATGCAAGTTAAATGATACACTGACAAGACTCTCGTCGAATGCTCCATCCTGCAAGTTAAATGATAGATAGCGCGCGCAGAACTAGTCAAGCTCAGACCACGCTGACAAGACTCTCGTCGAATGCTCCATCCTGCAAGTTAAATGATACGCTGACAAGACTCTGCTCCATCCTGCAAGTTAAATGCTACGCTGACAAGACTCTCGTCGAATGCTCCATCATGCAAATTAAATAATAGATAACGCTCGCAGAACTAGTCAAGCTCAGACCACGCTGCAAGACTCTCGTCGAATGCTCCATCATGCAGAGTTAAATAATAGATAGCGCGCGCAAAACTAGTCAAGCTCAGACCACGCTGACAAGACTTTGATGAGCGCAAGTCAAGCTCAGACCACGCTGACAAGACTTTGATGAGCCCAAGTCAAGCTCAGACCCCGCTGACAAGAGTTTGATGAGCGCAAGTCAAGCTCAAACCACGCTGCAAGACTCTCGTCGAATGCTCCATCGTGCAAAGTTAAATAATAGATAGCGCGCGCAAAACCAGTCAAGCTCAGACCACGCTGACAAGACTTTGATGAGCGCAAGTCAAGCTCAGACCACGCTGACAAGACTTTGATGAGCGCAAGTCAAGCTCAGATCACACTGCAAGACTCTCGTCGAATGCTCCATCGTGCAAAGTTAAATAATAGATAGCGTGCGCAAAACCAGTCAATCTCAGACCACGCTGACAAGACTTTGGCGCGCGCAAGTCAAGCTCAGACCACGCTGACAAGACTTTGATGAGCGCAAGTCAACTCAGACCACGCTGACAAGAATTTGATGAACGCTGAGATAATCCCCACATATTATCATGAGTGACCGCTGACTGGCATTGTCTCTTTTTTACCTTGCCTAAATTACATTTAGCCACATTAAAATGAGTATCTAAAAAAGTGGCAGGGTAACCGCATTACTGCAAAGGCATATTTGCCAATTACCACAATTATTAATTAGTTAGTTAAGCCTGCTAACCTGCATAAGATTGTAATATTCATTCTAAACTCGGTCTGTCTGAGTTTGTCTGTCTTGGTCTGTGTGTCTGGGTCTGTTTCTGTCTGTCTGTCTGTCTGGGTTTGTGTCTGTGTCTGTCTGTCTGGGTCTGTGTTTGTTTGTCTGTCTGTGTCTGTGTCTGTCTGTCTGGGTCTGTCTGTCTGGATCTGTGTCTGTCTGTCTGTCTGTCTGTCTGTCTGTCTGTCTGTCTGTCTGTCTGTGTCTGTCTGTCTGTCTGTCTGTCTGTCTGTCTGTCTGTCTGTCTGTCTGTCTGTGTCTGTCTGTGTCTGTCTGTGTCTAGGTCTGTCTGTCTAGGTCTGTTTGTCTGCCTGGGTCCTGTTGTCTGTCTGGGTCTGTCTGGAAATTTCCTTGCAGAAATCACCGAAAATGCACTTCTGGGGCATGTGAAATTCAATTTGGGGAGCTGGCTGGCTGGCTCTGTTTGTTCATCTGGGTTTGTTTGTCTGTCTATCTTGGTCAGTCTGTCTGTCTGGGTCTGTCTATCTATCTGTCTGTCTGGGTTTGTCTGTCTGTCTGTCTGTCTGTCTGTCTGTCTGTCTGGGTCAAAGTGAATTAGTATATTGACACCTTAACAACAGCATCTTTTGTCAATTTTGGGATTATTGCATAACTCAAACCTAGTATGGGAGGTATCTCTCATTTTATGCAGTATTATCACATAATATGGTAGATACCTCCCATGGTAGGTTTGAGTTATGCAATAATCTCAAACTCAATTGGCCAATCAAAGGCTTGTTTACGGTACATGCCTTGCAAACTTTTTGCCTAACTCATTCATGTGCCTTAGGCAATTCCCCCCCCCCCTCCCCTCCCCCCCCCCCCAATATTTTCTGTGTTTTTTTCAAAATAACAAAGTGACCTTGGCAACAATGCTGTCATTGCCACTGTCATCATCAGGGTTAATTAACTAACATGTAGTATCGATAGATGGATTGAAGCTCATTATTCATAACAGTTTCTAGGTCATGAATATTTTTAGATGCAAAAAATAAATTGGTACCATCAACAAATATTCTAAAGGACTAATTTAGATGAAGAGTTTGGCATATACTTGGTGTTTGGATTTACGCTTAATCAGTGTTCCAATAAGTTTCCATGTGTATTTGAGGTTACTTAATTTTTTATAAGTGAAAATACTTAGTTTAATAATCTTTCTTACTTTTGCTTTTTAGTTGGTTGAGCATATAAGAATATTGCTTATATTTATGAATTAAGTCTATATTTCTAGACTGAAAGTAAGTCTGATACATTTTTTGTTTTACTTGAATTGCTTTAAAAATGCCAGTTGTCATCCCAGGTTTTGCTAATCATTTAGTTTTACTATTAGAAGCAGACTTTTTGACAACTATTTTGATTTTATTTATAATATTTGTTGCCTTTTCGTTTAAATCCTTACCTTTACTAAAAATATCAAGCCAATTCATTGAATTACATATATCAGCCAAATATTTATCTTTATCAAATTTGCTGTAGTCTCTTAGATAAACTTTTTTCCTCTGTATTTTAAGTTTTGTATTAAACAAACAAAATATTGGAAGATGATCAGAAATATCCACCATACAAATTCCAGCAGTTATTTTGTTGATTGATAAATTTGTATAAATACGATCTATTAAAGTCAAAGTATGACTAGTGATTCGAGTTGGTTTTGTAATTACTGGAAGAAGATTATTCATGAAAAGCATATCTAGACATTCCTCAGTATATGTGTGTTCATTATATTTAAAGAAATCAATGTTCATATCACCCAATATAAATACTTGAAATTTTTGTTGATTTAGTTGCTTAATAATTTCTTCTAGTTGTAAAATAAATTCAGGAAATTTAGCTTTTGGATGTCTATAAATATATCCAATCATAATATTAGGTTTTCCAACATCTCTCTCAATCACAGTCCAACATGACTCAACATCACACCTACATCAGCACTTACACTACCACCTACATCACCACCTACATCACCACCTACACCACCACCTACATCAGCACTTACACCACCACCTACACCACCACCTACATCAGCACTTACACCACCACCTACATCAGCACTTACATCAGCAGTTACATCAGCACTCCCACCACCACTCACATCAGCACTCCCACCAGCACTTGCACCACCACTCACATCAGCACTTACACTACCACCTACACCACCACCTACATCAGCACTTACACTACCACCTACACCACCACTCACATCAGCACTTACACTACCACCTACACCACCACCTACATCAGCACTTACGCTACCACCTACACCACCACCTACATCAGCACTTACACTACTTGCACTGTAGCTTTTTTGCTGTGTTTAGCCTATTTTTGCTGTGTTTAGCCTAACCATTGTTTCTGTGTGAAAACCAAAGCAAAACAATCTTTCACTCCTTGTGACCTCCATAATAATGGCCCCCAGGGATTAGTGATTCCCAGGGATGGGTCAATTTGTCCCGACACCCCTCCCCCAATTGTTTGGTCAGTGAAATTTTATCCTACAATAATAGCAATAACACTGTCAATCTTAATTTGAATAGATTTTCATTGACGACTTATATATTTATTAAGACACTTAATTTTGCATAGTTATCACTTGCACCACACACACCTTCTTGTTTCATGTTCAAATTTTTTGCAACTTGTTTTTATGTTTTGCTCATTATCTTCTTGTTTTTCTTTCAGGTTGCTATAATCAAGTTTATAATATGTTTTGTACAACTATATAATATGCCTCAGGCAACCAACACAGAAATCTCATAGAGTCATCTCTGCCAGGTCAGTTTATAATAATCTGCTTCCTACAGTACTACAGTAGGTGTTAGAGTTGTAATTAATCACTCAAGTCAATGTTTTGAGCTCCAGTTCTGTTTTACAGTTTTAGTTAGTTTAATTTACTCTGGTTTCTTTCTGTAGTAACACTGGATCAAGCTAGGGGAGGGAGTGAGGGGAGGATTATTCTCTTCTTAATTGTCTTATTTATTTTTCTTAGGTTGTAGTTCACCATCAGAACCCAGTGAAGCTTCATTTTACGTCAATGCAGGGATGCTTTACTCAACATTGTGCAGGTTAATATTGAACTAAAAATGTATTTCTAAAGTGCACCATTTCTAAAGCACACCATTGGATGACATACCACCAGACTGACTTACCACCACCATTGGACCACATACCACCAGACTGCCTTACCACCACCATTGGACCACATACCACCAGATTGCCTTACCACCACCATTGGACCACATACCACCAGACTGCCTTACCACCACCATTGGACCACATACCACCAGACTGCCTTACCACCACCATTGGACCACATACCACCAGACTGCCTTACCACCACCATTGGACCACATACCACCAGACTGCCTTACCACCACCATTGGACCACATAGCACCAGACTGCCGTACCACCACCATTGGACCACATACCACCAGACTGCCTTACCACCACCATTGGACCACATACCACCAGACTGCCTTACCACCACCATTGGACCACATGCCACCATACTGCGTTACCACCACCATTGGACCACATACCACCAGACTGCCTTACCAGCATTGGACCACATGCCACCATACTGCGTTACCACCACCATTGGACCACATACTACCGGACTGACTTACCACCATCATTAAACCACCACCAATACATTCTTCTCCCTGGATTGCTTTGCTTCTCAGCCTTCGTCTTCTCTCCGTATGACGCAAAACAAACTGATGGCAGGAAGGACGGATTGTTGTTAGCATCTTATTTTTAACTGCTTAGATGTATTTTAGTATGGAACACATTAAATAACATATTTTGTAGTACGGACAAAGTTTATTCAGCTAGGTTTTAGAAACTTGGTTGTAATAATTCATGAAGGAAAAACAAAAGAAAATGAATATTTAATGTTTTAAATCGGATAAAGATTCGTCCTGATTTACATAAACTTTTCGTTCAATTTTCTCGGCTAATACAGCTTGTTTCTTCAAAATAGTTTATAAACATGAACAGTTTCATTAGCAATATATATTTCTGTTCGAGTTTGTATATCAGATAAAGATCGACTACTCATGTTTTATATATCACTTAAAGAGCACTGTCTTCGGGTTTTAATCGAGTATTAAAGTACAGTTATATACAGTAGATGTAGTCTAGAGAATTGCGCTACGTTAAAACTAGAGATTAAAGACTGGATAGACAACCGGCGGTCACGTGTGGTGTTTCAAGCTTGCTCATTGGTTAAATCGCGTTTTGATTCAAAAACCTTAGTTGATATTTGTGACGTCATGTCGCGTTGATGTTTACAGTAGTTCGCTCCAGCTACGAGATAGACCCCCCGATATTGCTACCCCGGGAGCGCGCAATGCATTTTGGACTTTTGGCGCGAAATTCTTGAAATGATTTTGAAAAGTTTGAGTTGAGAAAAACAGGCCCGTCGGAAGCCGGGGTGGGGGTTAGAAAACTCCGTTTTACGTAACATCTCCGGACTCATCTGGGCAGGCTGCATCCCCCCTTCAATAATTTGCTAAAACAATTTGCAACATTCTTTTGAAGATGTCCCAAGATGTGATTCTTCATTTTTATGTAAAATTTGAACTATGCCTGCCGCAAAATGAGCTGAAAACATTCGTTCAAATTGCAGGAAATGGTGTTTCCGAGCTTCTAAATTTGAAAAAGTTTCGGGGAGGGCATACCCCCGTACCCCTAGAAATGCGGTCACTAGAAAACTATCCTGGAACATTAGTCGTGGTTTTTTGAAAGCTGTTTATGAAAAAAAATTAACCAAATAGACACCAAACTGGTCAAAACAAATAGCGAGAGGAAAAAGCCAACACAGATAAGCGTTTAAAAAAGAGAAACAAAATTCGCTTTTAAGACGTAAAAAGCTTCAAAGAAAATGAACGGAAAGCCGTAGAATACATTTCTTATTAACCTCGTTTGGTTGGTCTGTATGAAACACTAGTTTTCGAAACAAAAACTCGGGAAATTCTTTCCGAAATCGAGGATTTTTTTGGGTCAGTGTAGTTGTTGAACAACAGGGCATTTTTCAACAAGATTTTGGAAACTTATTTCGTTTATTATAATTATACCTTGAACATAAAGCTAAAAGTTGTGTTTTCTAAAAGATATTTTTATTTTAGAATTTCCTAACCTATATTTAATAATTTTATTCACTTATATTTTACGTGTTGTTTCCACAAAACTCATTTAATAACTTTATTGCCTATTGCAACTGGTGGTCAAACAGAGCGAAATGCCCCAATTCAACATGACTACCGTGATGTAAGTGTTGATTTTGCGGAGAGAGGAAAACCCGGCGAAAAACCCTCGAAGCACAGGAGAGATGAACTACAACTCTACTCACATGAGTTCCAAGCTCGACAACGGGGTCATTCCCAAGCGGTCACCCATCCAATTACTAACCCCGTCTAACCGGGCTTAACTTTTGCTGAGAGGCAGCGCGCTAACAGCACACGCCACCCGTGCTCTCCTTGTTATGTATTAAAATGTTTTATTTGGATGTTAAATGTGGCTAAATGTAATTTAGGCAAGGTAAAAAAGGAGACAATGCTAGTCAGCGGTCACTCATGATAATATGTGGAGATTATCTCAGCGCTCATCAAAGTCTTGTCAGCTTGGTCTGAGCTTGACTTGCGCTCATCAAAGTCTTGTCAGCGTGGTCTGAGCTTGACTTGCGCTCATCAAAGTCTTGTCAGCGTGGTCTGAGCTTGACTTGCGCTCATCACAGTCTTGTCAGCGTGGTCTGAGCTTGACTTGCGCTCATCAAAGTCTTGTCAGCGTGGTCTGAGCTTGACTTGCACTCATCAAAGTCTTGTCAGCGTGGTCTGAGCTTGACTTGCGCTCATCAAAGTCTTGTCAGCGTGGTCTGAGCTTGACTTGCGCTCATCAAAGTCTTGTCAGCGTGGTCTGAGCTTGACTGGTTTGTGCGCGCTATCTATTATTAAATATTTGGTCAGTGGTCACTCATTTATAATATGTGGGGATTATCTCAGCGCTCATCAAAGTCTTGTCAGCGTGGTCTGAGCTTGACTGGTTAATTTGCGCGCGCTGTTTAGTGAGTTGATACGTGGGGATTCTTGCTTTGCATTGTGTTGATTGGATTGAGTTGTGGTCTAATGGAGCGACAAACAAGAAATTTCAGGCCGCTTGGTTAAATTCATCATTCGCGTACAGTAGTTCTGGTGAGGTCCATGAAGATGCCGCCGTCAGAAGTCAACCCACCGACACCGAATGTTGATCAGCCGTCGCCTCAAATTATTCCACGGTGATAGCGGCGGTGAAGTTAGCCCTTAGAGAAGAGCAAGGAAGCGCTACAACTACCAGTGTGCCGTCGGTGGAGGAGCGCAATCACACTCAACGATCGTCAGACTGGCAGTCAGCGCCGATCGTGTATGTCTGAGGGAGAATCATCTAGCTTGTGGGCACAAACAAATGCCTTTCAGTTAAGTAGTGCGCCGCCTTTGGTCGCCCAAAGTATTGCAAGCGCTCAGGATTGTCAAGGTAGGTCACCAACGCTTATATTCCTAGTTTTGTGACTACTTTTTCGAGTCCTCGAACAGCAGTTGCTCACGTCTATTCAGACAAATACACTCCATTGTCTGGCGCTAACTCCTCGAACCAGCTTGTCGGGTAATTTAACCCCGCAATCCCGCAGCGCGGAAATAGGTTCATTAATTTCATCGCAGCTGGCGTTTCCTGGTTATTCATCGGTGCTTGTTAATTGGTTTCGCAAATACAGTAGTGGCACGGAAGTTTATAGATTTTGGAGATTTGCTGCGACCAACTTGAATTGCGGCGAGACGGAGCGCAACTGTTATTTGATGGCTTTATTTGATGTTATTTGATGATTTTGACGGCAGCGCCTAAGAAACCTCGTCGCCAGATTACGGTTATTGTTCAGTGGCGCATGGAGGCTTTTCGATTTATTCTTCGGTGTTGAGTTCACACTTTCCACATCGGTGGAAGTCTTGATTCTGCGAACATACGGCAATACGCGGGGCGCGTGTGGCATAGCTTGATGTGGCTTTCCGTGAGCAGGCTGCAGCAACGCGATGAACGGACTGGTCAAAGTTCGACGCAGTTGTTTAATTTCCACGCTGTTGGCGCGAATGTAAAGGGTCGTCGCATTCGTTACCACAAGTGCAGTTAATTTCGGAGATGAGCCTCGCGGAAACGAGTGCTCTCAATGCGTTGTATATCATGGAATGCTGGGGGATATTTCGCCCCATCCTCATGCAAGTTCTCCCATACATGTTTAAATTGTAAGTGCCCTGAAAAAGATCCCAAATCCAACAACCGTTCGTTCCCCCACCTAAGAAACAAAAGAAGCATTGACGGTGTTATTCGCGACTTTTTAAGCTGCGGGGGGTTCATACTAAATAAGTACTGTGTGAGTACTGTATGTTGTCCCACGAGACCTTTAAAATAGTTTAATGTATGTTACGGGGTATTATTTGTTCATGTATAATTTGACTGCTGGGGGCACTGTAGTTGGGATTATCCTGCCTCGTCCCCAGTCGCTTCAGATTGAGATCTCGCGCGCTCTATGCTAGTTCACGTGCTTCACAAACGCGAATTATTTTCCTAAAAATTATAAGAGCCTGCGGAGGAGGCAGGGGATTATCACTTTCTATGTACAGCGGTCGTATTATTTCGGGCGCATGCAGGGTTCACTACAGGTATATCTTCTACTATTGCCTCGAGGGCGAAGTTTGATGTCAAGTCAGCATATCGGAATATCCCAATTTCTCCAAAGGATCGTTATTCTTAGGTTTCAGGTAGAAGGGGAAATTTATGTTGACCTGGCTCTGCCGTTGGCTTGCGCTCAACTGCTCTTATCTTCAACTTGGTAGCAGACTTGGTGGGATGAATTTTGAAAACAAATCATTCCATGCTAGACCTATTGCATTATCTAGATGATTACATCATTGCAGGTCCAGTTGATTCACAGCAACGCGAGAATAATTGACCAAGGCTATTGCACTTACTCTAGATTAGGCTTACCATTTGCTTCCCAATAAATGTGAATTAGATTCATTGCACTTGCAGTAAATAGCACGCTACAACTGTTGGAGTTGTGGGCCGGTTGCTGGTGGTGTAATAAGTAACAGCTTGAAGCTTAATCAGTCACTTACTCGGTGCTTCCATGGTGGTCTGGCCTGGTAGAACTTGCGCGCGGAATGATTCATTGTCCATGTTGCTTCAGGAGGAATGACCACCCCATATACTGAACAACGACTTTCAGTTGGATTAATTGTATTGGTGGCAACCATTGTTCGGGGTGGATTGGGGTTAGCTTTGGTTGTTCAATGGCCTAGCCCCCCCCCCCCCCCCTTATTGATACGGAGATGACTTGGATGCAGTGGGCAGTGTTGGGCTTGGTGCTGTCTGGGGCGCCGAGTGATTAATGGTATGTGGATTCCTCTGCAGAACCAGTTTTCCATTGCGTACAAGGAACTATGTCCTGTGGTCATTGCAGCTCGAGTTTGGGGGGTGGTTATTGGAGACAGCGCAGTTTATGTTTCTACTGTGGTAACTTAACGGCTGTTAGCATACTTAATTCGCATACATCCAAATACCCACTCATCATGCACTTGTTGCGCAATTTACTAATGTCAGCAGTATTCTTGGCTTACCTTTTGCGCGCAAAGTGTATTATCAGCAGTGCGCTCACTTCACTTTGAAATGGGTTTCGGAGACCCTATTGCCAACTCCTTAAGGCTTAAGGAGTTGCTCATGGGATTAAACAGGTGCAGAGACTGTCTGTCACCCCACGACCTCCAGTAACAAAGGAGGTCATGCTGGTTATTTACCGATCGTTGGAGTCTCAAGTCTATGATCACGTTATGTTTTGGGCAGCTTGTACCTTGGCATATTGTTGAGTCTTGCGATCTTCAGAGTGAGTTCACAACACCGAATTCCAGTGCATTTTCATCTTCAGTTCATTTACCTTTGCAGGATGGAGCATTCGACGAGAGTCTTGTCAGCGTATCATTTAACTTGCATGATGGAGCAGAATCTTGTCAGCGTATCATTTAACTTGCAGAATAGAGCAGAGTCTTGTCAGCGTATCATTTAACTTTGCAGGATAGAGCAGAGTCTTGTCAGCGTATCATTTAACTTGCATGATGGAGCAGAGTCTTGTCAGCGTATCATTTAACTTGCATGATGGAGCAGAGTCTTGTCAGCGTATCATTTAACTTGCATGATGGAGCAGAGTCTTGTCAGCGTATCTCTTTTAACTTGCAGGATAGAGCAGAGTCTTGTCAGCGTGGTCTGAGCTTGACTGGTTCTGCGCGCTATTTATCCTTTTCGTTAAGGGTATTACATTTACATTGGTCAAGGAAAAGCACCTTGTGTGCTATTGATGCGCTGATCAAATATCTGCATCGTAGAAGTGATACTCATTGTCCACTGCTTATGAGAAGAGGAGGTGCCCCTCTTTAACGCGCGTTTATGGACTGGTTAAGAAACATTGTGACTTCAGCCGGATTGGAGGGCAACTATGGCAGTCACAGCTTCAGAATTGGCACAGCGACAATGGCTGGTCAAAACGGTGATCGTATTATCCAGTCTCTTGGTAGATGGACTAGTAATGTATATCAAATATATATTAGGATGGCACCGTAGGTTCTGGCAAAGTTTGCGCGCCATCTGTCATGATCTTGGAAGGGGTATATTAAAGGTATTTGTCCACTTTGGTAGGTGTGGTATTGGCTTACCGTTATTGGTGGAATGGTGCTTGGTGGCTTTGGAGTCAGATGCCTTTAGTGACCCCGTCACAGGCCCTTCTCAAGCACCATTGTGCTTGGCTCTCATTGGGAGGTGGGCTGTGGCGGGGTTGCCATGGTTACCTCTGATCAGGGGGTGGCATCCCCCCTGTGGCTTGGCACCAATCCTCCAATAACGTCAATTGGCGATCTATTTTTAATGTGGCTAAATGTAATTTAGGCAAGGTAAAAAAGGAGACAATGCTAGTCAGCGGTCACTCATGATAATATGTGGAGATTATCTCAGCGCTCATCAAAGTCTTGTCAGCTTGGTCTGAGCTTGACTTGCGCTCATCAAAGTCTTGTCAGCGTGGTCTGAGCTTGACTTGCGCTCATCAAAGTCTTGTCAGCGTGGTCTGAGCTTGACTTGCGCTCATCACAGTCTTGTCAGCGTGGTCTGAGCTTGACTTGCGCTCATCAAAGTCTTGTCAGCGTGGTCTGAGCTTGACTTGCACTCATCAAAGTCTTGTCAGCGTGGTCTGAGCTTGACTTGCGCTCATCAAAGTCTTGTCAGCGTGGTCTGAGCTTGACTTGCGCTCATCAAAGTCTTGTCAGCGTGGTCTGAGCTTGACTGGTTTGTGCGCGCTATCTATTATTTAATATTTGGTCAGTGGTCACTCATTTATAATATGTGGGGATTATCTCAGCGCTCATCAAAGTCTTGTCAGCGTGGTCTGAGCTTGACTGGTTAATTTGCGCGCGCTGTTTAGTGACCCACCCACCCACTCCTGATAGAATGCAAGGGTAAGTAT
This sequence comes from Paragorgia papillata, assembly GCA_035771165.1. NCBI lineage: Eukaryota > Metazoa > Cnidaria > Anthozoa > Scleralcyonacea > Coralliidae > Paragorgia > Paragorgia papillata. The sequence goes on from JAWNZC010000097.1 coordinate 226,336, forward strand.
ATATATTTCCACTGCTTTGACAGTGTGACTGGTGCCTGGAGGTGGGCTGTGGCGGCGTTGCCATGGTTACCTCCGATCAGGGGGTGGCATCCCCCCTGTGGCTTGGCACCAATCCTCCAATAACGTCAATTGGCGATCTATTTTTACACCTGCTTGTTTTTGTTCTTGATAATTGTTACTCCTGCGTTCTTTTTAGTTCAAATATTTGTTAGTTACGAGGTGCGTATATTACTATAGCGACGCAATACTTTGATGACGTGACCAAGTTTTTTCATACCCAGAAACCAACACTGCTTGAGACTTAAATACGTGTTTTTCTTGGCTGTATTTAAAAAATATATAAAAATACATTAAAATAATGATCTAACATTAAATATGCTACTAATATAACTATAAATATAATAAATATCTATTAATAATTATATATATATATTGAATTATTATTCACTCAATAATCTAGAACCCAGCTTACTATTTATATCTGTCACGATTTCATCATTAACACTGTATCCATCTAAATTTCTTATTTATATATATATATATATAATATTTATATATCGAGTGAGTTTGGGAGAATTCAAAAGTAATTATGTAAACGCTCGCCTATGGCTCAGCTTCACATAAACTTTCGAATTCTCCCAGACTATATAAACATGGGCGATCAATTTTTATTCCTTAAGTAAAAACTATATTATGTAGTGTATGTATATATATATTATGTAGGTATAGTATGTAGTACTATATTGTAAATATTATAATAGTGTATTATATATAGGACTGGCATAGTATATATTACGATATACTATATTATTGTATGTATTATACTATATTTTATGGGTTTTCTTGGCAATAACTCTCGTAAGGTATTTATAGGCAATCGTCTGTATCAAGTCTCCAGCTTGTCAAAACGATGAGATATGAACAAATTACAGTGTATTCCACTTTCCTAGATTGTGTCCAGCCTTTTTCACCATCTCACGTTGACATTGTTTGATCACGGCTTTGTTTCATCTTCGGGTACTTACAGCTAGTTTTCGCCACAGTTTTGTCAATTGATTGGCTGACGTATTTGCCTAAAAAACAGAACAGGAAAAAACAATAAATAGACCGTTTTTGAGGGAGCAACATTCGCTTTGTTTCATCTTCGGCTACTTACAGCTAGTTTTGGCCACAGTTTTTGTCAATTGATTGGCTGACATATTTGCCTAAAATACAGAACAGCAAAAATAATAAATAGACCGTTTTTGAGGGAGCAACATTCGCTTTGTTTCATCTTCGGGTACTTACAAGCTAGTTTTCGCCACAGTTTTTGTCAATTGATTGGCTGACATATTTGCCTAAAAAACAGAACAGGAAAAACAATAAATATGAAAGTTAAACTGTTAAAAGTAAGTTTATTTTATAGATTTAACGAAAATACGGCAATATTTTTCAAATCCTTAATATTTTATTGTCCGAACTACCATACTGTCATGGCCCCCCTTGACAAAAAATCCTGGCTACGCATCTGACTGTTAGTGGTGGTACTGATATTTTGACAACCTACTGCAAAAGATGTTACTTTGTCATTTTAAATGTTCTTTTCAATAATAAAATAAACTGAATTTGTTTTATAACCGCTTTGAGCTAATGCTGCATGGCATGATCCTCTCCTCCGCAAAAGTTCTTTCGGAGATCGTCGGAGATGTGTCGGGATCGCCAGCTGGTCATAAAGAGTACGGGCGGAAAAGAACCTCTACCAGATTTCTGTCTCAATATGGTGGCATCAGGGGGGTATCAATAATTTTTGGAAATGTAGGTTGTGGAAAACATGTCAAATATAGCAGAAGGTTACGTGACCATTGTTAATTGAATGGTGTGGACAAATTAGGAAAGTTTGTCGTTTCAATGCGAGATACATGTCGGGATGTAAGCATGTTTAATATCGTCTGGCTCGTGTGATATATTAAACGGCAAAACTGAGTATATTTTGTCTTTTTCATAAAAAAAAGACATGTTATAAACATGTGATAATCACTTACCAACAAATGTGTTACTAATATAGACATGGATGGCTTAGTTATCCGTGAATTAGCAAGTCCTACAAGAGCTGGCGATTCCGACACATCTCCAACGATTCCCGAAATCTCCGATCTCCTAAAGAACCTCTGCGGAGGACAGAGGGCATCATCCATACCTCAATTCATTTTCGTCTTCTAATGTTAATATGGCTCTCAGTACTTAAATGCTGTCTACCTTCCTAAATTTTTTCTAAAATTTGATATTATACTATAAATACAGACAAAATCAAAAGCACTGAATAAATAATCACCATCATCATCATCACCATGATCATCCACCACCATCTTGTGACCACCCAGTTGAGTACATTCCTGGACACATCTTTTCATATACCACTTGTTAGTCATGGCATTTCATAGGGTTGCTATGAAGCTGGTCATTTAATCACCATCATCTTTATCACCATGATCATCACCACCATCTTGTGACCACCCAGTTGAGTATATTCCTGGACACATCTTTTCATGTACCACTTGTTAATCATTATATTTCATAGGGTTGCTATGAAGCTGGTTATTTAATCACCATCATCACCATGTTCATCACCACCATCTTGTGACCACCCAGATGAGTACATTCCTCCTGGACACATCTTTTCATGTACCACTTGTTAGTCATTGCATTTTATAGGGTTGCTATGAAGCTGGTCATTTAATAACCATCATTATCATCACCATCTTGTGACCACCCAGTTGAGTACATTTCTGGACAGGATTCCAATCTACCACTTGTTAGTCATTGCATTTCATAGGGGTGCTATGAAGCTGGTTATTTAATCACCATCATCACCATGTTCATCACCACCATCTTGTGACCACCCAGATGAGTACATTCCTGGACACATCTTTTCATGTACCACTTGTTAGTCATTGCATTTTATAGCGTTGCTATGAAGCTGGTCATTTAATAACCATCATTATCATCACCATCTTGTGACCACCCAGTTGAGTACATTTCTGGACAGGATTCCAATCTACCACTTGTTAGTCATTGCATTTCATAGGGTTGCTATGGAGCTGGTAATTTAATCACCATCACCACCGTCTTGCAACCACATAGTTGAGATATTCCTGGACACGTCTTTCCATGTACCACTTGTTATTAACTAGTACTCCGTGCATTTGGTTGAGTTTCCACGTGTATACTTATCAACACCAAACTACGTAAATCAACTATCATTGATTGCAAACAGCGTCATCTGTACATGTAGGAAAGAAGAGGTTGTCTTTTTTGTTTCTCACCAAACTACTACCATCACTTTTAAACATCAATCTTCATGCTTTGTAGTCCTCCGTCATAAACAAGTTGTCCTGAACACGTTGTCCGTTCCGTTACTGTTACTCTTGGGACTGAAAATTATTCATTCTCTTTGTTGTGTGAAGGAACTTCTATTGTGTTAATGACGTTATCCTTGACGGTCGCGTTGTATTTACTTAAGCTCGCTATTGTTGTCTTGTCTACCTTGGTTAATAGCTTTTCGTTTTGGAGAATTTCTGACAGTGGCACTGGTAACATGATCTTGTAGACAGCCAGTTTTTGGTAATGGTCTTAATACTTGTGCTGGTTAGTAGTGGACAATTTTCAACTTATGTTGAAGAGATTACAATAGTACATTTACAGTCAAAATGCAGTTGAATGTGTATTACTGTATTTCTGTAGCCGCTACTGTGAAGCGTGGAGAAAGTCTAGCGATAAATGTCGCCAATTCTTGATGGACATTCGTCTGTTGTTATTGGTTTGAGATAAATATCCATTGTATTATGATTAAATGCTATTTAAAGCTAAATTATACTATTTTTGTCCAGTTTTCAGGCTTCGGTAGCAGTTACAGAAATACAGTAATACGCAATTGACTACAGAAGAAGAAGTGGGAAGGTATTTTCATTTTGACTGTAATTCAAAACAGGATTACACCCATACTATTATTTTGTTTCTCTGCTTGTTTTTTTTTATATATTTTTATTTCATTTCTTTTTTTTTTTCACTTTTCTTCTTTTTTTAATTTCTTTTTTTTTTCTTTTTTTTTCTTTTTATTTTCATTCTCTTATTTTGTTTTATTTTTAAGGGTGTTTTGCTGTTTTGTTCTAGTATATTCTCTATTATAACTGTAGATATTTTATACAAGGATTTGGTTGCATGAGACCAGTTCTTTATCCCAGAACGAGAAAAACATTACACCAAATCAATTACGCAATTAGCAAGAAGCAAACCAGGCAGGCTATGCGAGCTATCCCTTCCTTCTTACGTAAACACAATAAAAATCATCTGGGTAAAGCCGACTAGCTCGGGTACCTGGGCTGGCTCGCCTCCGTATAAACAACCTCTAACAAGCCAGTGGAGTTTAAAGGATTAAGCATTTATCGCTTTAGATCATATTTTTCATGTATCTATCAATAAATTTTAACAATTAATAGAAACTTTCTCAATGAAATATACATATATCTATTGATGAATATAAGAGCCCAGCATAAAACACGAAGCAGTGGCATTGTTTAAAAATATTTATTAAGATCTAATATTTCGTTGTATTACGTAGAACATGTTCAGAGACTACTGGGCTCTATATATTTATCAATAGATTACGCTCTCGGCCTGGTGAATCTATAGCCAATACATATATCTATCTAAAGCCCGGCACACACTAGAGAACATTTCAGAAACAAGTTTCCAAAACACGGTTTCAGAAACAAGTTTCCAGTGTATGTTGAAAAGTTTCAAAAAATTTGTTTCAGAAACAAAGTTTCATTGATTAGAACACTGTTCCAGTTTTGGAAACAAGTTTTGGAAACGTTTTCGAAAATGTGTTTCGGAACTTGTTTCAGTGTATCCCGGGCTTATTAGTAAAAGTTGGACCGAAACAAACTTTTTTCTCGTTTTACTTCAGGAAAAATTGAAACGCTAGTTTTGTTTTGATTTAATAATTTTAGTAAGTGGTACGCATTTAACTTTTTGTATTCGTTTTTGACAATTAAAACAGTTTCAAAATATTAAATTTTAAACTGACAAGTCAGGCTTAATCAACGGAAGAGTACCGTCTGAGTTCCGACTGGAATTTTTAAAGATCGATGTAACGCGATGGTAAGACTATCGCACAATAATATAAACTTTTTCAATTACACGATTTTCATTTAGTTGATTTTTACATGCAATGGCATGTAAACTATTTTGAGTTTGGTGTCTGAGTTGTAAACATTTCCCTTTATGGAAATCGCCATTTGTACAGTAGCACGTGATCGTGCACCAGTATGATCGTGCCCCAGAGTCATCGTGCGCCTGCGTGATGGTGCCCCATGCAGTGCGATCGTGCACCAGTATGATCGTGCCCCAGTGCGATCGTGCCCCATGCAGAGTGCGATCGTGCCCCATGCAGAGTGTGATCGTGCCCCACTGCGATCGTGCCCCACTGCGATCGTGCCCCATGCAGAGTGTGATCGTGCGCCAGTGTGATCGTGCCCCACTGCGATCGTGCCCCATGCAGAGTGTGATCGTGCGCCAGTGTGATCGTGCCCCACTGCGATCGTGCCCCATGCAGAGTGTGATCGTGCGCCAGTGTGATCGTGCCCCATGCAGTGTGATCGTGCTGTGCCAGTGTTCGTGTGCTAGTGTGGTCGTGCGCTAGTGTGGTCGTGCGCCTGCGTGAGTGTGCGCCAGTGTACGGGATCGTGCAGTAGTGTTATCGCGTTATAAATATGCGTTCTTATGCCATCAGTTGGTATAGAACGTAGGTAACTTTCACTTAGCAGAGTTCTTGCGACTCAAATGGTTAGAGCATTTTACTGCAGTTATCATATTAAGAATATAAGATACAGTTTATAACTTTTACTTTCCATTAGAGTCCTTGCATAGAACATAATGGTCAAAACATTTTACTGATTATCAAGTTAAGGTTAAAACACACACAACTTACCATCAGTAACGCAATGGTTAGAACATCTTACTTGGTCATCAGCAGGTTATGTAACCTTCACTCCCCATCTGAGTTTTTGTAGCTCAATGGTTGGAGAGTCTAACTGGTCATCAGAAGATTACAGGTTGTATACATGTGTAACCTGCACTCACCATCTCAGTTCTTGGAGCTCAATGGTTAGAGCACGTTTTTTCCATATTCAACATATAACTAACATATACGGTCTATTTCATGTAGGTACCGAGAATAAGAAAAAATTCAACGAGTATAGCGGAGTGCAATTTGAAATATTGGCATGTGTATTTTGATAAAACAACATTCCACGCTGGAACGACGTCTTATTAATCTGATTGGAAAATATAAGGTACGTTTTATTTTGAACCTGATCAACAGAAATTCTAGAGACTGTATCAGACTATATAGTAGTATACAGAATGGGGGTTTCGGCGCAGGTGGTGCAAAGAGCACCACCCGTGACCTCACAGTTTTTAGTCATATTAATTTATGCATCTTAGTGCTGTTGTCACTCAACCATGACGTACCCTAGCAAGCGATTAGCTAAGACTTTAGTTTATAAAGTCTAAATAACCGAAACAGCCGGGGCATTTCAGTCAAACTAGGAACGCAGTCCAAGTCTTTCTTTGAAAAAGTTTACTCGGCTAAGTGAAGAAATGGAGAAGTCGTGAGAAGAAGATTACAGAAGATGTATTTGCATAGTGTAGTATATTTAATTGTGTTTTCGGGTGTTCAGGAGACGTATTAGGATAATAATAGCATTGCTAGTAAAATTTACATATGCCATGTGTAGAAACTCATTCGCGAATAAAACAATGAGACATGTTTGGGCAACTAGAATATAACCATAGAGAATAGCTAGCGTAGCGTCGCTTTATTGCAATTCTGATAATAGTATGGAAGCTTTGAATTACATATTAAGTCATCGCAGGATCATTCCTAACTTAATTGAGAAATCGGGAAGTCGTGAGAAGAACTTAAGATCGTTGATGAGGAATTAATTCGAGAAGTCGTAAGCAGAACGATTTTAAGTGACCATATAAAAACTGAATATTGTTTGGCCATGGAATGACTCAGTGCACACGTACGTAGAGGATATATTTGCATAGTGTAACATATTTAATTACATTTATGGGGGTATTCACGAGATGTAGGGGATAATAAGGGGCATTGCCATCTTATCTTCCTCTTATCTTCCCCTAACTTCCCCTTATCTTCCTTATATTCCTTTTATGGACAGGAACCACGTTAGGTCATATCATGCAGCAAAAGCGATGCCAACAGCATGGCGTACATAACCACGCAAAACACAAAATTTTTAATGCGTCCGTAACGCGTTCGTCACGCTGAATATTAAGATAAAGGGAGGAGAAGGAGAAGATAAGGGGAAGATAAAGGGAAGGGAAAGAAGATAAAGGGAAGATAAGGCGATGATAAGGAAGATGAAGGGAAGATGAGGAAGATAAAGGGAGGATAAGGAGAAGATAAGGGGAAGATAAAGGGAAGGGAAAGAAGATAAAGGGTAGATAAAGGGAAGATAAAGAAGAAAAAGGGAAGATAGGGAGATAAGGGGAAGGTAAGGAAGATAAGAGGAAGATAAGAGGAAGATAAGAGAAAGATAAAGAGATGAGGAAGATAAGGAAGATAAGGAGAAGATAAGGGAGAGAAGGAGGAGATAAGGGAGATAAGGAGGAGAGAAGGGAGATAAGAAGAAGATAAGGAAGATAAGAAGAAGATAAGGAAGATGAAGGGAAGATAAGGAAGATAAAGGGAGGATAAGGAGAAGATAAGGAAGATAAGAAGAAGCTGAAGGGAAGATAAGGACGATAAAGGGAAGATAAAGAAGATAAAGGGAAGATAGGGAGATAAGGGGAAGGTAAGGAAGATAAGGGGAAGATAAGAGGAAGATAAGAGGAAGATAAGAGGAAGATAAAGAGATGAGGAAGATAAGAGGAAGATAAAAGGAAGATAAGGAGAAGATAAGGGATAGAAGGAGGAGATAAGGGAGAGAAGGAGGAGAGAAGGGAGACAAGAAGAAGATAAGGAAGATAAGAAGAAGATAAGGAAGATAAAGGAAGATAAGGAATATAAGGCGAAGATAAGGGAGATGAGGAGAAGATAAGGGAGATAAGGGAGATAAGGAAGATAAAGGAGACAAGGTAAAGATAAGGAAGATAAGGAAGATAAGGGAGATAAGGAAGATAAGGGAGATAAGGTGAAGATAAGGAAGATAAGGGAGATAAGGAAGATAAGGGAGATAAGGAAGATAAGGTAGATAAGGTGAAGATAAGGGAGATAAGGTGAAGATAAGGGAGATAAGGTGAAGATAAGGGAGATAAGGTGAAGATAAGGGAGATAAGGTGAAGATAAGGGAGATAAGGTGAAGACAAGGGAGATAAGGGAGATAAGGAAGATGAGGAAGATAAGGGAGACAAGGTAAAGATAAAGAAGATAAGGTAAAGATAAGGGAGATAAGGAAGATAAGGGGAAGATAAGAGGAAGATAAGATAAAGATAAGGGAGATAAGGAAGATAAGAGGAAGATAAGGGGAAGATATGAAGAAGATAAGGGAGATAAGGTAAAGAAAAGGGAGACAAGGAAGATAAGGCGAAGATAAGAGGAAGATAAGAGAAAGATAAGGGAGATAAGGAAGATAAGAGGAAGATAAGGGAGATAAGGAAGATAAGAGGAAGATAAGGGAGATAAGGAAGATAAGAGGAAGATAAGGGAGATAAGGAAGATAAGAGGAAGATAAGGGAGATAAGGAAGATAAGAGGAAGATAAGAGGAAGATAAGGGAGATAAGGAAGATAAGAGGAAGATAAGGGGAAGATAAGAAGAAGATAAGGGAGATAAGGTGAAGATAAGGGAGATAAGTTGAAGATAAAGGAGATAAGGAAGATAAGAAGAAGATAAGAGGGAGATAAGGGAGATAAGGAAGATAAAGGGAAGATAAGGGAGATAAGGGAGATAAGGAGAAGATAAGGTAGATAAGGAAGATAGAGGGAAGATAAGGGAGATAAGGAGAAGATAAGGAAGATAAGTCTAAATAACCGAAACAGCCGGGGCGTTTCAGTCAAACTAGGAACGCAGTCCAAGTCTTTCTTTGAAAAAGTTTACTCGGCTAAGTGAAGAAATGGAGAAGTCGTGAGAAGAAGATTATAGAAGATGTATTTGCATAGTGTAGTATATTTAATTGTGTTGAGGGTGTTCATGAGACGTATCAGGATAATAATAGCATTGCTAGTAAAATTTACATATGCCATGTGTAGAAACTCATTCGCGAATAAAACAATGAGACATGTTTGGGCAACTAGAATATAACCATAGAGAATAGCTAGCGTAGCGTCGCTTTATTCCAATTCTGATAATAACATGGAAGCTTTGAATTACATATTAAGTCATCGCAGGATCATTGCTAACTTAATTGAGAAATCGGGAAGTCGTGAGAAGAACATAAGATTGTTGATGAGGAATTAATTCGAGAAGCCGTAAGCAGAACGATTTTAAGTGACCATATAAAAACTGAATATTGTTTGGCCATGGAATGACTGAGTGCACACGTACGTAGAGGATATATTTGCATAGTGTAACATATTTAATTACATTTATGGGGGTATTCACGAGATGTAGGGGATAATAAGGGGCATTGCCATCTTATCTTCCTCTTATCTTCCCTTAACTTCCTCTTATCTTCCTTATCTCCCTTATCTCCCTTATCTCCCTTATCTAGTTATCTTCCTTATATTCCCCTAATCTTCTTCTTATCTTCCCTTTATCTTCCTTATCTCCCTTATCTTCTCCTTATCTCCCTTATCTTCACTTTATCTCCCTTATCTTCACCTTATCTCCTTTATCTTCTTCTTATCTTCCTCTTATCTTCCTCTTATCTTCCTTATCTCCCTTATCTCCCTTATCTTCCTCTTATCTTCCTTATCTCCCTTATCTTCCTCTTATTTTCCTTATCTCCCTTATCTTCCTCTTATCTTCCTTATCTCCCTTATCTTCTTCTTATCTTCCTCTTATCTTCCTTATCTCCCTTATCTCCCTTATCTTCCTCTTATCTTCCTCTTATCTTGCTTATCTCCCTTATCTTCTCCTCATCTCCCTTATCTTCGCCTTATATTCCTTCTCTTCCTTTATCTTCCTTATCTTCTTCTTATCTTCCTTATCTTCTTCTTATCTCCCTTCTCTCCTCCTTCCTACCCTTATCTCCTCCTTCTCTCCCTTCTCTTCTCCTTATCTTCCTTATCTTCCTTATCTTCCTCATCTCTTTATCTTCCTCTTATCTTCCTCTTATCTTCCTCTTATCTTCCTCTTATATTCCCCTTATCTTCTTTACCTTCCCCTTTCTCCCTATCTTCCCTTTATCTTCTTTATCTTCCCTTTATCTTCCCTTTATCGTCCTTATCTTCCCTTCAGCTTCTTCTTATCTTCCTTATCTTCTCCTTATCCTCCCTTTATCTTCCTAATCTTCCCTTCATCTTCCTTATCATCGCCTTATCTTCCCTTTATCTTCTTTCCCTTCCCTTTATCTTCCCCTTATCTTCTCCTTTTCCTCCCTTTATCTTAATATTCAGCGCGACGAACGCGTTACGGACGCATTAAAAATGTTGTGTTTTGCGTGGTTATGCACGCCATCCTGTTGGCATCGCTTTTGCTGCATGATGTGACCTAACGTGGTTCCTGTCTAAATTAAAGGCTAAAGCGATGCCAACAGGATGGCGTGGATAACTGCACAAAACACAAGATTTTTAATGCGTTCGTAACGCGTTCGTTAGGCTGAATATTAAGATAAAGGGGAGATGTAAGGGGAAGATAAAGGGAAGGGAAAAAAGATAAAGGGAGGATAAGGAGAAGATAAGGAAGATAAAGGGAAGATGACGAAGATAAGAAGAAGATAAGGAAGATAAGAAGAAGATGAGGGGAAGACAAGGAGGATAAGGAGAAGATAAAAGGAATATAAGGAAGATAAGGGGAAGTTAGGGGAAGACAAGAGGAAGATAAGATGGCAATGCCCCTTATTATCCCCGACATCTCGTGAATACCCCCATAAATGTAATTAAATATGTTACACTGTGCAAATATATCCTCTACGTACGTGTGCACTCAGTCATTCCATGACCAAACAATATTTCGTTTTTATACCGTCACTTAAAATCGTTCTGCTGACGGCTTCTCGAATTAATTCCTCATCAACAATCTTAAGTTCTTCTCACGACTTCCCGATTTCTCAATTAAGTTAGCAATGATCCTGCGATGACTTAATAAGTAATTCAAAGCTTCCATACTATTATCAGAATTGCAATAAAGCGACGCTACGCTAGCTATTCTCTATGGTTATATTCTAGTTGCCCAAACATGTCTCATTGTTTTATTCGCGAATGAGTTTCTACATATGGCATATGTAAATTTTACTAGCAACCCTCAACACAATTAAAGTGCATATAAACCCTACACAGTTTTTAGTTCCCTGTTTAGAGGGCGGAAAAACAGTTGTAAAATTATTTTACAGTTTTTGATTTGGTCGTTTTGTTTCCGAGATATATCTCTCTGAACATTAGCAAAAAGTCCTATTCGCTAGAAATTGAGTGACAACAGCACTAACTACTAAGATGCATAAATTAATATAAGACTAAAAACTGTGACGTCATTGGTGGTGCAACGCACCAGAACCCCCCTTCCGTATACTACTCACTATATTTTGACGTCTTCATATATTTTTAAGACAATAACTTTATTAAAATTTGCTTTGTTTCGTTTTCCGTCGAACACGGCTTTACTGTAAACGCTTTACGTTGGGACATATAGCAAAGAGTTTATTATGAAGATCGCGGCCTTTGGCGGTTACTTAATGACAACGTTTTTAGCTTGTTCATTTTATTACTGCAGATTAACTGCAGTTAGCGTTTGTTTAACGAGGCTAGCATTTCAGTTGAAAGCGGGGGAAAAGTAGAGATGAGTCGATCACTAGAAATAACTGAATAGCCGATTCGATTTATATAATCAGTGTCCGCGGTTAATCGACTCATCTCAAGAGGAAAGCGTTGAATGACTCCATACTCCAATATTGCTTTACGCATGCGTACGGAACGTAAGAAAAATTATTATTGGCTAGACCTGGCCTAGCCTGAGAAAACAGCCGCCTCTTCTCCCTCGCCCCTTCGCGAAAGAGACGTCCGAGCAACGAGCCAAGAAATTCCATACTGATGACGTAAATGTACCGAGATTCGGGTAGTAGTGCTGATTGGTTACTTTGTAATCATACGATAATTAATGCAAAACTCAGCTCGACCAAGATCAACTCCGACATAATTTCTGTCTGAAATAACAAAGTTAAAGCTTAGTTTTTGCCAGCAAAGAAAGATAGATAATTAGTTTTTCCTATTAAAAGCGAGTTTGAGTTGCATTTGCCTATCGAAATTGAACGATTTTGCCAGACATCGAGTAATTTGAAAGCTTCGTTGCTACGTTACGACAGGTGCTCGATGTCTGGCAAAATCGTTCAATTTCGATAGGGAAATGCAACTCAAACTCGCTTTAGAAAAAACTATCTATCTTTCTTTGTTGGCAAAAGCTAAGCTTTAACTTTGTTATTTCAGACAGGAATGATGTCGGAGTTGATCTTGGTCGAGCTGAGTTTTGAATTAATTATCGTATGATTACAAAGTAACCAATCAGCGCTACTACCCGAATCTCGGTACATTTACGTCATCAGTATGGAATTTCTTGGCTCGTTGCTCGGACGTCTCTTTCGCGAGGGGGCGAGCGAGAAGAGGAGGCTGTTTTCTCAAGCTAGACCTGGCCATGTTCTTGTATACCAAAATTATTTGAAAGAGCTCGGAGACCACTTGCGTTTTGCAGATTTAAAAAAATGTTAATACCCAGCACATGCAGAATTTGCGGCCGGCCAAGGCTTCAAAATATTACTTTTGATGGCATTTTTTGTTACAAGCAGGCAACCATGCTAAATCGTATCGGATAGTGTATACTTTGAAGGTGAGGGGTGTTGGCAGCCATAATTATTGAGTTATATACTAAAATGTAGAGCTTTTTGAAAGCACAATGTGTTGGATGGGATATCTGTAAAGTGCTGCCTATTTACGTTTGTGTTTTATTTGAATTGGCTAATTCAGAATTCTATCCAATCAGCGTGCCTGAAGTTCTGATTATTCTAATTCGCATAACTTACAATCATAAACAAACAAAGAAGAAACATAGCGCAAATTCGCCTAAATATAACACTTATAGAAGAACAGCCACAACAATCTGAAAACTTTTTGCTACAAGCAGGCAACCACCATATTAATGTAGCTTAGACATTCATCAAGATGACTAGGCAGGTTGCCTTCCGTGTATCACCGGATAGAACGGTTGAACCAGTGAGTTAAATGTCTCAGGATATTATGAGCAACACTATACTGTAGTACAAAAGCTCAGATTTATAACAGTAGATACATGGCGGTATCACCAAACTACCAAAATAAAACGAAGTAATTTACGAATACGAGACTTTCCTGTAGCTACCAGGTCTAATAAATTTCTGATTCTTGGCAAGCTTACCTTTTCGTGGCTTTGCTTCGAAGTATCACATTTAGGTATATTCACGCCATATTTCTTGTTTGTTTCTGATTGTGAGTTATGCGAATTAGAATAATCAGAACTTCAGACACGCTGATTGGATAGCATTCTGAATTAGCCAATTCAAATAAAACACAAACGTAAATAGGCAGCACTTTACAGATATCCCATCCATCACATTGTGCTTTCAAAAAGCTCTAAATTTTAGTATATAACTCAATAATTACGGCTGCCAACACACAACTCACCTTCAAAGTATACACTATCCGATACAATTTAGCATGGTTGCCTGCTTGTAACAAAAAATGCCATCAACGGTGTTTTCGAGACACTTTTATCGAGGTTGGCCGGCCGTCTAGAAGAACCATTAAGAGTTTTTGTTTCCGATTATTTCCCATTTGTTTTCTCTGCTTGGGGATTTTATTTTTGTATAGTAGATTTGTTTTTTTGATGAAGAAAGTTAACCCGGACTTTTTTTTTTTAAATTGATTTTCAAAGTAAAAGTTAGAAGAGAAATAGTTCTGCTGGATATAGCACGGCATTTGTTTTCTCCTTGAAAACGCAATTTTTAGGATTTTGACCATGTTTGGTTTTTAACTATTTTCGGCACTTTTATAAAGGAATTTTAACTCCCAACCAAGTTTTTCTAAATCTAAATCTACAGTACATAGCAACGAACCGTGACAGCGAATCTAATTAAGTTTTCCCCATCTTTCTATTTTCCGAAAAATTACTCCTATCTTTTTAAGAAGTTGATGTAGATTAAAAAAAACTTGGTTTAAAATCAAAATTCCTTCAGGAAAGTGTAGAAAACAGCGAAAATGGTGAAAATGTTAAAGATTGTGCTTTTCAAGGAGAAAACACTAAAATGCCGTGTTATCGATCCAGCAGAACTATACCTTTAGATTGATCGATGACACGAAAGTTTAGTAAAATGTTTTTAAACTTTACTATACCATCTAAATTTTACTCTGAAAATCAAATTTAAAAAAAAAATAAAATAAAAAAAAAATAAAAAAATAAATAAATAAAAAATAAATAAATAAATAAATAAATAAAAAAAAAAATAATAAAAAAAAATTAAAAACAATATTTGAAAAAAAAAAAAAAAAAAAATTATTTGGGTTAATTCTCTTCTTATACCAAACTTGGTGGACATAAACAATGCTGATAGCAAGCCGAAAGCGAGCTGTCTTGGTAATCCCATACAGTTTAGATAGAGGCTAATATTGTTAAACATCTTTTTTCGAAGTCGTAGAAAAGAGAAAAACAATTCATCTTAACCAACTAAAAGCTCAATTTGAGCCACTAGGAAAATTGAAAAGAAGTTAATATAATTTTATCAGTATTTGTACAAGCATTCAGTAAGAAAATAAGTTTTGTGGAAACACCACGTAAAATATTTATTTGCTAAGCTTTCGTCCAGTTGACTCAGGCCTTCATCAGAGCAGTAATAACAAACTGTTGGCTCACGTCATTTATAAACTAAGCAACTGATCAATTAAATCACGTAAGAATACAATGTTAAGTTTTAAGTGAGAAGAATCGTCACTCTGAGCCAGCGACAAGCAATACTTTACGCGAAGAACAAGGGAATCTATTGAGATTGCGAAACATCACACGCCCTCACGAGGGACAGCCATTAAACAGCACATGGTGTGCCCTATTCGGAGAACATTCTTGATTTTGTTTTCTAATTAATAAAATTAACGTGATATGCCATTGTATCCTTACGTGATTTAATTGATCACTCAGTTGTCTTAGTTTATAAATGACGTTAACCAACAGCTTGTTGTTATTGCTCTGATGAAGGCCTGAGTCAACAGACCGAAAGCTCAGCAAATAAATAATTACGTGGTGTTTCCACAAAATTTATTTACATTACATTATCGCCATGAAAACATTCAAAGAATTAAAAAAATATGTATGAAACTTTACAAACACTAGTGGCTCTGAATTGAACGTTTTGTCAGTTAGAATGATTTGCTTTTTCTCTTTCCCTGACGACTTCCAAACGAAGTACTTTTGTCATACACTCGGTGTTAGATAAGTCATATATATACATTATTAACGTCTAAACTGTCTGGGATTAACAACAGTTTGTTTTTGGCTTGCTGTCAGCATTGTAAATACCCAAACAGTTAAATATTATATATATAATATAAGTGGGCTTACCTCAAATGTTGATGGTCGCTACTGTCAGTTTCACGCTGGGCGATCTTCACGCTGCTGGAGATTTTCGATTCGGCGCTGTCTTAAATAGCTTGAGTTGCTTACGTCATTGCTAATGGGTGTGTGGGTTGATGGCACGTTTCTGGGTGTGTGGGTTGATGGCGGTGTGTGGGCTGATGGCGGTGTGTGTGTCGATGGTGCGCTACCTACATTCCTACCTTTGTTCTTGCCTACACCTACGTTCTTTATCTTAAACTTGTTTTTGTGCCGACATGTTGAAAGGATTTCTGATTTTTTGTTAAGTAAAGTGGGTTTTTCGGATTTCATAATACAAAGTTTTTCTTCCAAATATAAATTACATCGGTTAGATCCCCCTGAGTATGCTGCTGACCGTTTTTAAATTGACCAATTAATGTTAAAATTTTGTTTTTTGTTTTTCAAATTCCATATGTGTTTGGAGAGTTCGGTTTCGTTTGAATACTTTTTGTGTTGAAAAGATTTGGTGTGGTTTTTGTATCGCTCCTTAAAACTGTTTGCTGTCATGCCTATGTAATGCTTAGTGTCATTAGTGTTGTTTGTCGAAATAGTTGCTTTATATATGATGTTGTTTGTCAAACATTGCCCACCGAGTGGGCATTGATCTTTATTTCTGCAGTTACAACCACTTGTGCTATTGTTTTTTCCTTTATTTTTCCTAAGAATGTGTATGTTGTGTTTCGTGATTGTGGATTTAATGTTGTTCATGCAGCTATAACTAACTTTTACTGTGTTTCTCTTGAAAATCTTGTGTAGCTTGTTGTGTGGTGGGAAATGTTTGTCAATTAAGTTTAAGAAACATCGTCCCATGTGTGTTCTAACGTTCTTGCTGTATGGTGGGTTAAACCAAATGATGTTTCTAAGTCGCTTCCTAAGTGGTTGGCGTGTATACTAATTGTTCCACACACCGCCATCAACCCACACACCCAGAAGCGTGCCATCAACCCACACACACATTAGCAATGACGTAAGCAACTCAACCTATTTAAGACAGCGCCGAATCGAAAATCTTCAGCCGCCTGAAGATCGCCGAGCGTGAAACTGACAGTAGCGACCATCAACATTTAAGGTAAGCCCACTTATAGTATATTCGCTCTATCTTTACGGTATTGAGCACTTTTCGACATTTCGCGAACAACACTTTGTTTGTTTGAATATATATATATATATATATATATATATATATAGGCAGTGTCGAAATACAAACCTATGAATGGTTGTCTTCCTCAGTACTATGCTGCTGGGCGTTAATATTTTTAATAAGAACTCGATTGCGTTTTGATACTCGATTGCGCTTTGATACCTTCTGTTAACGTTGTGATACTTTCTGTTAAGGTTGTGACAACTTCTGTTAACGTTGCGATAACTTCTGTTAACGTTGTGACACCTTCTGTTAAGGTTGTGACAACTTCTGTTAAGGTTGTGACAACTTCTGTTAAGGTTGTGACAACTTCTGTTAAAGTTGTGACAACTTCTGTTAAGGTTGTGATACCTTCTGTCAACGTTGTGACACCTTCTGTTAACGTTGTGATACCTTCTGGTAACGTTGTGATACCTTCTGTTAACGTTGTGATACCTTCTGTTAACGTTGTGATACCTTCTTTTACGTTGCGACACCTTCTGTTACGTTAGGATACCTTCTGTTACGTTGCGACACCTTTTGTTACGTTGCGACACCTTCTGTTACGTTGTGATACCTTCTGTTACGTTGCGACACCTTCTGTTACGTTAGGACACCTTCTGTTACGTTGTGACACCTTCTGTTACGTCGTGATACCTTCTGTTACGTTATGACACCTTCTGTTACGTTGTGATACCTTCTGTTACGTTGCGATACCTTCTGTTACGTTGTGATACCTTCTATTACGTTGTGATACCTTCTGTTACGTTGTGATACCTTCTGTTACGTTGCGACACCTTCTGTTACGTTAGAATACCTTCTGTTACGTTGCGATACCTTCTGTTACGTTGCGACACCTTCTGTTACGTTGTGATACATTCTGTTACGTTGCGATACCTTCTGTTACGTTGTGATACATTCTGTTACGTTGCGACACCTTCTGTTACGTTGTGATACATTCTGTTACGTTGCGACACCTTCTGTTACGTTGTGATACCTTCTGTTACGTTGCGACACCTTCTGTTACGTTGCGACACCTTCTGTTACGTTGTGATACCTTCTGTTGCGTTAGGACACCTTCTGTTACGTTATAACACCTTCTGTTACGTTGTGATACCTTCTGTTACGTTGCGATACCTTATGTTACGTTGTGACACCTTCTGTTACGTTGTGACACCTTCTGTTACGTTATGACACCTTCTGTTACGTTATGACACCTTCTGTTACGTTAGGACACCTTCTGTTACGTTATAACACCTTCTGTTACGTTGTGACACCTTCTGTTACGTTGCAACAGCTTCTGTTACGTTGCGATACTTTATGTGACGTTGTGATACCTTCTGTTACGTTGTGACACCTTCTGTTACGTTGTGACACCTTCTGTTACGTTGCGACACCTTCTGTTACGTTGTGATACCTTCTGTTACGTTGTGACACCTTCTGTTACGTTGCGACACCTTCTGTTACGTTGCGACACCTTCTGTTACGTTGTGATACCTTCTGTTACGTTGTGATACCTTCTGTTACGTTGTGATACCTTCTGTTACGTTGTGATACCTTCTGTTACGTTGTGATACTTTCTGTTACATTACGACACCTTCTTTTACGTTAGGACACCTTCTGTTACGTTGCGACAGCTTCTGTTACGTTGCGATACTTTATGTGACGTTGTGGTACATTCTGTTAACGTTGTGATACCCTTCTGTTAACGTTGTGATACCTTCTGTTAACGTTGTGATACCTTCTGTTAACGTTGTGACACCTTCTGTTAACGTTGTGATACCTTCTGTTACGTTGTGACACCTTTTGTTAACGCTGTCACACCTTAACGTTGCGACACCTTCTGTTACGTTGTGATACATTCTGTTACGTTGCGATACCTTCTGTTACGTTGTGACACCTTCTGTTACGTTGCGACACCTTCTGTTACGTTGCGACACCTTCTGTTACGTTGTGATACCTTCTGTTGCGTTAGGACACCTTCTGTTACGTTATAACACCTTCTGTTACGTTGTGATACCTTCTGTTACGTTGCGATACCTTATGTTACGTTGTGACACCTTCTGTTACGTTGTGACACCTTCTGTTACGTTATGACACCTTCTGTTACGTTATGACACCTTCTGTTACGTTAGGACACCTTCTGTTACGTTATAACACCTTCTGTTACGTTGTGACACCTTCTGTTACGTTGCAACAGCTTCTGTTACGTTGCGATACTTTATGTGACGTTGTGATACCTTCTGTTACGTTGTGACACCTTCTGTTACGTTGTGACACCTTCTGTTACGTTGCGACACCTTCTGTTACGTTGTGATACCTTCTGTTACGTTGTGACACCTTCTGTTACGTTGCGACACCTTCTGTTACGTTGCGACACCTTCTGTTACGTTGTGATACCTTCTGTTACGTTGTGATACCTTCTGTTACATTGTGATACCTTCTGTTACGTTGTGATACCTTCTGTTACGTTGTGATACTTTCTGTTACATTACGACACCTTCTTTTACGTTAGGACACCTTCTGTTACGTTGCGACAGCTTCTGTTACGTTGCGATACTTTATGTGACGTTGTGGTACATTCTGTTAACGTTGTGATACCCTTCTGTTAACGTTGTGATACCTTCTGTTAACGTTGTCACACCTTCTGTTAACGTTGTGATACCTTCTGTTACGTTGTCACACCTTCTGTTAACCCCGTCACACCTTCTGTTAACGTTGTCACACCTTCTGTTAACGTTGTCACACCTTCTGTTAACGTTGTCACACCTTCTGTTAACCCCGTCACACCTTCTTTTAACGTTGTCACACCTTCTGTTAACGTTGTCACACCTTCTGTTAACGTTGTGATACCTTTTGTTGCGTTATCACACCTTAAAAAAGACTCGAAGGACTGAGTTGAAAGTTCAAAACATTTCAAAAACCTAAATCCACAAATTCGAACCGGACATTACGGGCGGGAAATAAATTCTCTCTCGATGCTTTAGTTTCGTCAATAGTCGTCATTTTAACAATGGACGTATTTTGTTTTTTTAAGTGATGGAGTAATGGTTGCAGTCTCTTTTTCAACGCTTTCCTCTGCGCAGAGAAAATAAATAAATAAATAAAGCAATTCTTCATCCTTGTTCCCAGGGCCTTCTGAGAACGAGAATGAGCGATCCCTTTAAGTTTTTCCACGGCCAAGGTTCTCCCTTATTTTGGGATAATGGAGTGTATTCACGTAGCAATTATTTGAAAGGTGAAAACCCAAGTGAATTAGAAATACTTTAAACAAATATTTATATGAAAATTGTTACCGGTCTTTGATAAACCTAGCAGCATCTTTGTTGATTTATCCACTAATATTTTGACGAACTTCTTTGCCGACAAATTTGAAGGCAAATGCTGTAGATATCTACCTGAAGAAATGATTCCTTTTGGCACAATATTCAAAACACAATATAGAAAAATGCATTCAAGTTTCTACTTAATTCTGATTGATTGAATCTTTCGAAGTAATTTTGCATGACAAATAGTTTGAGATATACTGAAAACAAAAATACTGGACGAATGACGGTGGAATAAAGCATTTATGGACTTTAGTATGCACAGCAACTTTTAACTATTTTATCTAATACTTTGAAGAATAAAAAAATTATTTAATTCGGCTTTTAGAGATTTAAAGAATTACGCCGACCTCGGTAAGTTTTAGCTGCCTTGGCCTTGGAGCCAGCAGATAACCTCGCCGCAGTCTACTGATTTGTACAAGTAATCATAATGAACCGAAGAATATCTATTTAAAGTGCCTATACGAAAATTAAGTTTGTTTTATTTGAAAGAAAACTTAAAATGATAAACAAATTTTGCAGTTTTTCGTTTCCTCGCTTCGTTCTCGAGATATTTTAGTTTGTTTGATATGTAAATTAAACATTTTGACGTCACACGTGCATAATGAGTTATCGAAAAACGTTATATCTTTGCTATTATCAAATATAATAATCACTTGAAGATCTACATGTTTAGTGTTGTGGGTGAAACACATCCACATGCTTCGTTCAAATTATTTTGGTTTGATAATAGCAAAGATATATATAACCTTCTAATTACTCATTATGCACATGTGACGTCAAAATGTTTAACTTGCATATCAAACAAACTTTTATATCTCAAGAACAAAGCAAGGAAACGAAAAACTGCAAAAGATGTTACTCTATAATTTTAAGTGCTCTTTCAAATAAGACAAACTTAATTTCCGTTTCATAGGCACTTTAAATACAATAAGTTGAATATTGAATATTGGTATAAACCAACGCATGTATTCAGCCTGATTGGCTGAACTACTCACTGTCTATTGGTGAATCATTATATTAAAACAATTAGACAACTCGCCTTCTTTGTCTATGAGCTAATAGTGAACTCGGCAACGCCTCATCGACTGTCCGCTCATAGACAAGTCGTGCTCGTTGCCTAATTGTCGAGTAAACAGCATAAAAAATGCTGGTTTACGCAACACATTAAGAACCGCGCGGTAAAAGCGACGAGAGAAACGCTGATGTTTGAAAGATTATAATAAATTTCAGACATTAGGATTTCTCCGGTTTTATTTCGCGGAATATACGTCTTTTATATGAACGGATAATTGATTTTTTTGAACGAAACAACGGCATATCATATTTGAAATCATTTGAACGATAAATGAAACCATTTTAGTAATAATAATAATAATAATAATAATAATAATAATAATAATAATAATAATAATAATAATAAAAAAAAATACATTTGAACAAAACTTCTCATTTGAACGAACTTAATTTTGAACGTCGCAATAGACGAATTTAATTCATTAATTCAAACGAATTTAATTGGAATTAACTTCGTTGGTAATGTGACGGAAATGCGACGTGGAGTTAAACGTCGAATTTCAACCGAATATAATTGTTTTTACTTGAACTCGTGGAAACGACTGAAAACGATAAATGAAATTACAAGGTGATGGACAACTTTCCAACACACCATGAGAAAGTATATAATATGAAATGACAGTAACTGAAATTTTTCAATATACACCGACACAACAACAACAACAACAACAACAACAACAACAACAACAACAACAACACACAACACACAACACACAACCACACAACCACACAACCACACAACCACACAACCACACAACCACACAACCACACAACCACACAACCACACAACCACACAACCACACAACCACACAACCACACAACCACACAACCACACAACCAGTCAAATAACTTTTTGTACATATAAAACAGCTATGATGAGCGTTATTTGAATATCAAAAAGTTCGTTCAAATGAGGTAAAGATAATTTAAATAATTTTAGTAATTAATAGTACTGATTTTTGTTGAAGTTTATCATTTAGGTTACAAAGGTAAGCAGAGCAACTAGTCATGCAATGTAAATTTACATAGCATGACTAGTTGCTCTGCTTAACTTTGCTACTGAAATTAGTGTAGTCTTTAAAAAGACTTTTGGGGTTAGTAATTAACGTTTAAAAAAGTAAATGGTTTGAATCTAGAGGCATCAATAGTTTGTTTGTGATAATTGGTAGTCCTTAGAAGGACTGTTAGTGGTCTCGTGATGGCAGCAAGCGCTACCACCACCCACTAACGAATCACAAACACGTACTATTGATACTCCTAGGTTCAAACCATTTCCTTTATTTTCCATTCTATTTTCCACTTTCCTCTCCACTCCACTCTACACTCAACCCTTACTCTTCTTTCCTCTCTCCTCTCCACTCAACTCCACTCGACACTCCACCACAAAATAATAAAAAAATAATAAAATAGAATGTTCTAACTGTTAAAACAAATAGGCATTACATGCAATGTCACTTACACAAGACAAGACAAGACAAGACAAGACAAGACAAGACAAGACAAGACAAGACAAGACAAGACAAGACAAGCATTACTATAGTTTTTCTCATTTTTTCAGCACACATACCACACAATTTTTTTGGTTTTTTTTCTCATTTTTGCAACACACATACCACACAATTTTTTTGGTTTTTTTTCTCATTTTTTCAACACATATACCACACAATTTTTTTGGTTTTTTTTCTCATTTTTTCAACACACATACCACACAATTTTTTGGGGTTTTTTTCTCATTTTTTCAACACACATACCACACAATTTTTTGGGTTTTTTTCTCATTTTTTCAACATACACATACCACACAATATTTTTGGTTTTTCTCTCTCATTTTTTCAACACACATAGCACACAATTTTTTGGGTTTTTTTCTCATTTTTTCAACATACATTGCACACAACATAATTGTTTTTCAACATCATAACACACCGCTCAACGCACCACATTGCATGTTTTGCCTATTTGTTAAAACAGTTAGAGGATCATTTAATAAAATCGGCAATTGTTTTTATCTTTTTTCAATAGTAATAGTAATAGTAGCAATAGTAGTAGAAGATGAACAAGCATGGGATTATTGATGCGCCGCGATTAAAAAATGGTTTCATTTATTCGATCAATTTAACAGAAAGTCAGGTCAGAGTTGAGGCTCCACTTCAACGGTTCGATTGGACGGAATTCTTGGGGGCAGCCATTCAGTTTTTTAATTAATTTTTTTCTTTAGTCCAAAAAATAAATTACGTTAAAAGTCACTTAAACTCGTGTTTGGAAATGTTAACTATATTACCCCCTTTTTTAATGTACTCACTTCACTTCAAACAATTTTAATATACGAAGTCGAAATCAGGGGAAAAAATATTCCGGTTGTACAAAACATTTAGTCTATATAGTATTATAAACTCTCTCTCTAACTCTTTTCTGTCCGAATCGGTTCTTAATATTTTATTCTGGCTCACGCCAGACGATTTTATTCACCTCTGGAGAAGCCCTCGGACAGGAATGAGTGAAGCGGATATTGTGAAACAATTAACATTTCCAAACATGATTTTAAGTGACTTATTGGAAAGTAATTTTTGATGACATTAATTTATTCGTGCATGATATTTTATGAAGTGGAGCCTTGACAGCGTTTCATTAGATAAGAAAACTTTATTTATCAAAAGTACGAATGTTTATAGGACACTGGCCTTTCTTCAGTTTAAGGTACGAAATTGTACCCTAGCTCGATTTGCATATCCAAATGAAATATATTGAAAAATAGATCTAAAATAAAAAGTTGACTTGTTCACATTTTACGTTTATTGCACAGGCCGACATCTGCAAAACGTTATGCTGCAATTATTTCATGATTGAGTCGGCTATGAATACTAATTAGAGAAGAAATGAAGAAAAAAACTAGGAAAATCTTTGTCCAAGGTGGAAAAAATAGACAAAACTTTGTTGGAAAACCTCCTCAATCATGAAATAAGTCAGATAAATCCCTCGAACGTCGGGATGTATGCGATATACAGCCCTCGGACGCTACGTGTCATTGGGGCTGTATATAGCATACATCCCTCGTTCTCGGGATTTATCTCGTATTTGTTTCAAAATCTGAACAACTCAACTTTAAGATATTAAAATCCTTTAATTTTCAATTTTTATTTGGATGTGCAAATCGAGCTAAGGTATACAATATTGCATGTTAAATATCTATTAAAAATCATCGAAAACTCTGATCAGGAAAATTGATAAGGTAGTGTCTGTTTAGCGTGCTACAGAACTGATTAATAAAATATCAGCTCTGGATCACGTTTACAAACAATCCTTAAACATTTTGAATATTTTTTTTTTAAATGAAACTCTTTATAATAATCAAAATTATTGTATTCGGGGAATTATTGTATTTGTATCAGTGAAGTGAAGGCATACAGTGTTCCAAAATATACATATCTAGTACTTCTGTTAAATAAAGTTGCAAGTGTTCAAATCTCAAGTTATACAAATAATTGAATGAGTGAGCAAAATTGAATTCTAATTTTTTGAAATTTGAAGGTTAAATACTTTTATCTCTTAGATCATTTGAAAGGACCTTGCCCGTGGTTTTCAACGAAATCAACGACTGCGAGGCTAACGATTCCCTGGCGAGACGCGGGAATGTTTTTAGCCTCGCAACAACGCAATGCCTACAGGATATTATCGTTATGGGCGATGCCTTAAAGGAGAACGTGGAACGGAACCAGGAACTTTTTAGCCGTCGCGTCGGTGATTGGACGACGCGGTTGTGCCAGTTGTATGGGGTGCAAAGATGATTTTTAGATTGGTCGATAACGGTCTTATTTTAAGGCAAGACGTGATTAATATTTATACTTCACGTCTGCCTTGTTGCCGTACGTGGTGTCGAAGTACGACGATCAAACGCGAAACGTGAACGATCTGAAAATCGTTCACGCTGATGCGAGCGATTGACATCGAGCAGAAAGGAGTTTTACGAGTAAGTATTGTATTTATTTTTAAATGGATGCGACCTAACGTTGTGAGTCGGCAAACAAATACGATAAAATTTATTTCGCGAACCGCCCTAGAGACAATCCGACGAGCATGTTTGCCGACTCCCCCGGAAATCAATGTTAGAGATTTAGTTCGAACAACGCAGCCTGCGTCAAGAAGATTACTTTCTATACAGAAAGCAATCGTCTTGACGCAGGCTGCGGACGACGCAGCTGCCACCAAATCCACATTTGGTGGTCCTGCATCAAAGTGGCAAGGAGAGTGCTGTCCGAAGAAACTTTGTTTAAGAATCGAATATATATTGTATTATTATATTTGCTGAACCCGAAAAGCAAATTGAATTTCTTGTTGGCTATCCTGTGAACAAACAAGATTTAGGCAGACGACGCCAAAGTTGTTATTTTTGATGATGGACGACGAAGACGACTAGCTTGGGATGTGCGATTACTAAAATTATGGCTACAACCACTGCCATGGACATCAAAGTCAATCAATTAATTATGCAGTCAAACACTCATTCGAATTGATATATATATATTGCAGTGTATATTAGTAAATTCAGTGTAGGGTGTTTCAATTAAATGTATCCAATCTCAAAACTTGGTTATGAAAAACAAATCAACCCTAACTTGAAAAATAGACACGCTTGGCCGTACATGTATCTACTGCGTCCGACTGCTCGGACTGACTCGGGATGTGATCGGAAAAACCTTCTGAAACTTGATTGGTCCCGAAGAATAGTCTATAGATCGTTTTCACTCACGTGATCGGTGGCCCAATATGGCCGCCGTGACGTCAGATGAATACGATCTATTGTTACTTAACTACTCGCATGCGCAGTAGATACAAAAATTATAGTAAATATACGAGCAACAAATTGCTGCAACATTGTTGCGTTGCAAGTTGAATGGCGTTGTTGCAGGTGCTACCACCCACCTTAAACATTGTCACACAACAATGATTTTCTTGCAAGTTGAATCCGCATGGTGCAGCAAGTAGAACTGGAGTCTACTTTTTCAACAATTTTTTTCAACTTGCAAAAAATCATTGCTGCGTGACAATGTTTAAGGTGGGTGGTAATACGTGCAACAACGCTATTCAACTTGCAACGCAACAAAGTTGGAAGTTGAAGAAAAATGTTACCCGTATTACATCACCTTTACACAACATTTTTGTTTTCTACTAATATACTGCTTGAAACGCAACAATACAATAGAAACTTCTGGATTTTTTTTTGCAGTTGAGTAACACCCATAATGTCATTAATCGCACATCCCGAATTTGAAGCACGCGAATAAGTTGCTGTGGCTAATTAGGCACTCGGTAAAATAATTAGAATTCTTTTTAA
This sequence comes from Paragorgia papillata, assembly GCA_035771165.1. Classification (NCBI taxonomy): domain Eukaryota; kingdom Metazoa; phylum Cnidaria; class Anthozoa; order Scleralcyonacea; family Coralliidae; genus Paragorgia; species Paragorgia papillata. The sequence continues at coordinate 252,962 of JAWNZC010000097.1, forward strand.
GCAGCCTACTATTTCGAAAGCTTTCTTTAATTCACTCTTATATTTCGTTGTTTTAAATATATTATAATGGTTTTTCTGTTATTTATGCGTTTAGGAATTTTGTGTTAATTGTTTTTTTTTTTTTATTTACGATAATTCGGAAAGTAATTTCTATCCGATGAAAACAAAGATGCTGCTATAGTTTCTCAAGACCATCGGTAACACAACGCAGTGAATAAAAATTTGAGACAATTCGGAAATTTTAGAAAAATGTATTAGTATTAGAATGGTTGATATCTATTTTGAGAATTGCGCCGGTAAAAGATTTTCATATACGGTAAGATTAAGTTTCGGAATGATTGTGAGTGAATTTCGAATAATTTTTCAAGCTGCTTCTAACATAACATAACTTGACATGTATTTAATTCACTATACCTTCACCACTTTTTGTCACTTCGGGGTGGCGCCTAGTCGTCTTCCGAGCTGAGTCCTTTTAAAATATAAAATAAAAACAATAAGCTGTGTTTAGAGAAATTATGTTTTTACATGAAGATGCTATAGCGGAGTTAGGATAAAGGGATAAAGATCTGGGGTTTGTTTTTACTCCGAACATATCCTAATTTTAACAGTGTTTTACAAAATATTATTTTCAGAACTCTGATACTTACTTCGTCTTTTCATTTTTCTTTTCAGTTCTCTGAAGGAAAATTAGAAAATATGGCTTACTATTTACACATGCAGAGATGCAATTATTGCTCATTTAAGGTACTGTACGATTTTTTACATTATTTACAGTTATATTTACTTTACCGGGTTTGTATACAAATATTTTACTGTGATGAAGGGACTCTGCTTGAAACGTCAGTATTTCGTTATCAAAACTATTATCAGCAGTTTACCATCTCTTCACTTTGCTCTATCTAAAACACTGCCTACACAGCACTCTACTTTTTACTCTGATGAAGGGCTCCGCTTGAAACGTCAGTATTTCGTTATCAAAACTATTCTCAGCAGTTTACCATCTTTTCACTTTGCTCTATCTAAAACACTGCCTCCTTACTTCAGGAATTATACGTACTTCAGGCCCACATGTCCACCATGTTTGGCTTCAATCTTTGCGCGGTCAATGACCAGCAAGATATCTATCATTCCAGTTATATATAGAGCTCACTGGTTCCCACCTTCCCCCGGAGCCTGGCGTTGGCTAGCCTGTGTGCAGCCCGCTCTACCCGGATAAAAGCTACACGGAGGCTAAGCATTCGTCTGAAAGGCTCTGCTCGCAGGGGTAGTTACAAGCGAGAGTTCGCATAAATATATTGTTACTATCGCACAAATAAAATCCTTCACTATTCATTTTATATAACAGCGAAATAGATCTTCGTCATAGCTCCTTATTCTTAATTACCTATTCTCGGCTTCTAGTTCGAGGATTCTGGATTCCAGGTCCAATCGGGTTGGAAGTGTGGATGGGCCAGCTTCTGGGTCCGTACCAAAGACTAAAACAAATAATTTCGAGTGTGAAATAAATAATTTTATTATATGGCTTTGTAATATCCTGAATTCTGATTGGTCAACGCACGGTCCGTAAAAATGCGTATCCGGACCACGGTCCGTCTTTTTCCGTATCCGGACCGCTGTCCCGGATGTTGATTTTGCTCGCGTGAATTTCTAAGGTTTTCACACTAAGTTTGATACAATAATTATCGAAAAACTTGAAATAGCCATATAATAAACGCTTTATTAACCTCGTTTACTCGGTCTGTACGGGAAAATATCAGACCTCGGTCTTTTTTGTACGAACCTCGCCTGCGGCTCGGTCCGTACTGTCAAGACGTCGGTCTGATATTTTCCCGTACAGACCGAGTAAACGAGGTTAATAATCTCTTAAGCTCGACTGCGATTAAATGATTGTTTGGTTTTGGTTGGATAAGTTGTTTTTTTAAGTTTTGGTGATACCGTCTTTTTGGAGGCAGCAATTCAAAACTAAATGCAATCCATGCTGGCTTGACAGGCTAAGGTAATGCAGCCTTGGGTGGCTGCAGTGTCAACGGGAGGAAACTGGGTTTTCTGTGGACCCGTAGACACTGTACGCGCATATGCAGATTTTGTTTTCTATATTCTTTACTTACGTTCATCGATTTTCGCCAATGTTTCAACGGACAGCACTCTCCTTGCCACTTTGATGCAGGACACTTGTTGGGTTACACCAACAAATGTGGATTTGGTGGCAGCTGCGTCGTCACTTGTTCTAACTAAATCTCTAACATTGATTTCCGGGGGTGTCGGCAAACATGCTCGTCGGATTGTCTCTAGGGCGGTTTGCAAAATGACAAATACAAATGTGGTTGTTTTTGTTTGCCGACACACAACATTTGGTCGCATCCATTGAGAAACCTGACAAAAAATAATAGGAGTTAAAGTAAGGGAAACAATCGCAATCATATTGAAACCTGATCATTGCATATATGAGCGAGGTTAAAAGGTTAACTATTGATGGATTGCACTGGTGGTCATGTTGGCTGGTATAGGTCATATGGCCTCTGTGTCTTTGTCCTCCAAATCTCAAGGGATTGCAGCCCACCATGCAATAGTCATCAAAACTGGAATATTTTTTGTATTTTAATATTAATCTTATCAGGGGGTGTTCACATGAGACCAGCGCCTGAATTTTGCATTTCGGTTTTTGTTTACCGATGAGGCCAGCCTTGAAACTATATGGGCTTGTGTCAATTGCCTTACAGCTCATGACCACGGGAGAATCATTATTTTATGTGGATTCGACACCAATCTCTTTTATAGCAACGTATTGAGTTTGAGAGGTGAAAGTGCTTCAGTTCCGGTCTAGCAGGTGATCTGAGATTAATCGAAATATAGTAAGGTTAGATATACTGCCGAAACAGACAACGACAACGTGTAGGAGTCTAAAGTTTCGAGCGAAGGCCCTTTCTCTCTGACGAAGGTCCTTCGCTCGAAACGTTAGACTTCGGCAGTATATATATCTAACCTTATTATATTTTGATTGTTGTTTCAACACTGCCTAAGATTAAGGCAGCGTGAATTTAATCTCAGGCCGGAATAATAGTAAAAACACTACAACCGACCGCGAGTTCTGGCAGGCTTCATGCTCTTCATGGGAAGAGGCCCTTAGTTGAAGATCGTAGAAAGTTAACAATTTAATCAACTTACATCTTCTACTCCTTTCTGCTCGATGTCAATCGCTCGCATCAAGCGTGAAAAAAAGGACTCGAGGTCGTTCACGCTTCGCAATTGATCGTCGTACTTCGACACCACGTACGGCAACAAGACAGACGTGAAGTAATCGTCTATCATTTCATAATTTAAAAGAGTTTCGTCATTGACGAGGTTCACAATCTAGAAATCAAATAGTTGAAAAGATTTAGATATTTTTTGAATTTTAATTTTTGATTCTGCATATCTATATTCCTAGATCTATATTATATATTAACCCTATTGCCAGTAAAATCATTTGGGGTTAGCCCACAGGTAGCCCCGATTTCTACTCCGCCTTTAGATTAGGGGAGTTGACATTAAAATATTAAGTTAAATCTTTATGTTAAAATGAATAATTTATGCTTGAATAAATTAAGGTTAATGTCCAAACGTAAACTATGTTTGGCATAACCGATCAAGGATTAAGAAACGTGCGTCAAAATAAGACATAAGCCAGGTTTTTGTAGGTTAATTCTGCCGATCTTATAATAGCTGAATAACACAAATTCCAGCAGTCAATCTATCTCTCACACTTATCTACAAAGGAACGCCTAGACCAGTGAAAGTTACTTCCATTTTCGGCAAAAGCGTGCTTTACACGCACCAAAATGATAGAACACTTATCCCTAACCCAATCACCTACACTTATCACCTACAGACTATCACGAGCTTAACTGCATGATCAACCATGTGTCTTAAGCAAAGTCCATGTAGTATTTCAATTCAAAGTACAAAGCCCATTTTGCAACTATAAAAAGCTTTAACCCCACCTTAGTAGTTCAATTGCAATCAACCTTTGCTAGTCAGTCAGTAGAAATACCCACCCACCACTCCCCTATACTGAAGCAACAAGTTGTCACATCAACAAAAATCGTAGTCCTTTAAAGTAATATATTTAGAATTACACTAAATAAAAAAAAATAATAAATAAGAAAAAATGTAATATTGATATAAAGGAATGTGAAAAAATGATAAAATAAACATTTCGAAGCAGGGAATCCCTGTCCCCCGGGCACCGCCTCTCCCACTAAATCAAAACATGACTCGATTCACAAAGAATGCTTCTTTGCAAATCAAATCGCAGTCAATTCTCCCTCCCCTACACAGAGTAGCTGGGGTACACGAGCTCCAACCCAGCAGTCGGCACCCCCGGCTTGTGCTAGATCCGCGATCCACGTTCTCTGTGGAGGCTCACAAGGCCTGGTACGGTCAAATAGCTCGGTACACTACCTTTGCTCGATAGTACCAACGGGCAAGAAACCGGATTAGCCCATTTCTCTTCTCGGGGTCTGAGGTGGCACGCACCTCAATGCCTCACTGACCAGATCTGTTGGAGGCCATGTTCGAATAGCTGCCAGGTGCCCCTCCTCAGCTAGGTATCCACTTCTCTGGCCCCCCAGACCGGCCTACCCCACCTGGGATATTGTGTACGAGGGACAGTAGCTTTTCCCCGCTTCCTTCTCTGTCACAACATCAGTCTTAGCTATATTTTATTAATTAAGTGATAGGACATTAATCTATAAAATAAACTTACTTTTAACAGGTAAATAATATGAAAGTTAAACTGTTAATAAAAGTAATTTTATTTTATAGATTTAACAAAAAATATGGTAATATTTTTCAAATCATTTCTAATCCTTAATATTTTATTGTCAACTGCCATACTGTCATAGCCTGCACAGCCGTGATCTAAAGGTGGTTAGTCCACTGACCTATATATAACTGAACTGCGGGTGCTGCCCATTTTTAGATTCAAAATGGCGGCATTTATAGGTCCTTCTGCTAATGGTAGCGACCACTGACATCTATTTATCGCAACTTCGTTAATATTGTTTTCGATATTTATGGAAATGCAAGGCGATTTTTGTCACTTTACATGCATGGTTGGTCATTGCTAATTGTGGAGCCAAGATTGAAAAGGCGTACTGAAGTATTTGTTTGACTAAATAGGAATATCAGTAGAACATGATTTCGAGTTTGCATGATACAAAATATCAGTTTACGTTTGTTGCTGAGCGGCCTGGAACATTTTTATGATAAGATACTTATTGTAGCTTTGAACTACAACATAATTACCAGACAATTATTTCCTGTAAGCTTGTAGCTCTGAATCAAGACGTCCCGGGTATACGACACGAATAATCAGCAATAAAATAAATATATGGAAGTTGTACAAACATTTTGTTTTATGAATTCGCCAGCTCTATAACGAAGGCAAGCGATGAAGAACATGAACGGGAATATCGTAAAAAGCGTGGCGTAGCCGAGTTCTCCTTAGAGTGTCTTTATCAATTAACCTTTTCCAAGTGTCGTTACAACTCGATAAAGTCATCATTTTAGAAGACGAAAGGTTTCTGACTGACGGATTTTGACGGTCTTCTGACTGTCCTAGTCTGGACCGTCTGGTAGTTTGTCGTCCAGCTTTCTTGTTTTAACGACGGGAAAATAGACGGACGATGGAAATCTCTTCGTTTACCGGACTATAAAACACCTAACGAGTAACGACGAGTTTCTCGTCTAAAATATACATTTTTTTTCTAAATATTGCCTTGAAATTTTTCTTTGTTATTTATTACCCTTTTCTTTAAAAATTAGAGTTACTGGGGTTGCTGTGTTAACATATTTCTAGTATTAATTCATACCTGATTGGCAAATAATCTTTGCACCCCATACAACTGGCACAACCGCCTCGACCAATGACCGAGGCGACGGCTAAAAAGTTCCTGGTTCCGTTCCACGTTCTCCTTTGTCAAGGCATCGCCCATAACGATAATATCCTGCAGGCATTGCGTTGTTGCGAGGCTAAAAACATTCCCGCGTCTCGCCAGGGAATCGTTAGCCTCGCAGTCGTTGATTTGGTTGAAAACCACGGGCAAGGTCCTTTCAAATGATCTACGAGATAAAATAGAATATATTACTCATTGTGTTAACCTTCAGATAAAATATAATTTAATTTTGCTCACTCATTCAGTTTAATATTTGTATAACTTGACTGTGAACACTTTTGCATTCTTCATAATATGTTCATTATTTTTGCTACATGATTATTTTTGTTTTTTCATAGTCACAAATAAACTATATTAGTGTCTTCTTATAAAATAGTATTAAAATATGGAACTCAGTCAGGTCAATTTCTGCAGTGACACATGACCTCATGTGGTGAGCTGACTCGTTGAAACAGGCTTTGCTTTAAAACATTCTGAAATTTCACAAACATACTAATTAAGTAGTGATTATTACTCGGGCGTGGGGTGTGTGACACCCCCCCCCCCCCAGCAAAACTGCTGTCGGCAAATGAAACTTTTGTCGGCAAATCTTTTTTCGGCAAGACTGCAAATTACCATTCGAAAGCACCGTAATCACGAGATATACAGCAGAGGAATTGAGGTGTGAGGAACTATAGTTGTAAATACACTTTTTGCTACCTTAAAGATTATCGTTGCTACTTGCTTTTATCCAGGGTGTCGCTTTATTCTCGTAGACAGTGTCTCCTTCTCTGTCGTCGATAATGAAATGTGCCGCCATTTTGTTTTCTGGAACATGGAATGTAGTCGTAGATGTCTAACGCTTCGAGTGAAGGCCCTTCACTCGAAGGCCCTTCACTTGAAGGCCCTTCCTTCGGATAGTTGTGTATTTTTTAAGAAACACTTAATATGCGCACGCTATCTGTTCCTCAGGTTTTCTAGATGTGCGAAGCCTACGCCAATATTTGCAGAAATCAGTAGCCCAGGTGAACACCTGAGCAGGTGTCTTGTTTTTATTTTATAACCGCTTTGAGCAATGCTGCCAAGCATGATCCATACTTCAATTCATTTTCCTCTACTAATATTAATATAATTTAACACTGCTATGGACCCATACATATGATATAACTACTGGGTCATTAGATAAATGCTGTCTACCTTTCTAATTTTTTCTAAAATTTGATGTGGTATAGATACAGACAAAATCTGTTAATTACCTCTTGCCGACAATTTGAAAGTTCATTGTTACCACAATTGACGTTTGGGGTTTCTCCGACCCATGTCCTCTGGTTAAGTAACCATTGCGGTTAAATATGTTGACCACTACTGTGTCAAATCCCGTTTGAAATTGGGGATCGTCCCAGAATAGTGGGATAGTATTTTTCGTCAAGGCCAAATTGATGGCCGATTCTGTCGCCTGCGACATAATCGCAGCGCGACCCACCAATTTGGCCAAGACCTCCAAAGCCGTTGTTTTCCCACTGCCCACTGGACCAATAATTGTAGTTACTGGACAACAACCTGGAAAACAAATATATATATATAAGCTTTACTTTCTTTTTTAAAAAGCTTCTTATTAATTTGCTGTAAATGTTTCAGCCGAGCGACCGATCTTTATGGGTATTTTACTTATCAAATTGTAAGTGTAAATGATGAACACGTCGTATGAAGGATAGATAAGATCATTTAAGTCAGAAAAAGCTGAATTTAAGCCGCTAGTGTCTTATAACTTTGATAAAACATTGATGTTTTATTAATCAATGTTTTAACAACATTTACAAATATTGAATAAACATTCATTTTTTTTTAATTTTCCTTATGAATTATTAATGAGTTTGATAAATAGTACTTAAAAACTCATTAATAATTCATGAGGAAAACACAAAGAAAAATCATAACCGTATCGTGGTTTTATATCTGATAAAATTTTCTCCTGATTTACATAAACTTTAGCTTTGATTTTCTCGCCTTGGACAACGTTATTTTTCAAAATTACTACGCCAACGAACTTACCAAATGGTGATCGTTTTTTAAGCCATTCAAAACACTCGCAGAACGTGTTTTAAATAGTACATAAAACTATATATATATAGATAGATAGATAGATAGATAGATAGATAGATAGATAGATAGATAGATAGATAGATAGATAGATAGATAGATAGATAGATAGATAGATAGATAGATAGATAGATAGATAGATAGATAGATAGATAGATAGATAGATAGATAGATAGATAGATAGACAGATAGATAGACAGATAAAGTACCAGTAGAACCCCACGTTATCTCGAACTCGGTTATCTCGAAAACCTCGCTATTTCGAACAAGAGTTGATTCCCTTTAACATATTTCTTCACTGTTTTACAGTACAATTTATCCCGTTAACTCGAACTCCCGCTATCTCCAACTATTCTCTACCTCTCTTGAGGGTTCCAGATAGCGGGGTTCCACTGTATATATATAGTTTTATAATTTTAGCTATATCGATTTTCGGGTTTCAAAGCGCAATCTCAAAATGAATATAAGAGCCCAGCTCAGTATGTATATATGGGGAAAACATTATTAACGTTTCATTGCTAACGTGCAACATCTTCAGAACTTAAAAGATAATGGAGTTGTTGAGAGTGTATTTACAGTGGTGTGATGGAGAGGAGGAGGCACGGCGGAACTTTGTTAAAATGTTATGTTAACTTAGGAGCCCCCTTAATCATGTTTCGCAGTCCTGTGAAATTTAAATAGAAACATTTCCATCAAGAATGATTTTAGTAGTAGTGTACGTAGCTCAACGTCCAACAAACGTTTGTTAGGGACAAAAATGTCCAGTTGCCTGTTAATCCCTTTGCAGATACAACCATGTAAAATTATTTAGCTGAGCTTTCGTTCTGTGGTGCTCAGGACACAGCTTGTGAACTAAATTTAGTTCAAAATAGTAATGTATATACATTACAAGGATTGATAAAAATTTAACGTTTAATTTAATTTCTTCATCGTGCTGTTGGACTTTCATATTTAATTCACAACACACTCTAATCAATTCTTTGAAAGTTTGCGTGGTGATAATAGTATTCAAGATAAGTTTTGCAGAAACACTACGTTTAATAGACCACTTTCATAATAGCGATTAACTTGAATATTCTTTTATGTGCATGTTAATAAGCCTTTCTAGCCTCGTTTGTGTGTCTGCAATTCAAAAGAATCTTTGCTTCATAACGAGGCCAAGAAGACTCATTTAGATGCACATAAAAGAATATTTAAAGCGTCGGCCATTATGAAAGCGGTCTATATTTATTTGCTAAGCTTTCAGCCCTGAAGTCAACAGGTCGATAGCTTATGGTATTTCCACAAAAATTAGAGTAATTTTACTGATTGATCTGCAATTTTATATGTATAGAAATTGATTAAATTATATGAAATTGCTCCCGGCCCCCAGATTTTGACCGGCCCAAAAAAACATGAGTGAACAGAAAAAACTATTCAGTTTCTTTCCATTTTTTTTACAAACGAATGGTGAATACTTACTATAGCTTTGCATTCAGAAATGGAGGTTGAGTACCATTGGTAAACACAAACATTTTTTACAAGATAGCTACTTGCAGCTGCCAGCTGGTTGTTATTCGCATATGTTTTTGCTAATTTTCTCCAACTGACTTGGGGGGGAGAGGAGGCAGGGACTCTGCTCATGCTTCATCCACCCCTGTCATGTCCGTTTGAAAAGACAAACTCAGCAAGTGTGCTCTTAAATACTGTATATTGTAATATATATTGTACTGTAACACTTCTATGTTGTGTGTTGTAAATGTTCAAGTTTGTAAATTTAATTTGTTCTGACTTCTGAATAAACTGAGAAGTGAATAATTAATGACTAGGCCTTATTTTTGAAATTTTCTGAAATTTCAGAAGGTCCCCGGAATGCGAGGCAGCATTTCACTTGCAATGGTAACTTCTAGTTGTAAGAATTTATATATTCAATTATTTACCATGCAAAGCCGTTACAAAACTAATTTTGTGTTAATACACAATATAGAATACTTACCAATGACATGTATCACTTTAGCGTAATGAAACGCTGCCAAGGTTCCACTGAGACTCATGATGAATTGAAGATAATTCGGTCCGAAAAACAAATTCGCTGCCCCCAAGAATTCCGTCCAATCGAATCCTCTCAGTGGAACCTCAACCTCTGACCTGACTTTCTTCTGATTCAGTAATTATTTCTTCGCCCATAAATGGCACCATATACCGGTGCTGCGGCGCATCAATAATCCCATGCTTGTTCATCTAAAAGACAAGAAATTATTTTTAGCACCGTAACACAATCTGTCGCATTTCACGAATTATAACTGACGATAGTATCACATTCTTATATTAGGAAAAGATAAAATAATCCACAGTTGTGTTAACTGGAATATATTATAAAGATTGTACTGACCTGCACACCATCAGAAAGCACATACACATCGTTGTCGAAGTTTTCTGATGGTTGCCTTCCAATCAGCGTAGTTCCTATCGTTTCAACCGAGTTCCTAAATTCCTCCTTTAAGGCGAGTATCCTGCTAGTTAAAACTTTCCCTGTCATCTCCGTCCAATCGACGCCATCATCAGGAAAGGTTCGGTTGATGGCCTCCAGAAATCGTTTGTGGTTCCTCATTTCCTTAAATGTGGCGAAGCACTCTCTGTATGTAAAACAAAATGATATAGTGTGTGTAGGTCTAAGTTACACACCATAATCTTAGTAAGAAGTTTTTGTTTGCTTATTTGTATCTGTTTGAACTAGTTAGGGTTATCAACAAGTGCCCCAGGCCTCTCATTTTGCCATGTAAGTGTATGTTACTGTTATTGTTGGAAATTTGACAACTACGAGGTTTAGTTCTCAATAACTGCATGAAAGTTTTGGTACTTGTATTAAAACAATAGTTTGTTAGCTATACGTACGCGGATATTCCATCAGTCCTGTGTACTTGAAACATGTAACCACTCAGTGAAGGCTTCTTGGGAAACCTTACATACTCTTTAATATTAAAATAAAAATTTGAAACAATACGGTCCCCACCCCCTCTGCATGGCATACTCAGACACAAACGGCTTACATCACTCGCATCACCACCTACAACCCCACCACCACTCACATCACCACCTACATCACTACCGCCACTCGCATCACCACCTACAACCCTACCACCACTCGCATCACCACCTACAACCCTACCACCACTCGCATCACCACCTACAACCCTACCACCACTCGCATCACCACCTACAACCCTACCACCACTCGCATCACCACCTACATCACTATCACTCATATCCCTACCACCACTCACATCACTACCATAGGTTGCTACATCACTACATTCATCGTTATCCACATCCCTCCCATCTCTATCACTCTCATCCGCTCTCAAGGTCAAACTCATCTCTATACTGCACTGCATCGTTCACCACTTTCACTTGTTCGCCTACAAATTAGAAAAGAACAGTAAATTAATACCTCAACGACAACGAACCATCCATAATTCGATCATAAAATACGAGTCTCCTAAACAACTATGAAGGACTTTTTAAGATCAATTTTAAAATAAGATCAAATTTAAAAGATTTTAAGATCAAGTTTTTACACAATTTGACCTAAACTTGATTGCTGCCGGGCCAAGAGAAATCAAGATGTCACATTTCCCTTTCAATCTCGCTTTAATTTTGACCATCCGTTTTTATTTTAAGATTTTGTTTCTGTACGAATTGCTCAGAATACGGTGCTAAAAGCAAGGACTCATTGCCATTAACCCAGGCTTACTATCCTGACTAATAACTGGGCCAGTTCTGGCCGCGAGAAGAGATTTGAATCATCGTTCACATTTTAAACTAAACCGATTCTTCTTTGTACATTTAGCTTATGTAAAGTTTTACAACCACAGTAAATCATCAAGTAATATAATCATGAAGTATTATAATCATGAAGAACGCGTGTTCTGTGTAGACAGTGTACGAATTGTCATAAAATATCTCTAAAATATTTTAGTAAAGTCGAGTAGAGCTGAGATGTTAGTCTATAAACACAAACGTACATTCAACGTTGCCTGATAAAAGATTTTAGTTCTTATAATACCAAGCAAAAACCTTAGTTTATAGAGCCGAACACTCGTCTTCAATCAGTACTCTATCGGCAGCGACAAGGTTAAATCTAAGCAATCGACTCAGCCATCAGGAGTTGTGTGTTCTCTATATACTCGAAGAAAGCCTAGTTGTAGCGTTTTAAACGACATTCATTGACTTACTCTACTCTGAAGAACTTAAACATTCAAGATTTTATGAAATATTTCAAATAAGAGTTAAAAAAACAAGCGACTTACCTCAACTCACGTATTCCGTAGAATGGCAATGAGAACTCGAAAAGGTGTGCTGGAAACTATCAAAATTCGCATAATTTGCATGGTTAGCAGTTTTTTTACGTTTATACGTCCCTTTTTCCGGTTTTCCACTCCCACGCGAAGCCACCTTTTCCCTTCGTCTTTTTAGCTCTCGAGTGAAATTTTTTAAGAATTTACTCCAATCTATTCAATTTTAACAATAGAAATGGCGCTTCCCGCGACAAAATTCGCTAATGCGAAACCGGACATGCCATTGAACATTTTAATTATCTAATTTTAGCTTTTTGAATGTAGTTTGTATCCGAGATTATATTGAGTATGAGGAGAATAAAAAGGTGGTAAACAGTTTAGAATAGTTTTCATAACGAGAGTCCTTCATCAGGGTAAAATCTAGAGTGCTGCGTAGGCAGTGTTTTAGATAGAGCAAAGTGGAAAGATGGTAAACTGCTGAGAATAGTTTTAATAACGAAATAATGACGTTTCAAGCGGAGTCCCTCATCAGAGTAAAAAGTAGAGTGTTGTGTAGGCAGTGTTTTAGATAGAGCAAAGTGAAAAGATGGTAAACTGCTGGTAATAGTTTTGATAACGAAATACTGACGTTTCAAGTAGAGCTCTTCATCAGAGTAAAAAGTAGAGTGTTGTGTAGGCAGTGTTTTAGATAGAGCAAAGTGAAAAGATGGTAAACTGCTCAGAATTGTTTTGATAACGAAATACTGACGTTTCATGCGGAGCCCTTCATCAGGGTAAAATCTAGAATGCTGCGTAGGCAGTGTTTTAGATAGAGCAAAGTGAAAAGATGGTAAACTGCTGAGAATAGTTTTAATAACGAAATACTGACGTTTCAAGCAGAGTCCTTCATCAGAGTAAAAAGTAGAGTGCTGCGTAGGCAGTGTTTTAGATAGAGCAAAGTGAAAAGATGGTACTGAACTGCTGAGAATAGTTTTGACAACGAAATATTGACGTTTCAAGCAGAGTCCTTCATCAGAGTAAAAAGTAGAGTGCTGCGTAGGCAATGTTATAAAAAATCTACTTGGCGATCGCAACGATCGTAGCAATCATATGGAAAACACTGACGCTACGATCGCGATCGCCGAGATAGAAAATGTTCTGTATCTCAGCGACCGTGCGTTTTATACGGAAACGGTGATTTTGCAATCTCAGCGATCTTGGCGATCAGTATGCATCCCAGCGGATGACAAAAACCCGGCATTCAACTTTTTCAATTTTATTTATAATTGTCACAATAAGCTTTAAGTTATAATTTATCATAAGTTTAAATGTTGCCAATTGCTCGTTGACGAAGATTTTCTCGCATTTTTGTTGCTTCTACTGTAAAGCCGTTGCCATCATGGTTATGATCGACGCTTGAAATGACATGTGATGCATCTATGTCAGTCGTAACTTTTCCGTTGCAGGAAAGTGCTATACTCTCTTGGAACATTCCCACCGCTTAGTGCTGGCACTGCTGGACTTCTTTGTCTACATATGACCATCGTAACACAGCTTTTCACCTCCTTTGTTGCTCCGAATGACTTCCATGATTGAGAGTTAGTTTGTAACAGAATTGAGAATGTAAAGCAGCTCTTTATAGAATTATTGACTCATTTGTTGAGAACTCAACATCAAATCAGATGTTCGTAAATAGTGTCGCAACACCATACTTCTTCACTGAAAATAATTTGTAAGAGGAGAATGCGGGGTTTATGTCTGAATTTAGTAAGTTGGGGGTTTTGAGCGATCGCGGCGATTACATGGAAACCATGCTTTAGAAAAAATTTTGCCATTAGAGGGTGACACTTAAAAAAATTTTCCCTATTACGATTAGGCAAGGACTTGTTGGTCTAGTGGTTAAGTCACTGTGCCAGATGAAAGAAACGACATTGAGTTTTGATATTTTGGTGGTTGAGGCTGGTTAAGTTTAAAAAACTTCCCAAAAAGATATGGTTAAGTAGGAGAAAAGATCAGTAGCTTTCAAGCAATGACCTGTTGGTCTGGTGGTTGAATATCGGTGTATAATAACCGAGACGAAGTCGAGGTTATTATTCAACGATATCCACTGAGCGTGAGTCGGATAATTGTTTCAGTATAAATACACATTTTCGTACTTTTAGGGACAACATTTTCTTTAAAATTGTTAATTTCCTCGTCTGTCGCATGACAACTTGGCTGGCAGCCATTTTGAATAAACGCTGTAGGTGATTATCGAGAATTAATCCGAAGTAGCTCGACCAATCAGGGCGCGTGATTTTCTATGATCACCAGCTGTGTATTTATACTAATCTATATTAACAAGGTTTCCGTATAGGTAACCTTACGGAAGGATCATCACCGCAACGGCACAGCGAACTTTTGTATTGAACGTTTGCAGATACACAACTTGCTTGTGATTTGCTAATTTTCTTCCTTTTTTCTTCTTTTACAGCATCCTCGTCGCTTTCTCTTTGTTTTGTTTTTTTCTGGTATATGTTTGTTGTTCTTGGACGACGAGATTTTTTCGAGATACTTGTAACGCCAAGTAAGAAAATCGTACGTAATTTTTCTAACAACCTGAGGGAGTCGGTGATGATGATGAATGTGGTTGTGTCTGATCTAGGCAATTAAATATGCGGTGTCTCTGTCATTTTATTTCGATTGGCGTTTACGACAGAGTGATAGTATGTGTTGCGAAAGTTGTGCGGCTGTTTGTTGAACAAGAACCTCTACGGAGGAGAGAGACCTTTAGCATTTCGGCTGCGAATAACTACGCTATTGTAAATTTACCGTAGCGTCATAGTGTAAACAGACGATTGTTTTGCTAACGGAACACTAACCCCAATCCGGACCACGAACCATACCGTAATACTTTAAACGTGTCCTTAGATTTGTACGTCCATGCAGTCTTGGTATTTATGTGTTTGTTACCGACAACTCTCGCCTCTCACTTCTTTCCCTGAAACTCTTGCCTCTAACTTCTCACACTCCCCTCCCCCCTCCACTCCCACTCCCCACTTTTCGCCTCTCACCTCTCTCGTCACCCACTTGTCACCCTGTAACTCTACCCACTCACCCCCCACTTGTCACCCTGCAACTCTACCCACTCACCCCCCACTTGTCACCATGCAACTCTACCCACTCACCCCCCCCCCCTCCCCCCACTTGTCACCCTGCAACTCTATCCTCTCACCCCCCACTTGTCACCCTGCAACTCTATCCTCTCACCACCCACTTGTCACCTTGCAACTCTATCCTCTCACCCCCCACTTGTCACCTTGCAACTCTAACCTCTCACCCCCCACTTGTCACCTTGCAACTCTATCCTCTCACTCCCCACTTGTCACCTTGCAACTCTATCCTCTCACCCCCCACTTGTCACCCTGCAACTCTATCCTCTCACTCCCCACTTGTCACCTTGCAACTCTATCCTCTCACCCCCCCACTTGTCACCTTGCAACTCTAACCTCTCACCCCCCACTTGTCACCTTGCAACTCTATCCTCTCACTCCCCACTTGTCACCTTGCAACTCTATCCTCTCACCCCCCACTTGTCACCTTGCAACTCTATCCTCTTACCCCCCACTTGTCACCTTGCAACTCTATCCTCTCACCCCCCACTTGTCACCTTGCAACTCTATCCTCTCACCCCCCACTTGTCACCCTGCAACTCTATCCTCTCACCCCCCACTTGTCACCTTGCAACTCTATCCTCTCACCCCCCACTTGTCACCCTGCAACTCTATCCTCTCACCCCCCACTTGTCACCTTGCAACTCTATCCTCTCACCCCCCACTTGTCACCCTGCAACTCTATCCTCTCACCCCCCACTTGTCACCTTGCAACTCTATCCTCTCACCCCCCACTTGTCACCCTGCAACTCTATCCTCTTACCCCCCACTTGTCACCTTGCAACTCTATCCTCTCACCCCCCACTTGTCACCCTGCAACTCTATCCTCTCACCCCCCACTTGTCACCTTGCAACTCTATCCTCTCACCCCCCACTTGTCACCTTGCAACTCTATCCTCTCACCCCCCACTTGTCACCTTGCAACTCTATCCTCTCACCCCCCACTTGTCACCTTGCAACTCTATCCTCTCACCCCCCACTTGTCACCCTGCAACTCTTGCAACTCACCCCCCACTTGTCTCCTAACTCTTGCCTCTCGCCCATTGCTGAAGAAAAACAACGAAATTTAAAGGTTTTATAGCTCAGTAACAGAAGCAAATGCAAGAAATTGGCGTCTTAAACCTTATTAAGTACTTCTTGTGTCCTTACATTCGTTCAAATTTTCTTAAAATAACTTTTTGTCTGTTTTCAATCTACGAAAGCTATGAACTTTAGTGGCAGCCATCTTGGGTAGTGGTCACGTGAGCACGTCATCATAGAGGGTGGTGACGAAAAATCGAAAGTGATGTCAAGTTAACTTGTTTTTACTAGGTTATAGGACGGAGAAGTGAAGTAGAAAGAAATGTTTTTCCAAAAGAAGGCGAAACCCGCGATAAAACACTTTCTTTCAAATCATGAACAATATAAAAGGCCAAAAGAACTGATGAGAATAGAAATTCTCAGTCTTAGCATTGATCAAGCGACCAATCATGTTTCGTGTTGATGACGTACTTTTATTACATGGCTGGTCTTGATTTCCGGTGCGTACGCAAAACGACGCACGCTGATTGGTTCCCGAGAGGTCGCTATTTTACGATATTGACCGAGCGCTTAATACGCTTTTTTCTCGGCCCTGTAAGTTTTGGCGGGAAAATTTCTAAGTTGATTTGAATCGAAATAAAGGAGAACTAGGTATCTTTATTCAAATATTCTGAACAATAAAATGTGTTGGAACATTACCGCTGGTTTTCTTTCAAGCTGTCTATCTAAAAACACGACAAATAAAAGCCGAACTGGTGTAAACAAGAAGGCCAAGAAGCGACAGGAAAAAGTTAACCGGTAAGGTAAACAGCAAACTCCGAAGACGAAAACAACGCTCGGAACTTAAAAATAAAATGAACCAATAGCCATATAATAAATTCCTTATTAACCTCGTTTGCTCGGTCTGTACGGGAAAGTATTTACCTTCGGTTTTATCGCACAAACCTCACTCCTTCGTCGCTCGGTCTGTACGAAAACCTCGGGCAAATAATTTCCCGTACAGACCTCGCACTCGGTTAATAAGTCCTTAATAACTCTAAACATTGTTTATTTCAGACTTTTCTTTTTTTTTCGTAAAGCATATATATGATAATATGATCAACTGAATATTAATAATAGAAATTGCCCTCGCAGGGTGTTTAGGGCCTTGTTTTAGCCTGCACGCTCTCTGCGCCTGAATGTCCGAGAAATTTAAATATCCAAATAATCCAAGATGGCGTTCCACGTGCTTTTGAATAGCGATGAAGATAAAGCAATATTAACTGCTTTTTGCTAGGTTTGGACTTGTTAAAGGAAACTGCGATGAAAAGTCTTTGCTATGGAAGGGAAAAAAACGGTAAGACAATTTATCTCAAGTCTCGCTCGAGCTGATTTCAAATTATAAGTGTTGTTGAAACTCGAAAGCATCCTTTCTTGTCCACTTGTCAGTGTCGATCAACTTTTTAGTTTACGAAAAAGTTAATATAGCGATTAATATCAATCTACTAAACCCCAAACTAGCCAAAAATAACAGCCTGTATTATTTTCTCTTGTCTATTAATTACTATTCTATTCTTTTTATATATAATTCTTATTCTTATATATTATAATATTATAATATTAATTATAATTCACAATATGCTGTTTTTTTAATCTAATGTTTCGATGCTTCTGGCAACATGGCTCTACTACATGTAATTTGCTTTTGGCCATTATACACTTAATGTCTGGTTGGACAGATGCTGCACTTGTATTGTCATTTTGCCAAACAGCCTCGGCCCTGGTTGCAGAGACCATGTTGAATAAGAGAAGAATTACACAAAATATGTTTGGGGGAATATAATGTTATATATATATATTGAATATACTGTTATATATATTATGCACAAATCAGTGTTAAGCCCGAGGGCAGGGGAGGCCGGGAAAAAGGTGGGGGATTTGAATTTTTTTAAATGAAGTGTTCAAAAGTGTGACCCTGGGGCAGAGAATTATAATCAAATGTAGGCAAATTGCCCCTCTCTGCCAGGAACGTTTGAAAATTTCCTTTGGAATATTTAAATGCCCCCAACCCAGGGTCACGATTTAAGAGCAAATGCTGCAGGGTGGGGATACAGACATTTACCAAATCCCCCCCCTTTGCCCGGCCTCCCCCCCCCCCCTTCAGGCTTAACACTGATTTAGATGTGTGGAAATATGAAATTTATTTTGAGTGTTGAAGACAAGAAATAAATTTCATATTTCCAAGCATCCATTATATATATATATATATATATATAAATTAATAGACCAATCATAATGTAATCATTTTGCCTTGTGCAATAATTTAATATTTTGCTTGGCTTTATATATTAAAAATCAAAGCATTTCTTTCTACTTTAAACTGATTTTAAGCGTCTTACTTTGGGTAATCGTACAAATGCCATATTCTTCAAATTCAGGAACTGTTTCTTCTGTAGAAAAAAATATGTGAATGTATTATTTGATGAGTTACTGTTGGCAGGGCACATGATGCCAATTTTGCTGCAGTGCAAATTATTAACAAATCACAAACAGCAGTTAATACTTGAAAATAGAAACGTTTTAGATACTTTCTACTTAATACAAGATAAAATTTGAACCGCAGAAAAAACATCTTTATAAGTAAGGCAACGAGTCGATATAGTTTCCACTCATGTTCTGTTTCAACTCAGATATTTTCGCGTTCTCAATCATGATAGATGTTTTTTTAAATGGTTTAGCTTTTATCGGCTGGTTATGTTTTCTCTACTTATGTTTGGGATGTTTCCAAGCTGAAATATAGTGTGCAAAGGAGGAGCAGCGAACAACTCGAAGAGTATAAACCACAAAGAGCTTGATGAAGAGAATAAACCACATTTATCGGAATCTCGCAAACAATGAAAACATGCTTCACATGATTGATCTGAGCGAGTCCCCAAAAATATTATATATAATTAATATAATATATTTTAATGCATGTATCATATTACCATAATCATAATGACGTAAATGCTGTGTTGCTATTTTTAGCCTGGTGCAGGTCTGCTTTTAGCTGCATGTGTACGTTTGAATACCGATGAAGATAAAGCAATATTAACTGCTTTTTGCTAGGTTTGGACTTGTTAAAGTAAACTGGGATGAAAAGTCTTTGCTATGGAAGGAAAAAAAACATACGGTAAGACAATTTATCTCAAGTCTCTCTCGAGCTGATTTCAAATTATAAGGGTTGTTGCTTCCACAGGTAGAAGACAGCATTTCTTTAATATTCACTTTTATAAAGTTAGGTTTAAGGGTTAGAATTTATATTTGGTTGGGAAGAAGACAGCATTTCTTTAATATTCGCTTTTATAAAGTTAGGATTGAGGGTTAGTATTTATATTTGGTTGGGATTGGAAACCACTGAAACAAGTCTGTGTCCATTGTTTCTCAATTTGTCAAGTGGAAAGCACAATTCTGTAACAGAAACTAATGATCAACAACTCTTAATAATACTGTCCTTTTCATTTGACACACACACATCAAGTCTGTACTCAGACATTCATTACTCACTTTTGCATTTTGGTTTGACACTTTGAAGCCTGATGAGGACGAGTCTTTAGTTTTTTTTTCTGGTTAATGCCAGACGATTTTATTCAGCCCAGGGAGAGGTCCAGGCCTCAAAGTGTTAAAGGTGATCTACAATGCAAACTGTGCATGACCAAGAGTTTGTTTACATAACATTGGTTTTAAAAATACTGCAATTTGCAAGCCACCATTAGGCTTGCAATTATTTTCACATTTGTTTATGAGTTTCACCAGAAAACATTTAACATTTAAAAACAAATCAATCAACTTGCAGCATCATTTTGACAGGTTTCTTTGAAATGATGCTACAAGTTGATTGTTATTGGTTTGTTTTTAAATGTTCAATTCTTGTGGTGAAACTTGAAAATAATCGCAAGCCTAATTGGCTTGCAAATGGCAGTAAGTTTTGTGGAAACACCTCGATTAATACTTATTTGCTAAGCTTTCGACCTGTTGACTCAGGCCTTCATCAGAGCAATATAACAACAACCTGTTGGCTAACATAATTTATTATCATAAATATAATTAATGGTGTTAGCTGACAGCTTGTTAAATTGCTCTGATGAAGGCTTAGTCAACAGACTGAAAGCTTAGCAAATAAATATTACTTGTCACACACTGCCAGGGACCATGCAGCCATCATGCAATACACAGTGCTTGACCTTTAATCAGCAAATTATAATCAAACCAGATGTTCTGTTGTGTGCAGCTTTGCAATATTGATACACAACATTGCAATTTCGATTGGTGGATTCTATCAGCAACTTTCTTTATCATGATTCCTTGATGGGTTGCAGAAAATATTGGTTTTAAACATCGAACACATAAATGTGATGTTTACATTATGCAAAGTTTGGTATTTAAAATGATTTTTAGGAGTTGAAAACTCCACCTAAATGCCAAACTTTGCATAATGTAAAATTTTACATAAAGTTAGAGCCATTACCTTTAAGTATAACATCACATTTATGTGTTCGATGTCTAAAACCAATATTTTCTGCAACCCATCAAGGAATCATGATAAAGAAAGTTGCTGATTGAATCCACCAATCAAAATTGCAATGTTGTGTATCAATATTGTAAACTTGTATGCAAGGGAACATCCAGTTTGAATATAACATCAAATACTTAAAGATAAACATGAAGCTATATAAGCTACAGTATATATGCAATTGTGGTCCAGATAAGCAGTCTCAAACCCTTTACTGCTGTAACATGGGTGGGGAACAAGTCAGACTTTAACATGGAAACAACAACAGTGAACTTTTGCATCCTGGTACCTACCATATTTTCAGATTACCTGCACCACGTACCCTATTACCCACACTAATTATGTTTCCTGGCAAAATTAAGAGATAACCTGTGGGTTAATATCACCCAGAAAATACGGTAACATGTACAGTATACCACTCCCCTTGCAGTGTGCAAGAAATCATTTTCTGCCTCTTTCATACTTCAGCCAGCAGAAAATTCCACATGTTGTGTTTGCACAAATTAAACTTATCTTGAATACTATTATTGCCATACAAACTTTCAAAGCATTTTAAACCACTTAATAACTGAGACTGAGGTCTTTAAGGTAAAATATTAAACTGATTTTAAATATTAAACAAATTGACTTCTGGTTCTACGATTCTACAGCTCTGTGGTTCTATAGTTCTGTGGTTCTATAGTTCTGCAGTACTACAGTTCTACAGTGGTACGATTCTACAGCTCTATGGTTCTATAGTTCTATGGTTCTGCAGTACTACAGTTCTACAGTAGTACAATTCTACAGCTCTGTGGTTCTATAGTTCTGTGGTTCTACGGTTCTGCAGTACTACAGTTCTACAGTGCTGCGGTTCTACAGTTCTATGGTTCAATGGTTCCATGGTTCGATGGGATCTACTGTCCTATGGTTCTATGGATCTATAGTTCTGTGGTTCTACTGTTCTATGGTTGTATGGTTCTATGGTTCTACAGTTTTAAATAAAATACAAATTAAATAATAAATAATGTGCGCAGAACTAGTCAAGCTCAGATCACACTGCAAGACTCTCGTCGAATGCTCCATCATGCAAAGTTAAATAATAGGTAGCGCGCGCAAAACCAGTCAAGCTCAGACCACGCTGACAAGACTTTGATGAGCGCAAGTCCAGCTCAGACCACGCTGACAGGACTTTGATGAGCACAAGTCAAGCTCAGACCACGCTGACAAGACTTTGATGAACGCTGAGATAATCCCCACATATTATCATGAGTGACTGCTGACTAGCATTGTCTCCTTTTTTACCTTGCCTAAATTACATTTAGCCACATTAAAATGAGTATCTAAGAAAGTGGCAGGGTAACCGCATTACTGCAAAGGCATATTTGCCAATTACCACAATTATTAATTAGTTAGTTAAGCCTGCTAACCTGCATAAGATTGTAATATTAATTCTAAACTCGCTCTAAGAGTCTGTCTGAGTTTGTCTGTCTTGGTCTGTGTGTCTGGGTCTGTTTCTGTCTGTCTGGCTGTGGCTGTGTCTGTCTGTCTGTCTGTCTGTCTGTCTGTCTGTCTGGGTCTGTGTTTGTCTGTCTGTGTCTGTGTCTGTGTCTGTCTGTCTGTCTGTCTGTCTGTCTGTCTGTCTGTCTGTCTGTCTGGGTCTGTGTTTGTCTGCCTGTGTCTGTGTCTGTTTTTCTGTCTGTCTGTCTGTCTGTCTGTCTGTCTGTCTGTCTGTCTGTCTGTCTGTCTGTCTGTCTGTCTGTCTGTCTGTCTGTCTGTCTGTCTGGGTCTGTGTTTGTCTGTATGGGTCTGTCTGTCTGTCTGTCTGGATCTGTCTGTCTGGATCTGTCTGTCTCTGTGTTTATCTGTCCGGGTCTGTGTCTGTCTGTCTGTGTCTGTCTGTCTGTCTGTGTCTGTGTTTGTCTGTCTGTCTGTCTGGGTCTGTTTGTCTGCCTGTGTCTGCGTCTGTCTGTCTGTCTGTCTGTCTGTCTGTCTGTCTGGGTCTGTCTGTCTGTCTGGGTCTGTGTTTGTCTGTTTGTCTGTCTGGGTCTTGTTGTCTGTCTGGGTCTGTCTGGAAATTTCCTTGCAGAAATCACCGAAAATGCACTTCTGGGGCATGTGAAATTCAATTTGGGGAGCTGGCTGGCTCTGTTTGTTCATCTGGGTTTGTTTGTCTGTCTGTCTTGGTCAGTCTGTTTGTCTGGGTCTGTCTATCTGTCTGTCTGGGTTTGTCTGTCTGGGTCAAAGTGAATTAGTATATTGACACCTTAACAACACCATCTTTTGTCAATTTTGGGATTATTGCATGACTCAAACCTAGTATGGGAGGTATCTCTCATATTATGCAGTATTATCACATAATATGGTAGATACCTCCCATGGTAGGTTTGAGTTATGCAATAATCTCAAACTCAATTGGGCAATCAAAGGCTTGTTTACGCTACATGCCTTGCAAACTTTTTGCCATAGCCAATTCCCCCCAATATTTTCTGTGTTTTTTCAAAATGACAAAGTGACCTTGGCAGCAATGCTGTCATTGCCACTGTCACCATCAGGGTTAATTAACTAACATGTAGTATCGATAGATGGATTGAAGCTCATTATTCATAACAGTTTCTAGGTCATGAATATTTTTAGATGCAAAAAATAAATTGGTACCATCAACAAATATTCTAAAGGACTAATTTAGATGAAGAGTTTGGCATATACTTGGTGTTTGGATTTACGCTTAATCAGTGTTCCAATAAGTTTCCATGTGTATTTGAGGTTACTTAATTTTTTATAAGTGAAAATACTTAGTTTAATAATCTTTCTTACTTTTGCTTTTTAGTTGGTTGAGCATATAAGAATATTGCTTATATTTATGAATTAAGTCTATATTTCTAGACTGAAAGTAAGTCTGATACATTTTTTGTTTTACTTTAATTGCTTTAAAAATGCCAGTTGTCATCCCAGGTTTTGCTAATCATTTAGTTTTACTATTAGAAGCAGACTTTTTGACAACTATTTTGATTTTATTTATAATATTTGTTGCCTTTTCGTTTAAATCCTTACCTTTATTAAAAATATCAAGCCAATTCATTGAATTACATATATCAGCCAAATATTTATCTTTATCAAATTTGCTGTAGTCTCTTAGATAAACTTTCGTCCTCTGTATTTTAAGTTTTGTATTAAACAAACAAAATATTGGAAGATGATCAGAAATATCCACCATACAAATTCCAGCAGTTATTTTGTTGATTGATAAATTTGTATAAATACGATCTATTAATGTCAAAGTATGACTAGTGATTCGAGTTGGTTTTGTAATTACTGGAAGAAGATTATTCATGAAAAGCATATCTAGACATTCCTCAGTATATGTGTGTTCATTATATTTAAAGAAATCAATGTTCATATCACCCAATATAAATACTTGAAATTTTTGTTGATTTAGTTGCTTAATAATTTCTTCTACTGTAGTTGTAAAATAAATTCAGGAAATTTAGCTTTTGGATGTCTATAAATATATCCAATCATAATATTAGGTTTTCCAACATCTCTCTCAATCACAGTCCAACATGACTCAACATCACACCTACATCAGCACTTACACTACCACTTACACCACCACCTACACCAGCACTTACACTACCACCTACACCACCACCTACATCAGCACTTACACTACCACCTACACCACCACCTACATCAGCACTCCCACCACCACTCACATCAGCACTCCCACCAGCACTCGCACCACCACTCACATCAGCACTTACACCACCACCTACATCAGCACTTACACTACCACCACCTACATCAGCACTTACATCACTCGCACCACCACTCGCACCACCACTCACATCAGCACTTACACTACCACCTACACCACCACCAACGCCAGCACTCACAGCACTTACACCCACCTACACCACCACCTACACCAGCACTCACATCAGCACTTACACCACCACCTTCATCACCACTCACATCAGCTATTACACTTCCACCTACACCACGACTCACACCACCACTTATATATACATCAGCACTTACACCACCACCTACACCACCACCGACATCAGCACTTACACCACCACCAACATCAGCACTTACACTACCACCTACACCACCACCTACATCAGCACTAACACTACCACCTACACCACCATGTACATCAGCACTTACACTACCACCTACACCACCACCAACACCAGCACTCACACCAGCACTTACACCCACCTACACCACCACCTACACCAGGTCTCACATCAGCACTTACACCACCACCTTTATCACCACTCACATCAGCAATTACACTACCACCTTTATCACCACTCACATCAACATTTACACCCACTTATGTATACATCCGCCACTTATGTATACATCAGCGCTTACACCACCACCTACACCACCACCTACATCAGCACTTACAATACCACTTACACCACCACCTACATCAGCACTTACACTACCACCTACACCAGCACTTACACTACCACCTACACCACCACCTACATCAGCACTCCCACGGCCACTCACGTCAGCACTCCCACCAGCACTCGCACCAGCACTCCCACCACCACTCACATCAGCACTTACACCACCACCTACATCAGCACTTACACTACCACCTACACCACCACCTATATCAGCACTTACACTACCACCTACACCACCACCTACATCAGTACTTACACTACCACCTACACCACCACCTACATCAGCACTTACACTACCACCTACACCACCACCTACATCAGCACTTACACTACCACCTACACCACCACCTACATCAGCACTTACACTACCACCTACACCACCACCTACATCAGCACTTACACTACCACCTACACCACCACCTACATCAGCATTTACACTACCACCTACATCAGCAATTACACTACCACCTACACTACCACCTACACTACCACCTACATCAGCACTTACACTACCACCTACACTACCACTCACATCAGCATTTACACTACCACCTACACCCACTCACATGATCACTTACACTACCACCTACACCACCACCTACATCAGCACTTACACTACCACCTACACCACCACCTACATCAGAACTTACACTACCACCTACACCACCACCGACATCAGTGCTTACATTACCACCTACACCACCACCCACATCAGCACTTACACTACCACTTACACCACCACCTACATCAGCAGTTACACTACCACCTACACCACCACCTACATCAGCACTTACACTACCACCTACACCACCACCTACATCAGCACTCCCACGACCACTCACGTCAGCACTCCCACCAGCACTCGCACCACCACTCACATCAGCACTTACACCACCACCTACATCAGCACTTACACTACCACTTACACCACCACCTACATCAGCACTTACACTACCACCTACACCAGCACTTACACTACCACCTACACCACCACCTACATCAGCACTCCCACGGCCACTCACGTCAGCACTCCCACCAGCACTCGCACCACCACTCACATCAGCACTTACACCACCACCTACATCAGCACTTACACTACCACCTACACCACCACCTATATCAGCACTTACACTACCACCTACACCACCACCTACATCAGTACTTACACTACCACCTACACCACCACCTACATCAGCACTTACACTACCACCTACACCACCACCTACATCAGCGCTTACACTACCACCTACACCACCACCTACATCAGCACTTACACTACCACCTACACCACCACCTACATCAGCACTTACACTACCACCTACACCACCACCTACATCAGCATTTACACTACCACCTACATCAGCAATTACACTACCACCTACACTACCACCTACACTACCACCTACATCAGCACTTACACTACCACCTACACTACCACTCACATCAGCATTTACACTACCACCTACACCCACTCACATGATCACTTACACTACCACCTACACCACCACCTACATCAGCACTTACACTACCACCTACACCACCACCTACATCAGAACTTACACTACCACCTACACCACCACCGACATCAGCGCTTACATTACCACCTACACCACCACCCACATCAGCACTTACACTACCACTTACACCACCACCTACATCAGCAGTTACACTACCACCTACACCACCACCTACATCAGCACTTACACTACCACCTACACCACCTCACATCAGCACTTACACTACTTGCACTATAGCTTTTTGCTGTGTTTAGCCTATTAAATTTTCCTGTTAAATTTTTCAACAGTAAAAAAATTTCCTTTTTACGCTCTTATCAGGCGACAATTAGAAAAATTTCCCCTAACGCTATTATGGTCTTACTGATTGAATGGTTTAGTGAGGCCTTCGGATTGGCACTGTCGAGTTCGAAAGACCATATCAGATCTCTTGGTCTGTACGGTAAAATATCAGACCTCGGTCTTTTTTGTAATAACCTCGGCTGTGGCTCGGTCCATACTGTCAAGCCCTCGGTCTATAGTTCTGTGGTTCTATAGGTCTATGGTTATATGATTCTGTGGTTCTATGGTTCTATGCTTCTATAGTTCTGTGGTTCTATAGTTCTGTAGTTCTGTGGTTCTATGGTTCTATGGTTCTATAGTTCTGTGGTTCTATGGTTCTATAGTTCTATGGTTCTATAGTTCTGTGGTTCTATAGTTCTGTGGTTCTATGGTTCTGTGGTTATATGGTTCTGTGGTTCTATGGTTCTATGGTTCTATGGTTCCATAGTTCTGTGGTTCTATGGTTCTATGGTTCTATAGTTCTGTGGTTCTATGGTTCTATAGTTCTGTGGTTCTATAGTTCTATAGTTCTGTGGTTCTATGGTTCTATGGTTCTATGGTTCTATGGTTCTATAGTTCTGTGGTTCTATGGTTCTATAGTTCTATAGTTTTGTGGTTCTATGGTTCTATGGTTCTATAGTTCTGTGGTTCTATGGTTCTATAGTTCTGTGGTTGTACAGTTCTATGGTTCTATGGTTCTATGGTTCTATGGTTCTATAGTTCTGTGGCTCTATGGTTCTATAGTTCTGTGGTTCTACAGTTCTATGGTTCTATAGTTCTGTGGTTCTACAGTTCTATGGTTCTATGGTTCTGTGGTTCTATGGTTCTATAGTTCGGTGGTTCTACAGTTCTATGGTTCTATGGTTCTATAGTTCTATGGTTCTATAGTTCTGTGGTTCTACAGTTTTCCAGTTCTATGGTCGTATGGTTCTATGGGTCTACTGTCTTATGGTTCTATGGGTCTACTGTCTTATGGTTTTATGGTTCTATGATTCTGTGGTTCTTCTTAACAATTAGATTATGAGCTCGAAATTTCTATGAGTGAATAGTTGACAAGAGTGGAGCTCGAGTCAACTATCATCTCATAGAAATTGAGAGCAAATAATGTAATTGTTTTAGTAGAAACTAACTTGTGTACCTTAGTTCTTGTGGATTATTTCAAAAAATGATGCATAACCATTGTTTCTGTGTGAAAACCAAAGCAAAACAATCTTTCACTCCTTGTGGCCTCCACAATAATGGCCCCCAGGGATTAGTGATTCCCAGGGATGGGTCAATTTGTCCCAACACCCCTCCCCCAATTGTTTGGTCAGTCATATTTTATCCTACAATAATAGCAATAACACTGTCAATCTTAATTTGAATAGATTTTCATTGACGACTTATATATTTATTAAGACACTTCATTTTGCATAGTTATCGCTTGCACCACACACACCTTCTTGTTTCATATTCAAATTTTTTGCAACTTGTTTTTATGTTTTGCTCATTATCTTCTTGTTTTTCTTTCAGGTTGCTATAATCAAGTTTATAATATGTTTTGTACAACTATATATATGCCTCAGGCAACCAACACAGAAATCTCATAGAGTCATCTCTGCCAGGTCAGTTTATAATAATCTGCTTCCTACAGTACTACAGTAGGTGTTAGAGTTGTAATTAATCACTCAAGTCAATGTTTTGAGCTCCAGTTCTGTTTTACAGTTTTAGTTAGTTTAATTTACTCCAGTTTCTTTCTGTAGTAACACTGGATCAAGCTAGGGGAGGGAGTGAGGGGAGGATTATTCTCTTCTTAATTGTCTTATTTATTTTTCTTAGGTGGTAGTTCACCATCAGAACCCAGTGAAGCTTCATTTTACGTCAATGCAGGGATGCTTTACTCAAGATTGTGCAGGTTAATATTGAACTAAAAATGTATTTCTAAAGTGCACCATTTCTAAAGCACACCATTGGACCACATACCACCAGACTGACTTACCACCACCATTGGACCACATACCACCAGACTGCCTTACCACCACCATTGGACCACATGCCACCAGACTGCCTTACCAGCATTGGACCACATGCCACCATACTGCATTACCACCACCATTGGACCACATACCAACGGACTGACTTACCACCATCATTAAACCACCACCAATACATTCTTCTCCCTGGATTGCTTTGCTTCTCTTCGTCTTCTCTCCGTATGATGCAAAACAAACTGATGGCAGGAAGGACGGATTGTTGTTAGCATCTTATTTTTAACTGCTTAGATGTATTTTAGTATGGAACACACTAAATAACATATTTTGTAGTACGGACAAAGTTTATTCAGCTAGGTTTTAGAAACTTGGTTGTAATAATTCATGAAGGAAAAACAAAAGAAAATGAATATTTAATGTTTTAAATCAGATAAAGATTCGTCCTGATTTACATAAACTTTTCGTTCAATTTTCTTGGCTAATACAGCTTGTTTCTTCAAAATAGTTGATAAACATGAACAGTTTCATTAGCAATATATATTTCGGTTCGAGTTTGTATATCAGATAAAGATTGACTACTCATGTTTTATATATCACATATAAGCTTTACTTTCTTTTTTAAAAGCTTCTTATTAATTTGCTGTAAATGTTTCAGTCCCCAAAAGCACTGAATAAATAATCACCATCATCACCATTATCACCATGATCATCCATCACCATCTTGTGACCACCCAGTTGAGTACATTCCTGGACACATCTTTTCATATACCACTTGTTAATCATTGCATTTCATAGGGTGCTATGAAGCTGGTCACTTAGTCACCATCATCATCACCATGATCATCACCACCATCTTGTGATCACCCAGTTGAGTACATTCCTGGACACATCTTTTCATATACCACTTGTTAATCATTGTATTTCATAGGGTTGCTATGAAGCTGGTCATTTAATCACCATCATTATCACCATGATCATCACCATCTTGTGACCACCCAGTTGAGTACATTCCTGGACACATCTTTTCATATACCACTTGTTAGTCATGGCATTTCATAGGGTTGCTATGAAGCTGGTCACTTAGTCACTATCATCATCACCATGATCATCACCACCATCTTGTGACCACCCAGTTGAGTACATTCCTGGACACATATTTTCATGTACCACTTGTTAATCATTGTATTTCATAGGGTTGCTATGAAGCTGGTAATTTAATCACCATCATCAGTATCACCAAGATCATCACCACCTTGTGACCACCCAGTTGAGTACATTCCTGGACACATCTTTTCATATACCACTTGTTAGTCATGGCACTGCATAGGGTTGCTATGAAGCTGGTTATTAATTAATCACCATCATTTTCAGCACCATCTTGTGACCACCCAGTTGAGTACATTCCTGGACACATATTTCCATGTACCACTTGTTAATCATTGTATTTCATAGGGTTGCTATGAAGTTGGTCATTTAATCACCATCATCACCATGATCATCATCACCATCTTGTGACCACCCAGTTGAGTACATTCCTGGACACATATTTTCATGTACCACTTGTTAATCATTGCATTTCATAGGGTTGCTATGAAGCTGGTTATTTAATCATCACCAAGATCATCACCCAGTTGAGTTCTCTCCTGGACACAATTATTTTCATGTACCACATGTTAGTCATTGCATTTCATAGTGTAGCCTGGTACCCTGCCCCAATCAAAGAATATGGGCCAGTTAACCACTAAAGACTTCTGCTTTCCCATTGGTTGAAATTTCGCGCATCTTTAGTGGCTATGAGTAAAACTGCAATCGTCATAAGTGGACTTTGCCCTGATGAAGCGAGAATGAGATTAGTGGTTACCTGGCCCATAATTATTTCTTTTGAAATTGGGCCAGGGTACCAGGCTATTCATAGTGTTGCTATGAAGCTGGTTATTTAATCACCATCATCACCAAGATCATCACCACCATCTTGTGATCACCCAGTTGAGCATATTCCTGGACACATATTTTCATGTACCACTTGTTAATCATTGCATTTCATAGGGTTGCTATGAAGCTGGTCATTTAATCAGTATCACCAAGATCATCATCACCATCTTATGACCACCCAGTTGAGTACATTCCTGGACACATCTTTTCATGTACCACTTGTTAATCATTGTATTTCATAGGGTTGCTATGAAGCTGGTCATTTAATCACCAGTATCACCAAGATCATCACCATCATCATTATCACCAAGATCATCACCACCATCTTGTGACCACCCAGATGAGTACATTCCTGGACACATCTTTTCATGTACCACTTGTTAGTCATTGCATTTTTATAGCGTTGCTATGAAGCTGCTCATTTAATAACCATCATTATCACCACCATCTTGTGACCACCCAGTTGAGTACATTCCTGGACACATATTTTCATGTACCACTTGTTGTTAGTCATTGCATTTCATAGCTGGTCATTTAATAATCACCATCACCACCGTCTTGCAACCACACAGTTGAGATATTCCTGGACACGTCTTTCCATGTACCACTTGTTATTAACTAGTACTCCGTGCATTTGGTTGAGTTTCCACGTGTATACTTATCAACACCAATGAACACTGTCATAGTGATTGTCGATTGCAAACAGCGCCATCTGTACATATAGATGCCAAGATGGGCTCCCTGTGAGTCGGGGCGCTCTGTTTAAACGGGAGAAAATAAGTCGCGACTTAATTAAGACGCGTCCTTTTTAAGTCGGGAACAAACTCGTGTGTAGCTCCGTGTAAAATGGTCAATTTATTCGTGACCAAAGTAAGTAAGCCGCGACTAAAATAAGAACAGGGTTGAAAGCTAGTCCAAAATAATTCGCGACGTACTAGAAACTGATCGTTTATATGAGTTTAAATAGGACGCGTCAATTAAGTCGCGACTTATTTTCCCCGTTTAGATGGCCTTAATGTAACCATGGTAACAAGGAATTCGCGCCACTTTTCAAAAGATTTGATCTTTGAGAGTTCGACTCTGAGGAAATATTCACCAAAAATACCATTTTCTAAAGAATTTTATCTGGAAGAGATATATTCAACAAAGTTAGACAACTGAGAAGATTTTCAAGTATGTATTTGAAGTAAGTCAAAGCAAAAAAGAACTTTTGAAGTGTACAGTAAATGCACAGACTGAGTGAAATATTCTAACTTTCTGTGCTTTTTGTTGCTCAAAAATTAATTGTAAAAACTGGTAATGTTGGGTATCTGAGGAAGAAACCTTTGTCGCTGAAAATCCTGAGTTAGAAACTTAAACGCGTCTTAAATATATTTCTTATTAGCTTTTAAAAGTCGTTTTTACATTCACATATAGACAGACAAAGGCAGATCAAGTTTAGAATATTTCAAGTTTAGAATGAATATTTCAAGTTTAGAATGAATATTTCCAGTTTAGAATGAATATTTCAAGTTTAGAATGAATATTTCAAGTTTATTAGAATGAATATTTCCAGTTTAGAATGAATATTTCAAGTTTAGAATGAATATTTCAAGTTTAGAATGAATATTTCAAGTTTAGAATGAATATTTCAAGTTTAGAATGAATATTTCAAGTTTATTAGAATGAATATTTCCAGTTTAGAATGAATATTTCAAGTTTAGAATGAATATTTCAAGTTTAGAATGAATATTTCCAGTTTAGAATGAATATTTCAAGTTTATTAGAATGAATATTTCAAGTTTAGAATGAATATTTCAAGTTTAGAATGAATATTTCCAGTTTAGAATCAATATTTCAAGTTTAGAATCAATATTTCCAGTTTAGAATGAATATTTCAAGTTTAGACTGATGAATATTTCTAGTTTATTAGAATGAATATTTCAAGTTTAGAATGAATATTTCAAGTTTAGAATGTTTAGAATGAATATTGCAAGTTTAGAATGAATATTTCCAGTTTAGAATGAATATTTCCAGTTTAGAATGAATATTTCAAGTTTATTAGAATGATATTTTAAGTAATAGTTAAAATATGATCGGACGCGAATGACTTATCAAATTGTAAGTGTAAATGATGAACACTTTGTTTAAGAGTCGTTAAATAGGTAAAATAAGATCATTTTAACTCAGAAAAAGCTGAATTTGAGCCACTAGTACCTATTAACTTTGATAAAACATTGATGTTTTATTAGTCAATGTTTTATCCGTATTTAAAGATGCTGATTAAACATTCATTTCTTTTGAATTTTCGTCATGAATTATTAATGAATTTGATAATTAGTTTTGGAGATCCCGCGTGGAATATGGGTGGGGTGTGTATAAAAGGAGGCGAAGGTCATCACGAAGCCATTCTGTGTTGTCTGTTCAAGAAAGAAGGAACTCTCTGACCGAAGAGAAGCAAAGATACTATTTCAACTTCTAGAAGGCAAGAAGACGACGTAATTCCTTTCTTCTTTGTATCTTGGTAAGTTGAATTAATATTTCCTACTCTTCATTTCTCAAGTTATTAAACGCAAACACTCGAGTGAATTATATTAACCACGTTGCTCGCCATTCTTGTTCAAGGTCGAAGGAGAGTTTGAAGAAACGATCGCTGTTCTTCGTATCTTGGTAAGTTGAATTAATATTTCCTTTACTTCCTACTCTTATTTTTCAAGTTATTTAACGGAACTATTCGAGTGAATGGAAGTGTATTTTCTCGAGTCCGTAGAGTGGTCATGCCGCCATGTACTCGCGCTGTTCAACACTGAGTTGACCTCGTGAAGATGAAAGCACAACGCAATATGCTTGAAATTCAATTCATTTGTCTTCTTAAAGCAATTAAGCACGTTGTTGTTTTAATTTTGAAGCTTTTTAAATTTAATTTACGACATTTTAACGAGTTTCTATTCGAGTACTCCTCACGACTTGAAGTGGTTCATTAGCAGGCGCACGTATCCAGGTGTGGCAGCAGGCGCTCGGCACCATTTTGTTTTCAAATGATTTATAACTTGTTCATTATTTACTATATCTGTCTGTCTTAGTTTGTCTATCTGTAGTTTTGTCTGTTTGTCTTACTCTTGTAGTGTTGTACTGTTGTAGACCAGAGGTGGATTAAGGGTACCTGAGGCCCCTGGCTGTTTTTCTGATTGCACCCCACCCCACCCCCGCCCCAGGCCCCTTCTTGCACTGCACCGTAAATACGCAAGGGTCCTTTACAAATTTCGAAACAAAACAACAAACGTAACTTCTTTTTTTAATGGGATCCGTGGGGCTGTGGGCCCCTGGCTGTAGCCCAGTTAGCCCCCCCCCCTTAATCCGCCACTGTTGTAGATGTTTGTCTGGGCTAGTAAAATGGACTGTCTAATGCCAGGGGGGTACATGGTAAATTTTTGGGTAATCCCAGACCTAAGCAAAAAAAAAAAAATCGATACCCATACCTATCTCAGATCAAAATCGGCACCCTATTCCTGCAGACCAAAATGGACAATTTATATACCCTACTCCAGACCTTGAAGCTTAAACTGTTCCCTAAGGACTTGGGGTTAATCAATCTTACTTGGAACCAGTGGTTGAATTCTGAAGGGTGTAGATCAATGTGGCTGTGTTGAGGTATATCAAAGGTACCCCAGGCAGCTGCCACGCAGCTAAGATGCTAGATGTTGATTTTACGGAGGGAGAAAAACTGGAAAACCTGGTGAAAAACCCTCGAAGCACAGGAGAGAACTACAACTCTACTTGCATGAGTTACAAGCTCAACAACGGGGTCATTCCCAAGTGGTCACCCATCCAAGTACTAACCCTGTCTAACCGTGCACAGTAGGGTGGCACATATATACCTGTATCCCTTATAGACGAGTACACCTTCTCAGGGTCTAACATCTGGGTCTGTCCAGTCTATATATAGCTTTGACTCTGGACTATAATTTCATCTGGTGTAAGTTTGCAGGAAATGTTTGACTTCTTGAGAATGATATTTTAATGTTTGTGATTGATAGGGTTTAATATTATTGCATAATTTTTGTTGTCCACACACACTTGGTGTGTTGCAAATTTGAATGTATTATTTTTATAATAATTGAAGTTATGTTTTTCTTGTACTGTAGGAGGATTAGTTTTAAATGTTAAGATGGAAAGGATATATGGAGCTTTGGAGAAATTATTTAACCATGTATGGACAAGGATATAATGTATGGACAAGGATATAATGTATGGACAAGCATAAATGGATATCACAAAAAGAGGTAACAGAGCTGTACTGCAAGGTAAAATTCTACATTGATTGCATGGTTTTGTTATATGTTAATTAGTGTTAAAAGTCTGCATTATTTGAGCTTCTTAATAGCTAGTTTGATCGAATAAGTGATCCGATCAAGTTTATTGGTCCATATTGCTCTGGTTGAGAGAGCTGGTTTTCATTCGGGTTAAATTTTGCATGTTAAGTATTTTCGACAATTGGTTACAAACTACATTTTGGTATATTCAATTGCGGTGTAATTAGGCCTTTTGGATACGCATAAAACTCATCTGCATTAAGTTTAAAAGCACTGCCAAGGTGCTTGTTTTTGCCTGCTACGAATTACCCAACAAGGTCAAACTTGGAGTGGTAAATTATATATATAGTGCATGCATGTATGGTTGTATTAAAAAATAATAGGTTGCACATATTTACACAAAGAAATCTATAAACTAAATGAAACCCACACAAAAAGAACTAAATATTAAACACATAAAATTATTAATAAAGTTAATAAACACATACACACACGAGTAAATATAAAGGGAATTAAAACACATGTGTACAGTATTTTTAATTATCTTTCATTTTATTTATTCAAAAAGAAATAAACATACATGGATAGTTGGATACTAGATATTTTCCTCACAATTTACTAGTAATAACAGATCATTACCGCTAATCTAACATGACTACGCAAACAACAAATATAACTTTACCAACCTGAGAGCGTATTATTGCTTTATGGACACTGAGGAGGGTGAAAGCAATAACACTATCGCTGATCATCTAGGGATCTCTAGAAAGCTTTGCATTAGAAACTCCGCGCTGACATCAAGGGCAAACTTAATTGTTACTGGGGTGTTCATTTTGGAACCCTATTTTGAATAGTTGCGTATGATTTAGCTCTCCCTGTTTGATCGTTGTACTTTGTTTTACAAAACTACTAATTTTGTGTTAATACACAATGTAGAATACATGTATCACTTTAACATAATGAAATGCTGCCACGGTTACACTGAGACTTGTGATGAATTGGAAATCATTCGACTCTGACCCGACTTTATTCTGATTCAATAATCTAATTAAATAATTTGTTGACCCATAAACGGGACCATATACCAGTGCTGCGGCGCAGCAATAATCCCATGCTTGTTCATCTAAAAGACAAGAAATTATTTTTAGCACCGTAACACAATCTGTCGCATTTCACAAATTATAACTGACGATAGTATCACATTCTTACATTCGGAAAAGATAAAATAATCCAGAGATGTGTTAACTGGAATATATTATAAAGATTGCACTGACCTGCATACCATCAGAAAACACATACACATCGTTGTCGAAGTTTTCTGATGGTTGCCTTCCAATTAGTGTAGTTCCTATCGTTTGAACCGAGTACCTAAATTCCTCCTTCAAGGCGAGTATCCTGGTACTTAAAACTTTCCCCGTCATCTCCGTCCAATCGACGCCATCATCAGGAAAGGTTCGGTTGATCGCCTCCAGAAATCATTTGTGGTTTCTTATTTCCTCAAATGTGGCGAAGCACTCTCTGTATGTAAAACAAAATGATATATTGTGTGTGTAGGTCTAAGTTACACACCATAATCTTAGTAAGAAGTTTTTGTTTGCTTGGTTGTATCTGTTTGAACTAGTTAGGGTTATCAACAAGTGCCCCAGGCCTCTCATTTTGCCATGCAAGTGTATGTTACTGTTATTGTTGGAAATTTGACAACTACGAGGTTTAGTTCTCAATAACTGCATGAAAGTTTTGGGACTTGTATTAAAACAATAGGTTGTTAGCTATACTTACGCGGATATTACCACTCGCATCACTACCACCACTCGCATCACTACCACCACTCGCATCACTACCACCACTCGCATCACTACCACCACTCGCATCACTACCACCACTCGCATCACTACCACCACTCGCATCACTACCACCACTCGCATCACTACCACCACTCGCATCACTACCACCACTCGTATCACTACCAGTCTACCACCACTCGTATCACTACCACCACGCGTATCACTACCACCACGCGTATCACTACCACCACGCGTATCACTACCACCACGCGTATCACTACCACCACGCGTATCACTACCACCACGCGTATCACTACCACCACGCGTATCACTACCACCACGCGTATCACTACCACCACGCGTATCACTACCACCACGCGTATCACTACCACCACGCGTATCACTACCACCACGC
Source organism: Paragorgia papillata (assembly GCA_035771165.1). Classification (NCBI taxonomy): domain Eukaryota; kingdom Metazoa; phylum Cnidaria; class Anthozoa; order Scleralcyonacea; family Coralliidae; genus Paragorgia; species Paragorgia papillata. Next base: position 290,570 of record JAWNZC010000097.1, read on the forward strand.
GTATCACTACCACCACGCGTATCACTACCACCACGCGTATCACTACCACCACGCGTATCACTACCACCACGCGTATCACTACCACCACGCGTATCGCTACCACCACGCGTATCGCTACCACCACGCGTATCGCTACCACCACTCGTATCGCTACCACCACTCGCATCACTTCTCTCACGACACCATCATTATCCACATCCCTCCCATCTCTATCACTCTCATCCGCTCTCAAGGTCAAACTCATCTCTATACTGCACTGCATGGTTCACCACTTTCACTTGTTCGCCTACAAATTAGAAAAGAACAGTAAATTAATACCTCAACGACAACAAACCATCCATAATTCGATCATAAAATACGAGTCTCCTAAACAACTATGAAGGACTTTTTTAAGATCAATTTTAAAATAAGATCAAATTTAAAAGATTTTAAGATCAAGTTTTTACACAATTTGACCTAAACTTGATTGCTGCCGGGCCAAGATAAATTAAGATGTCACATTTCCCTTTCAATCTCGCTTTAATTTTGACCATTTTGTTTCTGTACGAATTGCTCAGAATACGGTGCTAAAAGTAAGAAGTCATTGCCATTAACCCAGGCTTACTATCCTGACTAATAAGTGGGCCAGTTCCGGCCGCGAGAAGAGATTTGAATCATCGTTCACATTTTAAACTAAACCAATTCTTCTTTGTACATTTAGCTTATGTAAAGTTTTACAACCACAGTAAATCATGAAGTAATGTAATCATGAAGTATTATAATCATGAAGAACGCGTGTTCTGTGTAGACAGTGTGCGAATTGTCATAAAATATCTCTAAAATATTTTAGTACATGTAAATTCGAGTAGAGCTGAGATGTTAGTCTATAAACACAAACGTACATTCAACGTTGCTTGATAAAATATTTTAGTTCTCATAATACCGCAAAAACCTTGGTTTACAGAGCCGAACACTCGTCTTCAATCAGTACTCTATCGGCAGCGACAAGGTTAAATCTAAGCAATCGACTCAGCCATCAGGAGTTGTGTGTTCTCTACTCGAAGAAAGCCTATAGTTGTAGCGTTTTAAACGACATTCATTGACTTACTCTACTCTGAAGAACTTAAACGTTCAAGATTTTATGAAATATTTCAAATAAGAGTTCAAAAAACAAGCGACTTACCTCAACTCGCGTATTCCGTAGAATGGCAATGAAAACTCGAAAAGGTGTGCTGGAAACTATCAAAATTCGCATAATTTGCATGGTTAGCAGTTTTTTGACGTATACATAAGTTTTTTATACATCCCTTTTTCCGGTTTTCCACTCCCACTGGGTGAATTTTGTAGCGCGAAGCGACCTTTTTCCTTTGCAACATTGCTCACAGCATAAAATAAAAAAATGGCATCATAGCATCTTGAAATTGTTCATTCCCTTTCTGTTTTTCTTCTGAAAAGATGCAACAAAGACAGGTTTATTGGGTCAAAATTTGGGTCAATACCAAAGACTAAAACAAATAATTAAATTGAGATTTATAGTCCCACAATATAACTCTTAAAAGTACAATTAATAGCTCCATCCTTGAAATAATTTTCATAGTTTGCGCAGTCTGAGTTTGTTAATTGGAATGATTGAGTGAATTTCGAACAATTTTTCAAGCTGCTTCTAACATAACTTGACATCATTGTATTTATTTCACTATACCTTCACTACTTTTTGTCGCACTGATTGTTTTCTTTTGTGTTCGACAAGGATGTAGGATTTTCTAGGAATATAGAAAAACTTTTTTTATAACAAAGCTTGTCCTAAAAATTTGGACACGAAGTTTCTTGTGTGACACACGCGAGTTTCATTCGATCACGTGGGTATCATGTGATCACGTGCGTTTCATGTGATCATGTGCGTTTTGTGTGATCACGTGGGTATGAAAAACATGAGTTAAGAAAGAAATGCTTTAAACCTTTTTCTGGGGCTGCTTCGTCTGGAGGAACTCGCAATTTCCTTTCACTGCGGGCTGGTGCCTAGTTGTTATTACAAGATATATTTACGAGTGTGAAAAATAACATCAACCCCACCAATAACAACAATGATAAAATAAACAAGAATTAAAATTTGATCAATTGACCAAGTCAATAGGACCAACGCACAAACAAAAAAAATCCTTGTTGAGTATGGGTACTTGGCCCCTTTCCACATGACCCATACGTTATCACACTCACTGTGCAGCTGAATGGGCGTTTCTTCTGGTTTGCTAAATTTTCTTAGTTGGAAGCCACTCTACACTCAACCCTTACTCTTTTTGGTAAACTACGTTTTGGTATATTCAATTGTGGTGTAATTAGGCCTTTTGGATACGTATCCTCTGCATAGTTTAGAAGGTGCTCGTTTTTGCCTGCTACGACCTTCTGGTTTATCTTTGTCAACTAAAAACAGAAATAATTCTGGTTAATCGAGACAGACAGACAGACAAAGAAACAAACAAACAAACAAACATACATACATACATACATACATACATACATACATACATACATACATACATACAGGCAGGCAAACAGACAGACAGACGGACAGATACAGGACTGATTGTTGCTGCTGCTGTTGTTTGTTATTGTTGATGTTGCTGCTGCTGTTGCTGTTGTTGTTGTTGAACTGTTGTTTTATACAGAAGCAGTGTAAGCAATAGAGAACAACTTACAAGAAACAATGGCTGTTTATTGAATGTTTATTAATTCCATCTGAAAAGTAATTACCACAACAAGGTCAAGCTTGGAGTGGTAAATTATATATATAGTGCATGTATGGTTGTATTAAAAAATAATAGGTTGCACATATTTACACAAAGAAATCTATAAACCAAATGAAACCCACACAAAAATAACTAAAATGATAATAAACACATAAAATTTTTTAATAAAATTAGTAAACACATTACACACGAGTAAATAAAAAAAAGGAATTAAACACACTGAATAAATGAAAGATGATTAAATATACTGCGTGAACGACCTGGAATAATTTTATACAAAATAAATTAAACATCCATTGATTCACACTTACAGATACACTGTAATTAAGATTATACTAAGGGCAAAGAACACAAGAGCTATACAGTAGAAACATGCTAGTCAGGCAAGCGGATGATCTTGTGCGACAGTCAAAGTCATCTCTTTGTGACCCCAGCCATCCTGAACTGGATTTGGCTGTCAAGCAATGAGGAGATGTAAAACACAAAAAAAATAATTTAACACGTACACAAGCATATAAATCTCAATTTGTATTTGTTTTAACCTGGTGCTAACCCAGAAGCACATACACAAAAAAAATAATTCATGAAAAACACGAAAATGCTTTAAACCTTTTTCTGGGGTTGCTTTGTCTGGAGGAACTGGCAATCCTTCACTTTTCCTTCCATTATTTTCTCCAAACTGAACTTGTGTCATGAGCTGTATGGCAATTGATACAAGCTAGCCTACATAGTTTCAAGGCTGGCCCCATGTAAACAAAAATCGAAATGCAAACGCAATACGCTCTTTCACTGCATGGTCGAAGATTTTCAACTCCAGAAAAGGGTTAATAAAATTATATTAATTGATCTTTAAGCGGCTAGTTCACCAACCACTTCAGTGTTTCTAGACTGCGTCTCATCCAGCCTTTTGAAACCCGACATGTCAACATTAATTATGGAGGTCCCTTGTGGTGGGCGTCAAATGAGTGTAGAAATTCTTGTTGAATGTGGGTACTTGGCCCCACCAATAACAACAATGATAAAATAAATAAGAATTAAAATTTGATCAATTGACCAACTGTCAATTAAGGACCAACACTCGAGTAACTAGGAAGAAAACTAGATTATTTGTTTTGTTTCAACTAAATTGACAGTCGAAACACAGGAAGCAACTTTGTCAGGAATATAAGCATCAATTTCACCACATAATTGCGCATATGTAGAATTGTGGTTTCTTGTTTGGAATACTTTGGATTTTACAAAAATTAGTTGATTAACAGTTACGTTGCTCTCTTGCTCGTTCTTGCTGCTAATACCACTCTCGAATTTACACTTGCACCAGGTTGTGTTGTCCAGTAACCACAATTATTGGGCCGGTGGGTAGTGGTAAAACAATGGCGTTAGAGCTGTTGGTGAAATTGATGGGTCGTACTGATTTTTTGTCACAGGCAACAGAATCAGTTTTAAACTCTAGAATGATGGCCATGAAGATAGGAACGACATGGGTGTCACGTGGAAGAACCTTTCCTGCTGGTGGGGTCCAGACTGGATGGAGATAACCATCCATTCCGTGAAGGCTTCTTGGGAAACCTCGTACTCTTTAATTGTAAAAGATTCGACACAATCCGCTAACTCGGACACAAACCTCTTGCATCACTCACACTGCCACTTGCACCATTCACTGCAAATAAATTATACATAATTAAATGTAAATAAATCTACACAAATGAATATATAATAATGATTAATAAACACAAACGTACAAGTACATAAAGTAATGGTGGCTGTCTTCAATTCAATAGTAATGGCTACCAAACAAGAGAACGTGGTTCAGAGAAACCACAAACCTCTCGAATCACTCATACTGCCACTTGCACCATTCACTGCAAATAAATTATACATAATTAAATGAATATAATTCTACACAAATGAATATATAATAATGATTAATAAACACAAAAGTACAATCCCACTATTCTGGGATAATCCTTGTTTCCAAACCGTTTTTGATAAAGTAGTGGTGGCTGTCTTCAACAGAAATGGATATCAAATTGGAATATTTTTTTACAAAATAAATTAACAAACATCCACTGATTCACACTTATAGATACACTGTAAGTAAGATTACTAAGGGCAAAGAACACAATAGCTATGCAGTAGAGACATGGTAGTCGGGCAAGAGCATAAGCCATTACAAAACTACTAATTTTGTGTTAATACACAATGTAAAATACTTACCAATGACATGTATCACTTTAGCGTAAAGAAACGCTGCCCAGGTTCCACTGAGACTCGCGATGAATTGAAGATAATTGGGTCCAAAAAATAATTTCGCTGCCCCGAAGAATTCCGTCCAATCGAATCCTCTCGGTGGAACCTCAACTCTGACCTGACTTTCTTCGGTTTCGGTAATCATTTGTTGGCCCATAAATGGGACCATATATCGGTGCTGCGGCGCATCAATAATTCCATGCTTGTTCATCTAAAAGACAACAAATTATTTTTAGCACCGTAACACAATCTGTCGCATTTCACAAATTATAACTGACGATAGTACCACATTCTTACATTAGGAAAAGAATAAACGATATTATTTTTTTATTATTCGACAGGCCGTGCTTGGTCACAGAAGGGGACTCACGTGGGTATCGTGTGATCACGTGAATTTCATGTAATCACGTGCGTTTCATGTGATCACGTGCGTTTCGTGTGATCACGTGCGTTTCGTGTGATCACGTGGGTATGAAAAACATGAGTTAAGAAAGAAATGCTTTAAACCTTTTTCTGGGGTTGCTTCGTCTGGAGGAACTCGCAATTTCCTTTCACTGCGGGCTGGTGCCTAGTTATTACAAGATATATTTACGAGTTTGAAAAATAACATCAACCCCACCCATAACAACAATGATAAAATAAACAAGAATTAAAATTTGATCAAGTCGATAGGACCAACGCACAAACAAAAAAAATCCTTGTTGAGTATGGGTACTTGGCCCCTTTCCACATGAGCCATACGTTATCACACTCACTGTGCAGCTGAATGGGTGTTTCTTCTGGTTTGCTAAATTTTCTTAGTTCGAAGCCACTCTACACTCAACCCTTACTCTTTTCGGTAAACTACGTTTTGGTATATTCAATTGTGGTGTAATTAGGCGTTTTGGATACGTATCCTCTGCATAGTTTAGAAGGTGCTCGTTTTTGCCTGCTACAAATTACCACAACAATGTCAAGCTTGCAGTGGTAAATTATATACATAGTGCATGTATGCTTGTATTAAAAAATAATAGGTTGCACATATTTACACAAAGAAATCTATAAACCAAATAAAACCCACACAAAAATAACTAAAATAATAATAAACACATAAAAATTATCAATAAACACATTACACACGAGTAAATAAAAAAAAGGAATTAAACACACTGAATAAATGAAAGATAATTAAATATAGTGCGTGAACGACCTGGAATAAATTTTTACAAAATAAATTAAACATCCATTGATTCACACTTACAGATACACTGTAATTAAGATATACTAAGGGCAAAGAACGCAAGAGCTATACAGTAGAGACATGCTAGTCAGGCAAGCGGATGATCTTGTGCGACAGTCAAAGTCATCTCTTTGACCCCAGCCATCCTGAACTGGATTTGGCTGTCAAGCAATGAGGAGATGTAAAACACAAAAAAAATAATTTAACACATACACAAGCATATAAATCTCAATTTGTATTTGTTTTAGTCTGGTGCTAACCCAGAAGCACATACACAAAAAAAAATAATTTAACACATACACAAGCATATAAATCTCAATTTGTATTTGTTTTAGTCTGGTGCTACCACCACTCGCATCGCTACCACCACTCGCATCGCTACCACCACTCGCATCGCTACCACCACTCGCATCGCTACCACCACTCGCATCGCTACCACCACTCGCATCGCTACCACCACTCGCATCGCTACCACCATTACCTAAAAAAACTAATTCATGAAAAACATGAGTTAAAAAGAAAATGCTTTAAACCTTTTTCTGGGGTTGCTTTGTCTGGAGGAATTGGCAATCCTTCACTTTTCCTTCCATTATTTTCTCCAAACTGAACTTGTGTCATGAGCTGTATGACAATTGATACAAGCCTACATAGTTTCAAGGCTGGCCCCATGTAAACACAAATCGAAATGCAAAATTCAGGCTGGTCTCATGTGAACACCCACTAACAGGGACTGATAAGATTAAAATGAAAAAAATATTCTAGTTTTGATGACGACTATTGCATGGTGGGCTGCAATCCCCTGAGATTTAGAGGACAAAGACACAGTGGGCATAGGACCAATACCAGCCAACATGACCACCATGCAGTGCAACCCATCAGTAGTTAACCTTTTAACCTCGCCCATATATGCAATTCAGGTTTCAACGATTGCGATTGTTTCCTTTACTTTTTTATCAAGTAAAGGTTTCTCAATGGATGCGACCAAACATAGAAGATATAGTTGATTAAATTGTTAACTTTCTATGATCCACAAAATCCACATTTGTACGGTAGCTGTGAACCGACAAGTGTCTTGCATCAAAGTGGCAAGGAGAGTGCTGTCCAATGAAACATTTTCCAAAATCGATGAACGTAAGTAAAGACTATAAACAAAATCTCTGCTTCCTTTTCCAACAGGCAGCAAGATTAGCCCATGCGCGTACAGTGTCTACGGTCCACAGAAAACCCAGTTTCCTCCCGTCGACACTGCATCACTCGCACTACTGTACCACTTGCACCATTCATTCACTGCAAATAAATGAATATATAATAAATGTTAATAAACACACACGCACACAAAAAATAAAGAGAAAAATTGATTAAACACGTACAAAAAAAACTAATTTATGAAAAACATGAATTAAAGAAATCATTTAAACCTTTTTCTGTGGTTGCTTTGTCTGGAGGAACTTACAATTGTTGAGCTTTATTCCTTTCATCACTTCCTAAAATAAAAAAAAATAATGACAAGTCATTGTCTAAAAAATTAATGTAATGTCGATGCATATGTCAGAGCCATGCAGGAGCGCAAGTGTAGAAATAATTTTCATAGTTTGCGCAGTCGGAGTTTGTTAATTGGAATGATTGAGTGAATTTCAAACAATTTTTCAAGCTGCTTCTAACATAACTTGACATGTATTTATTTCACTATACCTTCACTACTTTTTGTCGCACTGATTGTTTTCTTTTGTGTTCGACAAGGATGTAGGATTTTCTAGGAATATAGAAAAACGTTTTTTATAACAAAGCTTGTCCTAAAAATTTGGACACGAAGTTTCACTTGTGATACACGCGAGTTTCATTCGATCACGTGGGTATCATGTGTGTTTCATGTAATCACGTGCGTTTCGTGTGATCACGTGCGTTTCGTGTGATCACGTGCATTTCGTGTGATTACGTGCGTTTCGTGTGATCACGTGGGTATGAAAAACATGAGTTAAGAAAGAAATGCTTTAAACCTTTTTCTGGGGTTGCTTCGTCTGGAGGAACTCGCAATTTCCTTTCACTGCGGGCTGGTGCCTAGTTGTTGTTACAAGATATATTTACGAGTTTGAAAAATAACATCAACCCCACCGATAACAACAATGATAAAATAAACAAGAATTAAAATTTGATCAATTGACCAAGTCAATAGGACCAACGCACAAACAAAAAAAATCCTTGTTGAGTATGGGTACTTGGCCCCTTTCCACATGAGCCATTCGTTGATCACACTCGCTGTGCAGCTGAATGGGCGTTTCTTCTGGTTTGCTAAATTTTCTTAGTTGGAAGCCACTCTACACTCAACCCTTACTCTTTTCGGTAAACTACGTTTTGGTATATTCAATTGTGGTGTAATTAGGCCTTTTGGATACGTATCCTCTGCATAGTTTAGAAGGTGTTTGTTTTTGCCTGCTACGAATTACCACAACAATGCCAAACTTGCAGTGGTAAATTATATACATAGTGCATGTATGGTTGTATTAAAAAATAATAGGTTGCACATAATTATTTACACAAAGAAATCTATAAACCAAATGAAACCCACACAAAAATAACTAAAATAATCATAAACACATAAAAATTATCAATAAACACATTACACACGAGTAAATTAAAAAAAAGGAATTAAACACACTGAATAAATATAATGAAAGATAATTAAATATACTGCGTGAACGACCTGGAATAATTTTTTACAAAATAAATTAAACATCCATTGATTCACACTTACAGATACACTGTAATTAAGATATACTAAGGGCAAAGAATTTCTAACGATTTCATTCGGCTGATATTTATCGGATGGTCAGCGGATAAAAAGTGGTGCTTACCATTACCATCGTTGATGAAAGATTGAACTAGTTGTCTTGATGAAATAACTGATTAAAAAATGAAAATAATAAATAAAATTAAATAATAAATGAAATTAAACAATTAAACACCACGTAATGAGTAAATAAGATGTTTTGATTCAATCATGTTAGTTTTCTGTTAACATTCAATAATACATTTCATTGTACTTACTTTCTGCTGCCATCCAACATTTTGATGGCCACAACGGCGCACATTCCAGGGAACCTGAGCAGTGCCATGGTGCCGATTGAAAAATTCCACACAACCAAATTTCGGCCGCCGCCCGCCACTAGCAAAAAAATATTTCTACTACCCCTGGCGGTGAGCCAGAGGGAAACCCACTAAGAGACATATTGAAAGACTGGACTAGTTGACGTCTTCCTACCACTGGCAAGCTCCTTTCAAATGAACTAGGAGATAAAAGTATAGTTTACGATGTTGATAAAGCTCGGAATATATAAAAAACATGGTGTTTAGGGTTTCTCTGAACCATGTCCTATTGTTTTGTATCCATTGCTGTTGAAGACATTGACCAGTACTTTCTCAAAACTGGTCTGGAAAGGGGGATCGTCTCGGAATAGGGGGATCGTTGACTTTGTCAATGCCAAATGTATCGACGATACAGTCACCTGGGAGAAAATGGCAGTACGACCCACCGAAGTTTGGGGTTTCTGTGATCCATGTGTTATTGTCGTATATCCGTTGCTGTTGAAGATAGCCACGCCAGGACTTTATTCAAAACGGTCTGGAATTGGGCATGATCTATACCTCAATTTATTTTCCTCTACTAATATTAATATAATAATTTTAAACTGCTATGGACGTGTGCATATGAGTCATTAGTTAAATCTTGTCTACCTTTCTAAATATTTTCTAAAATTTGATAATGGTATAAATACAGACAAAATCTGTTAATTAGCTCTTGCTGACAGTTTCAAATTTCATGGTTACAACCACCGAAGTTTGGGGTTTCTCTGAACCATGTCCTATTGTCGTATATCTATTGCTGTTGAAGACGTTGACCAGTACTTTGTCAAAACTGTTTTGAAAAGGGGGATCGTCCCAGAATAGGGGAATCGTTGACTTTGTCAATGCCAAATGTATCGACGATACAGTCGCCTGGGACAAAATGGCAGTACGACCCACCAATTTGGCCAGCAGCTCTAATGCCGTTGTCTTTCCGCTGCCGAACGGACCATTGCTGTTGAAGATAGCCACGCCAGGACTTTATTCAAAACGGTCTGGAATTGGGCATGATCCATACCTCAATTCATTTTCCTCTACTAAATTTTTAATATAATGTTACACTGCTATGGGCCCATGCATATGATATAACTACTGGCTCATTAGTTAAATGCTGTCTACCTTTCTAAATTGTTTTACTAAAATTTGATAATGGTATGAATACAGACAAAATCTGTTAATTACCTCTTGCCAATGGGTGTTTCTTCTGCTTTGTTACACTTCCTTCGCAGCAAAGCAGCAGCGTTCCCTTTCTAATATAATGTTATTACTAAAATTTGATAATGGTATAAATACAGACAAAATCTCTTAATTACCTCTTACCGACAGTTTCAAACTTCATGGTAACATTTACAACCGAAGTTTCGGGTTTCTCTGAGCCATGTCCTTTGGTTTGATAACCATTGCTGTTGAAGACAGCCACACCAAGGACTTTGTTGGTCTGGAATTGGGGATCATCCCAGAAATGTTTCCCGGGCTTTCTGCAACCAGCTTGTCGTTGGGAACTCCCATCATAAGAGACCACTTGAACAACTGAACTAGTTGTCTTGATAAAAAAAATAATTTTAACCACATAAATGAATAAATAATAAATGAAATTAAACAATTAAACACACATAATGAGTAAATAAATAATAAAATAATCAATAAAATAAAATGTAAGAATTTATTTAATATAGAAAAAGAATAAGAATATAGAAAAACATTTTTTATAACAAAGCTTGTCCTAAAAATTTCGACACGAAGTTTCACGTGCGACACACGCGAGTTTCATTCGATCATGTGGGTATCATGTGATCACGTGCGTTTCGTGTGATCACGTGGTTATCGAGTGATTTCGTGTGTTTTTGTGATCACGTGTGTATCATGTGGAGTTTGACTTACCGTTGAATGATCTATAAATACTTGACTCATGTCAACGTCATCGTAAATATTTGGAACTGGCGGACTATCTGCCGCCATCATCCGCCATCTTGGATTAATTTTTTTGATATGCGTGTGACGTCTAACCAGGGTAAAATGAAAACTTTAGTCAGCCTTACCTTACCTTTACATTCACGTGTGGGTATAAAATTAAATTTTTGTGGATGCTCTTCTTTCTCAATTGGACCACAGTTCTCTTAAAAGCGGACCACATAAATTCCTGCATCAGAAAGAAAGTTTCATCCTGTTTACCCTTATCCCTTTAAATACGCCGAAAAACTCGACAGCGCAATTTTCAGTCGACCCAAACAGGAATTTAATGCGGCACATGAAAAATACGACGTCTGTCATGGGGCTTACTGTTTTGGCGCGAGGAGATGCGGCGGCCGGAGATTCCACTGCCACTGGGTTTGCGGAATCTACCACTGCATGGAATGCGACGGTTGGCGATGCGACGCCGATGGGATGCTAAAACAAAGCAGGGAACATTTCAGACGAAAATTTCAAGGTTGACTTGCATGCTAAGATATGCGTCGCAAAGTCAAAGCAAAACAAAGCATTTTGCGATGCCAGTTTCTTTGCAACACCAATTTAATATGACCATCGGAAATTTCAATCGGTTCAGTCGCACACATACTTCCTGCGAGAAGTTTATACATAAACTTAGAACACATGTAGCACGTAATAATCCTCTTGTCGACATTGTGACAGTACAGCTTCGCTGTCAAAACCACAATTATTTCTTAAGATCAGAACAGCCGACTATGATAAATGCTACGAGAGAACGATTTAGAAAATTCATTACAATCAAATATTATTAATGTTTTACATAATTCATAAGAACTTCATTATATACCGTGTAATTCAGTTCCGTGGTGTGGAATGGTAGTTAAATTAGTAACCCAATCAGTCAGTCAATTAAATAAATAAATAAATATTATATATACACTCTCAATCTTGCTTCATGTGGCATGTATGTGGGTGGACATCATGCTCGGCAAAATTCGGTTTTTTAAAGTAGCTGGAAAGTGTCAAAGGATGTATTAAGATTTAAACAAAAGCATTTTGAAGTATCTCAGATGGCTGGCGTAGCCACTGGATTGAGTCAAGTCAACATTGATGTACAGGCATGTTATGAGATTCCAAGCTTTCTTTCTCCAAATACTGCTAAATGTTTGTGGTTTAACGTCTTTTTATTTATATATTACTTGATTTTTAATTATTCCAAAGTAATTCCTATTAAGCATTGACGTAAATGACGCTAAAACTTAAAGATTAAACCAGATTTAAAGGCCTTTAATATATGTAATTTGAGTTGTGACAAATGATGGCTGACCTGCACCTGGCTAAAAATAACACCGCTGAAGCGGCTCCCATCCCCCCCTCCCTCCCATCCCCTCCCTTCCTCCCATCCCCTCCCTTCCTCCCATCCCCTCCCTTCCTCCCATCCCCTCCCTTCCTCCCATCCCCTCTCTTCCTCCCTTCCATCCCCTCTCTTCCTCCCTTCCATCCCCTCTTTTCTTCCTTCTACACAGTAACCAACTCACGCCCTGGCACGTGCGCTCACGCACCGTACTTACGTTCTCACACTCCCGCATCACACATGGCTTGTTTGTTTTGCCGTTGCCTCCAAATTTTTTCATTTTCATACACATGTTGCAGTTGCCACAGTCCTTGCGAAGACAGGATTCGCAGCGCCGGCATCTGGAGCGACGACGAGGCTTCTGAGTATTTTGGATAGCGTTGGTTTTTTTGACATAGAATGATAACAATAACTTATGTAGCAATTAGAATTACTTGATAACTTGGTTACAAAATGCTAGGAAACTCTTGCAAATTTATCCTTAACGGTGTATGTGCGTGGTGTGTGTGTGGTGGTGGTGCGTGTGATGTATGCTGTAGTACGCGTGTGTGGCGTGTATGTGTATGATGTTGTATGTGCAGTGTGGCATGGTGTGTTGTGTCTATGTATGGTGTAGTGTGTTGTCTGTATGCGTGGTGTGTGTGTGGTATGTATGTGGTGTGTGTGTGGCTGTGCTGGAAGATGTCCGGCATCGTCAGCAGTGCCTATGCCAGGAGATGTTTTGTAAAAGTTGTTTGCAGGCAATTTTTTGTATCTTGCATTCAATAATTGTCAGTTTTTTTAATCCAAGTCAAAGTTTACAGTATGATTTTCTTTGAGAGTACTTATCGAAAGTACTTAAAAAATTTTCACGTACATGCATGTAGCCATGACTGGCCACTACCACCACTCGCAAAGGTAATGCAGCCTTGGGTGGCTGCAGTGTCAATGGGAGGAAGCTGGGTTTTCTGTGGACTGTACACACTGTACACGCATGCTAATCTTGCACTGTTGGAAAAAGAAACAGAGATTTTGTTTTCTATAGTCTTTACTTACGTTCATCGATTTTGACCAATGTTCCATTGGACAGCACTCTCCTTGCCATTTTGATGCAGGACACTTGTCGGTTCACACCTACAAATGTGGATTTGGTGGCAGCTGCGTGGTCACTTGTTTGAACTAAATCTCTAACATTGATTTCCGGGGGTGTCGGCAAACATGCTCGTCGGATTGTCTCTAGGGCGGTTTGCAGTATGACAAATACAAATGTGGTGTATTTGTTTGCCGACACACAACATTTGGTCGCATCCATTGAGAAACCTGACAAAAAAATAATAAGAGTTACTTGATAAAGGTTAACCGAGCAATATATGGTGCGAACATTTTGGACATTTTAAAAAGTTACACACAACATAGAAACTTAAAATATACATCAAATGAAAGCTTATGAAATGCCAAACAACATACGTATAATGACAAAATGTGTTAATTGCCTCTTGCCGACAATTTGAAAGTTCATTGTTACGACAATCGAAGTTTCCGGTTTCTCCGACCCATGTCCTCTGGTTTGGTAACAAACTATTGTTTTAATACAAGTACCAAAACTTGCATGCAGTTATTGAGAGAACCAAACCTCGTAGTTGTCACTGTCGCAGGCGACAGAATCGGCCATCAATTCGGCCTTGACTAAAAATACAATCCCACTATTCTGCGACGATCCTCAATTTCAAACGGGATTTGATACTGTAGTGGTGAATGTCTTTAACCGTAATGGGTAGCTATATACGTACGCGGATATTCCATCAGTCCTGTGTACTTGAAACATGTCGCCATTCAGTGAAGGCTTCTTGGGAAACCTTTGTAGCACTCTTTAATTTAGTAAAATAAAAATTTGACACAATACGGTGCCCACCCCCTCTGCATGGCATGCTCAGACAACAACGTCTTGCATCACTCGCACTACCACCACTCGCAAAGGTAATTGTAATCAACACACACACACACACACACACACACACACACACACACACACACACACACACACACACACACACACACACACACACACACACACACACACACACACACACACACACACACACACACACACACACACACACACACACACACACACACACACTGGGGTTGCTTCGTCGGGAGGAACTCGCAACTGGAGCTTCATTTCTCATAGTTCTCGTACATGTACTAACGATTAATAACACAAACAAAAAATATACTTTAATCCCATTATCTTTATCATATCATACATCTTCCCGAACTCGCAACCGAAAATACTTTTCCCCAACCCTCATTAAACCTGTTTGTAAACCGGTTTTATTTTACAAAAACACATGACGTCACACGCGGGCAAGCCGGCCCGAATCGCGCCTGCTGAACAGTAATGTCAATGCATATGAGATCCAGGAGGGCAAGCTTACGATGCAGACGAACTGGGAGGTGCACGTGTAAACCAGCGAATGTATCCTCTTGATATCTGATGTTTTCCTCAGTAATGAGGAATTTTTCCTCACTGGCCCTTCTTGATGATGTTGATACACTGTAAATAGTTAAGTTGTACTAAAATAGTACAAAAAGCATTGACTAACTGACCTGAGGATATCTGCCCAAAACGGTATGTGGCTGTGTCGAAGTGATCGGTTTCATCCTCTCTGTCCTGGTTGGGTTTGGCTGTCAACCAATGACGAGCATCTTGATAATAACGCTTCAACCATGGAGCGAATTGTCAAGGCGTATCCACATTTCTGCTTCATGTACCTTGACCTAAATGCGGGTCACGTTGGTAAGCCCCCCCCCCCCCTTCCACTAGCCACGCAAATCTTATCACTTCCATGAATTTAGCTGCACAAGCCAAGTCCCTTTCTGTCGCATAACAGGTTTTCTTTAAACAAAAGATAGCCGTCTAAGCCAGATAAAGTGATCCGTGTGCCATGGGGCAGATAGAGAAATTCGGCACCCAATCTAAAAGACAAGAAATTATTTTTAGCACCGGAAAACATCGACCACGATGTTTATGTGCAGATCACTACAATCTTTATAATATATTCCAGTTAACACAAGTTATTTTCCAGTTATTTTATCATTTCCTAATATAAGAATGTGATACTATGGTCAGTTATAATTCGTGAAATGCGACAGATTGTGTTACGGTGGTTGTCGTCCAATTAGCGTCGTTCCTATCTTTTGAACCGAGTTATAAAATTCCTTCTTCGTGGCCATCATTCTAGTATTTAAAACTTTGTTTTTCATTTTCGTTGAGAGGCCTGGGGCACTTGTTGATAACCCTAACTAGTTCAAACGGATACAACCAAGCAAACAAAAACTTATTACTAAGATTATGATGTGTAACTTAGACCCTCTGCATGTAAAACAAAGTGATATATTACTAAGATTATGGTGTGTAACTTAGACCCTCTGCATGTAAAACAAAGTGATATAGTGTGTGGAGTGGTTCGCCACAGAAGACGAAATGAGAAACCACAAACGACTTCTGAAGGCGTTAAACCGAATTTTTCCTGCTGGTGGAGTCGATTGGATTTTGCCATGGTTGAAGAGTTGAACCCAAAACATATGTGGCCGAGTCGAAATCATCTCCTTTGACCCTCGCTGTCTTGAATTAAAGTTGGTTGTCTTCAAATGTCCTCTTCCTACTTGAAGTGCTTGGTGGAACTTTCTTGAGGATTATCGTTAAATGATTTATAAATACTTGCGACATATTTACGCCATCATAAATATTTGGAACGTCTGATTTCTCATCACTGTCCGGGTGTAAACCAGCAAATGTAGATTCCAATGTTGAAAAGACACTGTGTGGAAGCTTGCGACGCAGATGAACTGGGAGCTCCAGGTGTAAACCAGTGAACGTACACTGGGTGATTTAGCATGGAGTGCCCACATTTCCAAGTACCGTACAAGATAATCATGGTAAGCATTGTTCAAGTAGGGTAGTTTGCCCCCTTCCACGAGCCACGCATGGGCTGTAAATGATAAATACACCGCACACAATATACAATAATGAATTTATAATAAATGATTACGGTAATAAACACACACACAAAATAATAAACATGCTCCACTTCTCTCCGGCTCAGATCTTCCTCCATTCCAGGCCGTCTAGCAGCGTTGTCTTCCTCGGGTAGCCTCAAATGTCGCATTATATTTATAACTATCCAAACTTTGAGAAGTCCATTATTACTTGACGAGCAATGTATGGTGCGAACATTTTGGACATTTTAAAAAGTTGCACACAACATAGAACCTTAAAATACACACCAAATGAAAGCTTATGAAATGCCTAACAAGCTACGTACACGATGTATTTCTACCATATATAGTTTGGACGTTATTAGCCATCTTCTTCCGTAAGGCATAAGCAAATATGGTGGGATTACTATGATAATCCAAAACTTGGCCTGGGAGCCTCGTTTTCATGAAGCGTGACGTAATTATGGAAAAGTGTATTGATAACAAACGCATTTTAAAACTTTTTTTTCAGCGCATGACATTTGCAAAGGATGCAAATAACCATGCGGAAAGTCAACCATGCAAACAAGGACCATGTAAAATAATAGGAATGGTTTTAAAAAACGTGCAATGGAACAACAGATAACATGTCGGTGTCCTCTTTCCCAACATTGCTCACAGCATTGAAGCACCGATATTCAACAAGAATTTCTAGGTAGAAATGCAGACACAATACACTAAAAAAGGCTGCATGCAAGGGTAGCTTTTCATACCAAACCAACCAAAACATTAAATGTGTGCAGCTTGTTTCAACATTCATTGATGCTGAGCTAGCAGAAAACAAAGTGAAAAGATGGAATTCATCTGCCGAAACACACATACTAAGATTATGGTGTGTAACTTAGACCTACACACACTATATCATTTTGTTTTACATACAGAGAGTGCTTCGCCACATTTAAGGAAATGAGAAACCACAAAAGATTTCCAAAGTTATGAGACACTAGCGGCTTAAATTCAGCTTTTTCTGACTTAAATTATCTTATCTATCCTTCATACGACTCTTAAGCACAGTGTTCATCATTTACACGTGCAATTTGATAAGTTGTAAATGCACATAATCGGCCGCTCGGCTGAAACATTTACAGCAAATGAATAAGAAGCTTTTAAAAAAGAAAGTAAAGCTTGTATATATTTTGTTTTCCAGGTTGTTGTCCAATAACTACCATTATTGGTCCCGTGGACAATGACAAGTCATTGTTTAAAAATTAATGTAATGTCAATACATACGAGTGAAGGAGGGCACGCTTACGATGCAGACGACCTTGGGGAGTCCAGGTGTAAACCAGCGAAATGCGTCCTCTTGGTATCTGGTATCAAATGCAATAAATTATGAATAAATAAATAAATACAATGTTTTAACTCAATCATGTCGTTCTTGTGCCATCCGACATTTTAATGATCACGGCGTAGGCAAAGATTCCAGGGAACCTGAGCAGTGCCAGTGTGTCAATTGAAAAATTCGATACAACCAAATATCGGCCGCCACCACTTGCATAAAACATTTCGCCCCCTGTCGGTGAGCCATGGACATCACTGATAAATACACTGCACACAAATGAATATATAATAAATGATTAATCGACACACACACACACACACACAAAAGAATAAACAAAAAAATTAAATAAATGCATACACGAACAACTTATTCACGAAAAACCTGAGTTAAAAAAAAAGAAATGCTTTAAACTCTTTTCTGGGGTTGCTTCGTGGTGAGGAACTCGCAACTGGAGCTTCATTGCTCATAGTTCTCGTACATGTACTTCCAAGACGACGAAAACAAACGATTAATAACACAAACAAAAAATCTACTTTAATCCATTCTCTTTATCATATCATACATCTTCCCGAACTCACAACCGAAAGTACTTTTCCCCAACCCTCGTTAAACCTGTTCGTAAACCGGTTTTATTTTACAAAAACACGTGACGTCACACGCGGGCAAGCCGGCCCGAATCGCGCCTGCTGAAGAGTAATGTCAATGCATTTGAGATCCAGGAGGGCAAGCTTACGATGCAGACGAACTGGGAGGTGCACGTGTAAACCAGCGAATGTATCCTCTTGGTATCTGATGTTTTCCTCAGTAATGAGGAATTTTTCCTCACTGGCCCTTCTTGATGATGTTGATACACTGTAAATAATTAAGTTGTACTAAAATACTACAAAAAGCATTGACTAACTGACCTGAGGATATCTGCCCAAAACGGTATGTGGCTGAGTTGAAGTCATCTTTTTCATCCTCTCTGTCCTGGATTGGGATTGGCTGTCAACCAATGACGAGCATCTTGATAATAACGCTTCAACCATGGAGCGAATTGTCAAGGCGTATCCCCATTTCTGCTTCATGTACGTTGACCCAAATACGAGTCACGCTGGCAAGCCCCCCCCCCCCCTTCCACTAGCCACGCAAATCTCATCACTTCCATGAATTTAGCTGCACAAGCCAAGTCCCCTTCTGTCGCATAACAGGTTTTCTTTAAACAAAAGATAGCCGTCTAAGCCAGATAAAGTGACCCGTGTGCTATGGCGCAGATAGAGAAATTCGGCACCCAAATTTCAGCCGCTGCCAGACACAAAAAAATATTCTGCCACTATCAAACTAGCTTATTCGCACTGCCGCATTACACATGGCTTGTTGCTTCTGCCATTTCCTCCAAATTTTTTCATTTTTCTGCACATGTTACACTCGCCACAGATTGTTCTGTAGAATATATTGATGATAAATTAATACATTTGAAAGACAACAACTAATTAGCACATAAGTTAAGCCTGGCGCACACGCTACGATTTCATTCGGCTGATATTTATCGGATGGTCGACGGATAAAAAGTGGTGCTTACCATACCATCGTTGATGAAAGATTGAACTAGTTGTCTTGATGAAATAACTGATTAAAAAATGAAAATAATAAATAAAATTAAATAATAAATGAAATTAAACAATTAAACACCACGTAATGAGTAAATAAGATGTTTTGATTCAATCATGTTAGTTTTCTGTTAACATTCAATAATACATTTCATTGTACTTACTTTCTGCTGCCATCCAACATTTTGATGGCCACAACGGCGCACATTCCAGGGAACCTGAGCAGTGCCATGGTGCCGATTGAAAAATTCCACACAACCAAATTTCGGCCGCCGCCCGCCACTAGCAAAAAATATTTCTACTACCCTGCTTGACTTAAGAAAAGGCAAGCTATTGTTTTTTTACTAGAGTTATATATATTCTATTGTATGTTCCTTCTTCACAATTGGCAGTTTAGAATTAATTAAATCGAAGTTTGGGGTTTCTGTGATCCATGTGTTATTGTCCTATATCCGTTGCTGTTGAAGATAGCCACGCCAGGACTCTATTCAAAACGGTCTCGAATTGGGCATGATCCATACCTCAATTCATTTTCCTCTACTAAATTTTTAATATAATGTTACACTGCTATGGGCCCATGCATAATGATATAACTACTGGATCATTAGTTAAATGCTGTCTACCTTTCTAAATTGTTTTACTAAAATTTGATAATGGTATAAATACAGACAAAATCTCTTAATTACCCCTTGCCGACAGTTTCAAACTTCATGGTAACATTTACAACCGAAGTTTCGGGTGTCTCTGAGCCATGTCCTCTTGTCTTGTATCCGTTGCTGTTGAAGACCTTGACCAGTACTTGCTCAAAACTGGTTTGGAAAGGGGGATCGTCCCAGAATAGGGGGATCGTTGACTTTGTCAATGCCAAATGTATCGACGATACAGTCGCCTGGGACAAAATGGCAGTACGACCCACCGAAGTTTGGGGTTTCTGTTAACCATGTCCTATTGTTTTGTATCCATTGCTGTATCCTATTGTTTTATTTCCCTGCACAGTTATGTTGTTGTGCTGTGGTTTGCCGTGGTTAACCCGTGGCAATTATGTCTACGAGACATCACTGGCAAGCACATTCGCATTTACTGCTTTGGCCTTTACGCATGGTAGAGGTGACATGATCCAGACAGTTGGATTCAGTCAATAACCTAAAAGTAAATATTTATATGTAAACGTATCAGTTAATGTTCTTTTTTGAAGTTGATTGTTCTACAGGTAGTGGAAAGATGCAAAATATTTCGCACCAGTATTCCTTGCAGTTTCGTCAATGGTTTGTTTTAGAAGACGTTTTTGATGTCAACGACTAGTTGCTGGTAAATATGGTAAATATGTTGAACTGAAATTATCTGCTACATTTCAGCATTTCTAAAATCGGTTGGTATGGGAAAGTTACAGATTATTAAACGATCTGTAATCTTCTCACCATCCAGTAGCATGCTCTAACCATTGAGCCACTGAAAATCGGTTGGTAAGCGAAGGTTACATATTTCACCATCTGTAATCTCCTGCTCACCATCATCCAGTAATGCATGCTCTAACCATTGAGCTACTGAAAATCACATGGTACACGAAGGTTGCATATTTCACCATCTGTAATCTTCTGTTCACCATCATCCAGTAATCCATGCTCTAACCATTGAGCTACTGAAAATCACATGGTACACGAAGGTTGCATATTTCACCATCTGTAATCTTCTGTTCACCGTCATCCAGTAATGCATGCTCTAACCATTGAGCTACTGAAAATCACATGGTACACGAAGGTTGCATATTTCACCATCTGTAATCTTCTGTTCACCATCATCCAGTAATGCATGCTCTAACCATTGAGCTACTGAAAATCACATGGTACGCGAAGGTTGCATATTTCACAATCTGTAATCGTCTGTTCACCATCATCCAGTAATGCATGCTCTAACCATTGAGCTACTGAAAATCATATGGTACGCGAAGGTTGCATATTTCACCATCTGTAATCTTCTCTTCACCATCATCCAGTAATGCATGCTCTATCCATTGAGCTACTGAAAATCACATGGTACGCGAAGGTTGCATATTTCACAATCTGTAATCGTCTGTTCACCATCATCCAGTAATGCATGCTCTAACCATTGAGCTACTGAAAATCATATGGTACGCGAAGGTTGCATGTTTCACCATCTGTAATCTTCTGTTCACCATCATCCGAAAATCGGTAAGCGAAGGTCGCACATTAAACAATCTGTAATCTTCTCATTACCATTATCCAGTAATGTGCTCTAACCATTGAACCACTGAAAATCGTATGGTAGGCGAAGGTTCCATATTTCACCATCTGTAATCTTCTGTTCGCCATCATCGGGTAATGCATGTTTTGATCATTGAGCTATTGAAATGCCAAAGTTGTAAGTTTAAGAATAGTGTCACAGGCGACAGTTGGAAAAAAGATTTAAAAAATTTTAAAAAAGAAAAAATAGCTAGTCTTATATTATGTAGTTTTAAAACGTAGCAGATGGAAGCAGTACTGCAATCTTCGATACAACAGTTTTGTTGTCGAAAGCATGTTGCTAGCCATATACGCTTGATCTTGCAAGTTTCTCGCACGCAATGAACGTCGATATTAAAAGAATATTGCACTGCATGTGGGAGAGAAATGCATGTAAGAAAGCCACTACCAATGTTACACGACACCAAATGAAGTTCTATACAGTTAATAGTGCCAGAAATTGAAGTTATCTATGAATTGTAAACCATATTTTATTATTCCGGCATTTCCAGCACCAAATGACCGTCTACTTGTATTTGTGAAAATAAAATGAAATTGCGTTGCATTATTCTAAACAGAAAGTTCTTCTTAGTTTACTGTGAAAACCAAACCTGGTTGCTTTTTGTACTCGAACAATGATACGCGTTTGATAACTGGAATAGAACATTTTCTGGTGTCGTGTGGAAATAAGACGTCGTATAAATGTCTTCATGTTGTAAATGAATAGGAATATGTTTTAAGAAAAGCACTAGGAAAAGAAATTAACTCCCAAAAAAGAGAAAAAAAGAATAAAAAAAAAGAATATGAAGTGACTAAAGGGGAGAAAACAAGAACAAAAAAAATACAAAAAGAAAAGAAAATACAAAAAAAAAAAAAAGAAAATACAAAAAATATAAATACAAAAGATAAATACAAAAAATAAAGAAAACATATTAGTGCTTATTGGATAAAAAAAAAATATGGCTTTTACAATTAACTAATATATTTGTACTGGAATGTCTTTAAAACTGGGAGCTGTCCCTTGGCAATGGACCATGCACTGAAACGTCTATGGCAGTCGAAATTTGGTGTACTTCAATTCAATTTCTGTGCTCTCTCGTGGAAATACCCACACGATGAAAGACATCCAGAATCTTGAGACTTTCAAATGGCGCTGATGAGCCTAGAATGCAACTTGGCTATACTTGGACATCCCTAGTTTAGACAATGATGGTGTCCATACGAACAAACGACAGTTATTACGAACCACAGTTGACCTTTCACTTCAGGATGGCAATGTCTCTCTGTTCCCTCTGGCAACGTATCTTCTGCTGAACTTTGTCCGTAACAACTTGATGAT
Organism: Paragorgia papillata; assembly: GCA_035771165.1. Lineage (NCBI taxonomy): Eukaryota > Metazoa > Cnidaria > Anthozoa > Scleralcyonacea > Coralliidae > Paragorgia > Paragorgia papillata. The sequence continues at coordinate 313,638 of JAWNZC010000097.1, forward strand.
GATGCCTGTTCGTCGTTTTCCCAGCAGCCTTGTTTCCAAACCTAGCCGGACTGAGACCAGCTCGCGAGACTTTTTACAGAAGCTAACAGACTTGCTTTTGTTTCAGCTTTTACCATATAGACTGGATCAATACGAGCTAACCAGAGTTGTGGTCTACTACAGCAACTCGGCTGAATTGCTACACTGATACTCCCTCAACCAGACCACAGAGATGAGAATGCGAGAAGGACCTGACAATGCACCATGCACTGAAACTTTCACGACGTCATCTAGAAATCCAGAATGTTCAGATTCCTAAATGGGACTGTTGGTCTAATGACCCTAGAGTGCAACCTGGCTGTTCTTCAACCTCTTAGTTTAAACTGATGGTGTTCATACCGCGAACATTGGTGCAAGAGTATCGACCACAAGCTGTTGATAGAGTTAGCTGTGTTCGAGTCCTTAGTCGTATGCTGTGTGGGTGACTAATGCAGAAGTTTTGTTGTAAGTACATTAGAGTCAAACTGCTGATAAAATGCATTAAAAATACTGTAATTTTAGATCAGAGAGAGAGCTAGCTAGGAATTAAATATTTGTCCGTTGACGTTTTAATTCATTTAAACTTTTCTTTAAATTGCAGACGAGTCTGACCAAACAGCTAATGATATTATTTGAGAATTCCAAAGTTAGTCGCAGAGCTGAAGTATATGAAGTATTATTGAAAGTACGCAATGGATGGATGTCAACTGATTGTTAACGATAACTTCTTGCGCTATAGGTTGGTGCAATGGTTTATATTTACTTTGTTTATACAATCTTAAGTCCTGCAGCAAACACGTGCAATCTCTTTCTCGCGCTCTTAACACAACTGGTTAAATATTATAGCTAGAGAATAGATTAGTAGTTAACTGTTAATTATCAAGCTAATAGACCTTATTCAAAAATGGCCGCCGAATTAGAATTCTCTTATGTGGATATAAATTAGCCCCTATGACCTCGTTTTAAAGTAAAAATTATTTTGAATTTCACACATGAAAACGAGTTCATAAGGGCTAATTTATATGTATATAAAATAATTTTAATTCTGCGGCCATTTTTGAATAAGGTCTATATTGTGATTACTTTAATAAGGTCTATATTGTGATTACAAAAATTAGTTGATTAACAGTTACGTTGCTCTCATGCTCGTTCTTGCTGCTAATACCACTCTCGAATTTGCACTTGCACCAGGTTGTGTTGTCCAGTAACCACAAGTATTGGGCCGGTGGGCAGTGGTAAAACAATGGCGTTAGAGCTGTTGGTGAAATTGATGGGTCGTACTGAAATTATGTCAGGCGACAGAATCAGTTTTAAACTCTAGAATGATGGCCATGAAGATAGGAACGACATGGGTGTCCCGTGGAAGAACCTTTCCTGCTGGTGGGGTCCAGACTGGATGGAGATAACCATCCATTCCGTGAAGGCTTCTTGGGAAACCTCGTACTCTTTAATTGTAAAAGATTCGACACAGTCCGCTAACTCGGACACAAACCTCTTGCATCACTCACATTGCCACTTGCACCATTGCAAATAAATTATACATAATTAAATGAATATAATTCTACACAAATGAATATATAATAATGATTAATAAACACAAACGTACAAGTACATAAAGTAATGGTGGCTGTCTTCAATTCAATAGTAATGGCTACCAAACAAGAGCACGTGGTTCAGAGAAACCACAAACCTCTCGCATCACTCACACTTACTGTACCACTTGCACCATTCACTGCAGATAAATTATAAATAAATGAATATATAATAAATGTTAAGCACACACATGCACACAAAAGAATAAAAGGTTTCTCAATGGATGCGACCAAACGCAGAAGATGTAGTTGATTAAATTGTTAACTTTCTACGATCTTCAACTAAGGGCCGACTTCACATGAGGACCATGAAGCCCGCCCAAACTGGAAGTTCTCGCCCATGCAATTCCGGTTTCAATATGACTGCGTTGTTTCCCTTACTTTATATCAAGTATCTCTTATAAATTTTGCTCAGGTTTCTCAATGGATGTGACCAAACGTTGTATGTCTTAGCGTGTGCGCCAGGCTTAACTTATGTGCTAATTAGTTGTTGTCTTTCAAATGTATTAATTTATCATCAATATATTCTACAGAACAATCCGTGGCGAGTGTACGATGTGCAAGAAAATGAAGAAATTTGGAGGCAATGGCCGAAGCAATAAGCCATGTGTAATGCGGCAGTGTGAGAACGTAAGTACGGTGCGTGAGCGCACGTGCCAGGGCGTGAGTTGGTTAGTGTGTAGAAGGAAGGAAAGAGGGGATGGAAGGGAGGAAGGGAGGGGATGGGAGGGAGGAAGGGAGGGAGGAAGGGAGGGGATGGGAGGAAGGGAGGGGATGAGAGGGAGCGAGGGAGGGCATAAGCGGATTTTCTGGGGGGGTGCAGGGGGTGCGCACCCCCTGCAATCTCCAGCACCCCCCTGAGAAAGTTGGGATCGACAAAGTAGACCGGCAAACTATTTATCACTTTCCGCATGGTTCTTTCCGTGATGAATGATGATTGGCAATTCAACAGTTAGACGGTCTAGTTACCAACTTTAATTTTCGAATAGCAATATGAAACGACAAGCAACGCTTATGAGCTTTATACGAAAGAAAACGAAAGGTACGTTAGAAATTATGATCTAAATGTTCTCAAATAACAGGCTTCCCAACCTCACACTAGGTTTACTGTTATTATTGTTATATAAAATTGGAAAATGTCTTAATGTTGCCGTATTTTAACTTATAGTTATGTAAATCGATAACACCATAGTTTAATATATTCTGAGCTTTAGCAACATCGTAAACTATACTTTTATCTCCTAGATCATTTGAAAGGACCTTGCTAGTGGTATACAAATACATAAACAGCTGCCAAGCTAACGATTCCCTGTCGAGACGCGAGAATGTTTTAACCTCGCAACAACACAATGTCTGCAGGAGATGATGCCCTAACAAAGGAGAACGTGGAAAGGAACAAGGAACTTTTTAGCCGTTGCCTCTGGACAATGCAGCTGTGCCAGTTATATGCAGTCCAAAGATCATTTGCCAATCAGGTGTGAATTATTATTACCCCTTTGAGAAAAACAGAAAAATTGGAGTAAGTATGAGAAAACAAGCTCGGCCAGTGAGAAGAAGAACGTTAAAACCGGAAGTGCACGAGTGTTGAATTTGACGATCACTTCCCGTTAGGTTGTCTATGGTTTGTGATTGACATATTTTTGTAACGTCACGAGTACGTTCTCAGTTTACGTTTTGAACCGTCGAGACCGTCGAAGCCAGTGCTCGAACCTCGAGGACTTCTCTTATATTTGTTTGTTTATTGTATTATTATTTTGTTATATATGTATTAAAAAAATGGAAAGTCTATTACAAGTTCCTCCAGACAAAGCAACCCCAGAAAAGATTTAAAAAGCATTTCTTTTTCTAGAGTGACTTCATATAATGCTAGCAAACTTATTTATACCATGCACGATTTAATTCATTCTAAACTGCCAATTCTGAAGAAGGAACATACAATAGAATAGAATATATAACTCTAGTAAAAAAACAATAGCTTGCCTTTTCTTAAGTCAAGCAGCATTATATGAAGTCACTCTAGAAAAAAGAAATGCTTTTTAAACCTTTTCTGGGATTGCTTTGTCTGGAGGAACTTGTAATAGACTTTCCATTTTTTAATACATATATACAAAATAATAATACAATAAACAAATAAATATAAGAAAAGTCCTCGAGGTTCGAGCACTGGCTTCGACGGTTCGAGTTTAAAACGTAAACTGAGAACGTACTCGTGACGTTACAAAAATATGTCCATCACAAACCATAGACAACCTAACGGGAAGTGATCGTCAAATTCAACACTCGTGCACTTCCGGTTTTAACGTTCTTCTTCTCACTGGAGCTTGGTTTCTCATAGTTATACTACTGCAATTTTTCTGTTTTTCTCAAAGGGGTAATATTAATTCACACCTGATTGGCAAATGATCTTTGAACTGCATATAACTGGCACAGCTGCATTGTCCAGAGGCAACGGCTAAGAAGTTCCTTGTTCCTTTCCACGTTCTCCTTTGTTAGGGCATCATCTCCTGCAGACATTGTGTTGTTGCGAGGTTAAAACATTCTCGCGTCTCGCTAAGGTTTCACTACAGAAGGTAACAGATTTGCTTCATTTTAGTTTACTATGCTGCTGACTGGATCGATGCGACCTAGCCAGATTTGTGGTCTACTAGTACAGCTACTCAGCTGAATTCCTACACTTCCAAGTAGATCAGAGGTTGGAGCTCCTCCGCAAGATCGGGTACTGACCGTACTAACTACTTCAGTTTGTCTCTACACATGGGAGGACGTGCAAGAGCAATCGAGTTAGCTGTGTTCGAGTGCTTAACCATAATGCATGTGTGAATGATGCAGAAGATTTGTTGCTGTAAGTATTTTATTAAAGCAGTCCAATTTACTGCTGCTGATAACATGCATTAAAGAATACTGTATTGTATTTCTAGATCAGAGAGAGGAGAAATCTTGGTCCGTTAACGTCTTAATTCATTCAAATAATTCTTAAATTACAGATGAATCTTGAAACAAGAGAGAATGTGTGTCTGACAAGCAGCTAATATTGTTTGTGTGAATTCCAACGTTAGTTGTTGAGCTGAAATATGAACTATTATGGAAACTGATTGTTAAGATAACTTCTGCGTTACAGGTCAGTGCAATGGTTTATATTTAGTTTATACAATCTTACAAGTCCTGCGGCATACATGCACCTGCAATATCTTTCTCGCGCTCGTAACGCAACGGGGTTAAATATGGCTAGATAATAGATTAGTAGTTGACTATTAATTATCAAGCTAATATTGTGATTATTTTATTCATTGCAGAGTGAAATGTACCAAATGAAAGATTGCATCTGCGCTACAGGTTAGTTCAATGGTTTATATTTACTTTGTTTATACAATCTTACAACTCCTGCGGCAAACATGCACCTGCAATCTCTTTCTCTCGCTCGTAACGCAGCGGGTTATTGCGAGAGAATAGATTAGTATTGAAGCGTTAATTATCAAGCTAATACTGTGATTACTTCATTCATTGCAGAGGGAAATGTACAAAGAAGAATCGTAAATAAGATTGAAGATTACGTCTTCTTTTGGATGGTGTGGTCGGTTTCTTCCGTCAAAATCCACTTTTTCTCTTGAACCACAAAGTTAAAGGTACAGTGTATTCTTTTGGTTGAAGCGCAGTGAAATGTTTTAATGTAGTTAAGTATATGGCACGAGTCACTTCCCGGAAAATCGCGCGCTGTGTATCAAAAGTTGTCGGTAATTTTTGTTTTCTAATCCAGAGAAAGAACCTGTTAGTTTGGTGTTTCGACAAAGTTATAAACGATGCGGATACCTGGAAATACTAGCCTCCTGCGCAGACGTTAGCGCGCGGTCCCTTCGCGCCAACGTCTGCGAAGGAGGCTAGGAAATACATGATTGATTTTGAAATAGAAAGTGCCATATAATAAACTACTTAATAACGTCGAACGCAGAGTAGAAAAAATATTTACATGCCACGAATGTAGACTGTACCTTGATACTCACAGAAGCATTTTGTGTTTTAGAATGCGACTATGACTCTTTGAAATGTGGTGGTTTTTGAATGCAAGCTACTGTGTGTTGCTATTAACCAGCCAGACCAGCAGATCAACAGTTATCATCTTACAATGATAAAGTCGGTGAAGTCGTCAGACAAGACACCGAGACGAGACCAACAATGAATGTCCAAGCTGGTGAAAAATGCTATTTTGAAAATTGGGATGAAAGATTTAACAGTTTCAACTGCAGTGGCGTGCAAGTGATGACGGAGCTTTAAGAGTGAATTATTAAAGATGAATTTAACATTCAGTGGCCAAAGCTGCTTATGGCTGCAGTCAAGTAATACACTGTATGTGAATAGAATGAACACTCTGAATTGACAATGATTATTCCTGGTTGTTTAACCCGATAAAAGATCTTATATTCTGAAATATTAATATAATGTATAAATAGTGTTTATTTAGATTATCACTCTTGTTCTAATTAATAGAGAAAAAAATATTAAACATTTAGACTAGTTGTTCATGACCTGAGGACGACTTATAGATCGTTTTCATCTGACGTCACGGCGGCCACATTCGTGTAAGAAAACAATGAAATGGCGGCCATATTGGTGCCCCAAAACAATGAAATTGGCGGCCATATTGGTGTACCAATATTTATTCTATGGGAATTTAGCTCTGTATTCACCATCCCAATGGGGCCACCGATCACGCGAGTGAAAACGATCTATAAACGATGTTTAAAACCTCAGGAAAGTTTTCTGCCTTAAATTACATTGAAATGTAATAATAGTAATTATTATATGGAGAAGAGTATTTTACTAGCAAAACACTCGTAGAATCCAATTTGTAACAGTTGGTTTATACTAAATAGAAATGGAAAATATGAAAGAATGCTGATTTGTAATGTAAGTTATTGCTACCAATGATGAATTACAAATCTCGACATGCGTGGAGTCCATTTTACACGCGTGTAGAAAAAGCAATATGCGTGGACGGGTGTCACGTGGTAAGAATAATTGGGCACTTGGTGACAGTTAATTTCGCGAAACAAAATGGTTTCGTTTTTAAACGAAAAGAAGCAGAACAACGAGTAAAAGGATAGAAACAGCGGAGCCGGTTTAATGTCTTGAAGAGAATCCTGAAGATACCGAACGCCGTATGGTAAACAAAATCTCGATCTGAATTGTAGTCACAGGTCACTCAATTAAAAGTTAACGGTACGGCATTCGTATTTATTTATTTTCTGATTGGAATCGGCATTTATTTATTATTAGTATAAATACACGGGGTGATTATAGAAAATCTCGTGCGATGATTGGTCGAGCTACCTCGGATTAATTCTCGATAATCACCTACAGCGTTTATTCAAAATGGCCGCCAGCCGGTTTGTCAATGACAGAAGAGGAAATTAACAATTTTAAAGAAAACGTTGTTCCTAAAAGTATGAAAATGTGTATTTATACTAAAACAATTATTCGGCTCAGTGAATATCGGTGAATAATAACCTCGACTCGGTTGTTATACACCGATATTCACCTCGCCTTCGGCGAATAATTGTTAAATATACTCTGTGAACGGCAAGACGTTTAAATAGAAACCCTTTTAGACACTCGTCAGTTGTACTTAATCTAGCAACTATCCTATAAAGTTTTATAACTTGTCCTTGTGTTGCTTTCAAGTTTTCGCTTAACCTATTTTAAAAGCAGTATACAGCTTCACGTTTTCGTGCTTTCCCTTTGCTACTGTGGACGTGATGTTTTTCATTGACTTAATTCCAGCACTTCTTATCGTTAATACTCGTAGGCTTTGTCCATTTATAAGTTTTGCTTTGATATGTTCAACTTTCATTTTAGTCGTCTTAATCGTAAACTCTGGAATTATTCTAAGGATTATCATTTGTGTGGGGTGTATTTCAAGGATTATCATTTGTGTGGGGTGTATTTCAAGGATTATCATTTGTGTGGGGTGTATTTCAAGGATTATCATTTGGGTGGGGTGTATTTCAAAAAGCATAAAAGTGGGAGAGGGGTTGTTGCATTGACGTATTTCTAGTTGGTGTTTCAGCTTGAAGTTGGTAAAGTTTTTTCGTTTGTTTTTGCTGGATAAGGATAGTAAAATTGGCTTAGGCAGCTTTGTAAGGTGATAAAATCATTTGAAATATCAACATAGTCATCTGAATATGAGAATAAGAAGAATTTCAAGAAAAGTTCACTTAAAAAACTCAGTAAAACAAGCATAGGCATGCCCTTTGTCAAACATACAAGTTGTATTCTTTCTTGTCTGTCTTATTCTGGGCACTGGAATATTTATTTTAATCAAATGGTCAAAAAAGCAATGAAAAGAAAGTGACAATTTAGTAGTTTAAGAAGAAATTTTACGAAGAATTGTTTTAATTCCAGCGAAGAAATGCAACAATTAACAGTTATACCATGAGCTCGAGTCATGAGCTCATATACGACGAGAGCGAATGGTATAACTGAATGGTATAACTGTTGTGTGAGCTATGAGCTCATATACGACGAGAGCGAATGGTATAACTGTTTTATTATATAGCCAAGCACTGTAGAAGAGACAAAATTAGAGCGAAATGTTTGAAACAACAAACTTCCGGCATATGCAACTAATACTTCCGCCATGCGTAATGACATACAGAGTTTCTCGCTGAGCTGTTCGGTAAACAGCTTCGAAATATTGTATAAATGTTGCTTGAGAGGCAAAAAAATGTGTTAAGCAGATCAACAAAAAAGATTAAAAGGTACCTTTATGAAATCAAAAGGTGAGTCAGTTGTTTATATATTAGCGTTGCTGTCGTGAAAAAGGTTTTGATTTCATGGAAAAATGAAACTGAAACACCTTCCGGGCAGTGAAACTAAATTACTTAGTTGGTTGTTTTTGAAAAAGAACATGCTTTTTACTACTCTAAATGCTTATCTAAATTAAAAAAGTCTCTTTACTGGTGATCTCCTACGAAATGTGTGTTGTAAGCTTGATTTTAACCGTGAGTTTCTTTGTTTGGCAGCACATTAATATCAACCTGTTAATTTAGTCGGGTTTTTGAAGAAAAAAGACGCAATTTTGAGGTGAATTTTACCATTTAACATGCTAAATTGTGTATTTGTTAATGTATTTTTACACAATGTTGTTTTTTTATACATTGGTTTGAGGGTGTTGATGTTTTTCTGTATAAAAATCCGTCAATTTCAACTCTTTTCGCAGTTTAAAAAAACATGCCGCCATCTTGTTTTTCCTCTACTAGCAGGATATGAGCTGATACTCTGATAGCCTGGTAGTAGGGAACCAATCAGATTACGCAAAAGCTCATATCCGATAGCATGCTATATAATAATTCTTATTAGACCTGGAACATGCGTTGCATTACGGCTATGATATTCATACTAGATGAGAAGAAGCTTATTCACATATAGGAAGCTTTTTTCCTTTAAAAGGACTGTATTTCGTGATTGCTTTTGAAGAGTGATTATTCTTGGTTTTTTTTAACTTTTTTTAAAGACTTTGTTAAATACTAGCATTTTGCTTGCGGTAGTTTTGTTATTCTCCGAGGACATGATATTTTGCGAGCTGGAAATGTTGTTTTGCAAGGTGGAAATGTTATTTTGTGAGGTGGAAATGTTATTTTGTGAGGTGGAAATGTTATTTTGTGAGGTGGAAATGTTATTTTGCGAGGTGGAAATATTGTTTTGTGAGGTGAAAATGTTGTTTTGCGAGGTGGAGATGTTATTTTGCGAGGTGAAAATGCTGTTTTGCGAAGTGGAAATGTTGTTTTGCGAGGTGGAGATGCTGTTTTGCGAAGTAGTGCTTATTCGCCGGGGGGGGGGGGGGGGGGGGGGGGGGGGGGGGGGGGAGGGGGGGTCATTAAGTCCTAGGGTCAGAACTCGAAGGTTATTGAATTCAAGATGGCTGCCACATGCTTCTTGTTCATTTTATTCCAAGTATTTGAGTGAGTTTTTAAAGGATTATTGTGCGAGTTTTACGTCCAAAGGGGTAGTTTTTCTTATCATTAAAAGATTGGAGGATAATAATGATCGTATGTTGCTTAATTTAACAACAAATTCTTCCCGTAAAGAACGTAAAGTTTTGGTGAAAACTAGAGATCATGCCAGCATGAAAGCAAAGGTATTTAATAACGTTTCTTGAAGCTTTACGTTGTTAATGAATACTAATATTCAATGCTTGTGTGAGTTCTGAAGATGTCCTGGGCGAACAGGACGAAAGTTTAGCATAAAATAAAAAGTTCCATGCAAGTATCGGCAAATGTTTTTATTTATTTATAATAGGTCTTTAAATTATAGTTAACTACTTTCCTGTCCGAATTGGTCTTTAGTATTTTATTCTGGCTAACGCCAGAAGATTTTATTCATCTCTGGGGAAGCCCTCGGACAGGAATGAGTTAAAGAAATATTTCTGTCAATATATCGCATGCTCACATTTAAAATGCTTGATAGAAGAGGGATTTGTGATATGTGTTGATATATTTGCTTATATAATTGTATATACAGTATACTGTAGGGTCGTACTAATTAGTAATTACTGCCTGGAAGTAAAAAATGACTGCCTGAGACTGTATACATCTATATTAGGAGGTATTAATATGGAGATGAGCCAGCCTGGGTACTGGTACCCGAGCTAGCCCACTTTGCCAAGATCGTGCTTATACATTTGTTATTAATTTTCATCTTGTGTTTATATGAGAACTGATCCAGCCTGCCTAGCTGATATCTCACTTTGTGAGACCGACATCTCGGTTACCTGGGTTGGTTTTTCCCAGGTAAACACGATTGACCGGACTAGCTCGCCTACCCGGGCTGGCACTAAAAGTTTCGTACACACGACAAAATTTGTTTTTATCAGCTTTTTTCGACATATTAACAATTCACAAGTTCTGCTTGTTCATGTACAGTTCATATTTAAAAGAATGAGACTTTGTGTCTTGCCAAAACTGATAAATTATGCAATTAGCACAACAAGCAAGGCAACCTCATACCCAGGGCCTTCTCTGCTTTCAAAATGGCACGAGGAGAAGACCTTGGCGAAAGCTGGTCACGTGACACCAATAATTTTGGAATATTTTGATGAGTGACTCGCACTGTGCTGGCGTGTTTAAGTGTTTATTTCGTTTGCTGGACTTTCCGAATCTAATTTAAAAAGTTTAGTTTATGCTCGTTGATCGCATTGTTGATCGAATATTTGTATTAAAGTACAACCTCAAAGTCAATGAGGACAGCAGATTCGATTTAGAATATGCCGTTTGAGTATAAATCGACAGATACAACAATTAAATTTCTACAAATCCCAAACGTGTGGACAAGAAACATAAATGTACTATACCGGACGGTAAATAAACTTCCAACAATCAACAGCATTTGAATATTTTAAGTGTATGTAGCAGTACCTGTATAAACCACAGTAGTTCTATTGAAAGCGGATTTCTGTTTATCAGTTTATGATCATTCGTTGCCTTCGGCTTCATTTCTGGTGATTGACGGCAACAAATATGAATTATCTAGTAAATGTCGTAAATTTTGAAATATATCTATTTAACAACGTTACAGGATTTGCAACAACCTTCTATGTTTATAAGAACCAAATCAACCGCTCCCCCCAGGACGGGCGAAGCTCGAATTATCCACGTGACCAAATACTGCAAGAATCTTGGAGTATTTTGGAGTCATGTGACCAGCCTTTGCCAGGGTCTTCTCCTCGCACCATTTTGAAAGCAGAGAAGGCCCTGGGTACGAGGTTGCAAGCAAGGCAGCCTGGCTAGGCGAGCTAGCCCTTCTCATGTAAACACAATAAAAATCATCTCAGCAAAGCAGGTTAGCTCAGTTACCCAGGCTGGCTTGCCTCCCTATAAACACCCCTTAAAGGCCTTATATCATTATAATTTACAGCACACCACAAACTGCAGTTCAAAATCAGCTGTTACAAGTTCAGACAATTTGTATGTTAACACTGAAAGCTTCTGTTTCTGATTTGCCTTATATGAAAATAAATGGGAATCTTAACTTCCTTGGCTAATATTTTACAGTCAAACTGTGTGTTCTTTCCTGCACGACCTTGCAATATTGACAGCAACATTGCAATGTTGACTTGCAAACGATACATGGTGACTCCTTGGCAAATTGATAAAAATTCACATTTTAAATAATTGAACTTCACACAACATGAAGTTTACTAAGATCCTGTTTATAAAATGCCAGTACAATTTGAAAATGGAACAAAATCATGCCGTTTAGGCCTTGCGTTTACACGATACCGACACAAAAATGACATGAAAACAGCACAAAATGAAGACGGCTTCCTTGATGGCATGAAATGAAAACGGAACACTAACCGGTATCGTGTAAACGCCCGTGCCGTAACAGTTTGATGACGGTAATCACGATATATACGACCACAGTATTCAGGTCAGCAGTATTCACAAAGTCTTCTCAATTCTCATTGGAAGAGAATAGTCGCATGCAAATCTGTCATTATATTATACCGGCACCGTGTAAGGCTTTTTGGCCTGTATTTACACACCGGCATGATTTTGTTCCATTTTCAAATTGTAGCGGCATTGGGTAAATGGGGTCTTAGAGTTAGTTGTTCCGACTTTCAATAGCAAAATGAAAAGCTGGAAACTGCCGTGAAGAACGAAATACTGTTGTTTCAAAATACTGTATTTATACTAAATACTGTATACATGCAATGTATATATGTATTTTTATATATGGTGAATAAATACAGGGTTTTTTTCTTTATATAATTATAGTCCAAGGGCAAAGTCTCCCACAGCACCATTGAAATGCTAATCGCAGTTGGCAATGATTGATGCATAACACTCGTGTTTAATACTTTTAACTAAAATCAAATTGAAAAGTCAGAGAACAATGAAAATCTGAAGTCAACAGTAGACTACTAGTCTGTTGACAGCCTTGCCATATGGTTAACAACATTATTTATAAAAACATAATTAATTACTGCATAAAGGATGAGTTAATAGCTCTCGGGCAGTCATTTTATATTCCTGAGCAGTCTTGGGCAGTCCCAGGCAGTGATTAGTAGGACTGTATTTATATATTTATATATATATATATATATATGTATTATTTACCAGCTGGGAGGTCCGTATAGAGAAATATTTCCTTAAACAGCCCACAGGCCAAGAGTTGTTTTGGGAAATATTTCTATACAGACCGACCAAAATGGTAAGTAATTTATTTTTTTTCTTATTATCCCAGCTTGGTTCTTTTGGTCTTCATCAGTGTTTAGAGTGAACAAAAAAGGGAAGTCTGTCAGGGGTGACGGCTGCCCTCACAGAGTGGGGAGAGCAAGGGGGCAACCAATTGCCTTTTCTCATAAGAGGAATGTTTTCTACAATAATTGCCATTTGTATTATTGTATTAAATGACTTTTGTATTAATAGCTCAAATGTCTCACAAGCTAACTTATTACTGCAGACCACGCGGAGGCAGCAAACTAATTTTGCCTTAAGTTACCTGTGTCCAACCTCGTTCTCAGGGTGTTTGTTACATTTGGAGGGTGGGAAAAAGCCCTGGCATTGGCAAGCCACTGCCCCCCCAAAATACTGGGTGTAATAAATTAGCAATTTAGTTTAGTATGCAAAATCATTCTGAGGAATGGCAGTCCCATGAGAGAAGTTCATTGTAATGGCAGTCGACTCTATTTGTCCCGTTGAAGCTATTTGATCATAACTGGCACAAAACTATGCATAAATATGTTTCAGCAGCAATGTTTAAGAAAAGCAATCGTGCCAGAACCTTTCCCCCCCTCCCCCCTCCATGATCAAGTCATCAACCTTGTTACAAGTTGTACTGTTGTGGTGTAAACATATGGTAACTGCCTGTTGGAAGAGCCTGAAACAACTTGTTTGCAAGTATGGAACAACTTGTACATTTTTACGTGGCAGTGTAAAGTATTACTGTGCATATGTTTAGATGTTGGGGATCATATTACATAATGTTAAAATTTAACAATCTTAATTCATGGAGTAGTATTAAATAATTTCCTTATCTTGCTTGGCAGCTTATTTGTATTTCAAATATTGATTTTATAGAAATACTCAGCCAGGAAAGCCAAATTAAAATCTTCAACGCATAATGTCAATGAGAAAAAGGTGAACTTTATTCATTTATTTGTTAGGCTTTGCAAATAGCTTTTACATACACATATATTAGATAATTACATTTTAAAGTACATAAAAATAGATCACCAATTGACGTTATTGGAGGATTGGTGCTACGCCACAGGGGGGATGCCACCCCCTGATCAAAGGTAACCATGGCAACCCCACCGCAGCCCACCTCCCAACGAGAGCCAAGCACAATGGTGCTGTGACGGGGACCCGGGGTCACTATAGGCGTGACTCCAGAGCCACCAAGCACCATACCACCAATAATGGTAAGCCAAGACCACACCTACCAAGGTGGACAATACCTTTAATATATCCCTTCCAAGATCATGACAGATGGCGCGCAAACTTTGCCAGAACTTACGGTGCCATCCTAATATACATATGATATACATTACTTTAGAAATTTATTGTTAATAAATTTAGGTTAATGTTAGGGAGTAAGAGATAATGCATCTCCTGCCTTAAAGCGATCATTAAGTGTAGTTCGTGTGGCATGTGAACAAGGTCAGATGCAAAAGCCAGATAAATAAAGTGCTTAAAAACACGCAGCAAAAAGATAAAGCCCAACCCAAACCTTATCTAAAGATTCCCCCTTATCAAAACAAAATTCCTCCTTGAGGCAATGGTATAAATGAATGCGGCAAGGGTGACTGTGGTCATTCTGTCACAGACTCACAGTCAGAGAGCTCACTCAAATCGTTCTATAAAATAGCAGTTTAAGTTTTTCGGGGATTTTTATCCCACCCACCACAACCCCTTTTGTAATAAGTATATAAATTATAATAGTAAAAAAATGTAATAATTTAATTATCTAATAAATAAGTGGCAGGAAGTGCTGTCATCCTTATCACTTCACAGAAGTGCTGCGCCTCACACACTTCACCCATGTGAACGATTTGGATGGGTGAGACATAAATTACATTTAGCCACATTAAAATGAGTATCTAAAAAAGTGGCAGGGTAACCGCATTACTGCAACAGCATATTTGCCAATTACCACAATTATTAATTAGTTATAAGATTGTAATATTCATTCTAAACTCGCTCTAAGAGTCTGTCTGAGTTTGTCTGTCTTGGTCTGTGTGTCTGGGTCTGTTTCTGTCTGTCTGGGTCTGTCTGTCTGTGTCTGTGTCTGTCTGGGTCTGTGTCTGTGTCTGTGTTTGTCTGTCTGTGTCTGTGTCTGTGTCTGTGTTTGTCTGTCTGTGTCTGTGTCTGTGTTTGTCTGGGTCTGTGTCTGTGTCTGTGTTTGTCTGTCTGTGTCTGTGTCTGTGTCTGTGTTTGTCTGTCTGTGTCTGTGTCTGTGTTTGTCTGTCTGGGTCTGGGTCTGTCTGTCTGTCTGTCTGTCTGTCTGTCTGTCTGTCTGTCTGTCTGTCTGTCTGTGTTTGTCTGTCTGGGTCTGTGTCTGTCTGTGTCTGTCTGTCTGTCTGTCTGGGTCTGTTTGTCTGCCTGGGTGCTGTTGTCTGTCTGGGTCTATCTGGAAATTTCCTTGCGGAAGTCACCGAAAATGCACTTCTGGGGCATGTGAAATTCAATTTGGGAAGCTGGCTGGCTGGGTCTGTCTGGCTGCCTCTGTTTGTTCATCTGGGTTTGTTGGTCTGTCTGTCTTGGTCATTCTGTCTGTCTGGGTTTGTCTGTCTGTCTGTCTGTCTGCGTCAAAGTGAATTAGTACATGTATATTGACACCTTAACAACACCATCTTTTGTCAATTTTGGGATTATTGCATGACTCAAACCTAGTATGGGAGGTATCTCTCATATTATGCAGTATTATCACATAATATGGTAGATACCTCCCATGGTAGGTTTGAGTTATGCAATAATCTCAAACTCAATTGGCCAATCAAAGGCTTGTTTACGGTACATAACTTGCAAACTTTTTGCCCAACTCAGTCATGTGCCATAGGCAATTACCCCTCCCCCCCCCCCCCCCCCAATATTTTCTGTGTTTTTTCAAAATAACAAAGTGACCTTGGCAACAATGCTGTCATTGCCACTGTCACCGTCAGGGTTAACTAACTAACATGTAGTATCGATAGATGGACTGAAGCTCATTATTCATAACAGTTTCTAGGTCATGAATATCTTTAGATGCAAAAAATAAATTGGTACCATCAACAAATATTCTAAAGGACTAATTTAGATGAAGAGTTTGGCATATACTTGGTGTTTGGATTTACGCTTAATCAGTGTTCCAATAAGTTTCCATGTGTATTTGAGGTTACTTAATTTTTTATAAGTGAAAATACTTAGTTTAATAATCTTTCTTACTTTTGCTTTTTAGTTGGTTGAGCATATAAGAATATTGCTTATATTTATGAATTAAGTCTATATTTCTAGACTGAAAGTAAGTCTGATACATTTTTTGTTTTACTTTAATTGCTTTAAAAATGCCAGTTGTCATCCCAGCTTTTCCTAATCATTTAGTTTTTATACTATTAGAAGCACACTTTTTGACAACTATTTTGATTTTATTTATAATATTTGTTGCCTTTTCGTTTAAATCCTTACCTTTACTAAAAATATCAAGCCAATTAATTGAATTACATATATCAGCCAAATATTTATCTTTATCAAATTTGCTGTAGTCTCTTAGATAAACTTTTTTCCTCTGTATTTTAAGTTTTGGATTAAACAAACAAAATATTGGAAGATGATCAGAAATATCCACCATACAAATTCCAGCAGTAATTTTGTTGATTGATAAATTTGTATAAATATGATCTATTAATGTCAAAGTATGACTAGTGATTCGAGTTGGTTTTGTAATTACTGGAAGAAGATTATTCATGAAAAGCATATCTAGACATTCCTCAGTATATGTGTGTTCATTATATTTAAAGAAATCAATGTTCATATCACCCAATATAAATACTTGAAATTTTTGTTGATTTAGTTGCTTAATAATTTCTTCTAGTTGTAAAATAAATTCAGGAAATTTAGCTTTTGGATGTCTATAAATATATCCAATCATAATATTAGATTTTCCAACATCTCTCTCAATCACAGTCCAACATGACTCAACATCACACCTACATCAGCACTTACACTACCACCTACACTACCACCTACATCAGCACTTACACTACCACCTACATCAGCACCTACACTACCACCTACATCAGCACTTACACTACCACCTACACCAGCACCTACATCAGCACTTACACTACCACCTATACCACCACCTACATCAGCACTTACATCAGCACTCCCACCACCACTCACATCAGCACTCCCACCAGCACTCGCACCACCACTCACATCAGCACTTACACTACCACCTACACCACCACCTACATCAGCACTTACACTACCACCTACACCACCACCTACATCAGCACTTACACTACCACCTACACCACCACTCACATCGGCACTCCCACCAGCTCGCACCACCACTCACATCAGCACTTACACTACCACCTACACCACCACCTACATCAGCACTTACACTACCACCTACACCACCACCTACATCAGCACTTACACTACCACCTACACCACCACCTACACCACCACCTACATCAGCACTTAACTGCCACCTACATCAGCACTCACACTACCACCTACACCACCACCTACACCACCACCTACACCACTACCTACACCACCACCTACACTGCCACCTACACCCACTCACATCAGCACTTACACTACTTGCACTATAGCTTTTTGCTGTGTTTAGCCTATTAAATTTTCCTGTTGTTAAATTTTTCAACAGTAAAAAAATTTCCTTTTTACGCTCTTATCAGGCGACAATTAGAAAAATTTCCCCTAACGCTATTACGGTCTTACCGATTGAATGGTTTAATGAGGCCTTCGGATTGGCACTGTCGAGTTCGAAAGAGCATATCAGATCTCTCGGTCTGTACGGGAAAATATCAGACCTCAGTCTTTTTTGTACGAACCTCGGCTGCGGCTCGGTCCGTACTGTCAAGACCTCGGTCTATGGTTCTATAGTTCTGTGGTTCTATAGTTCTATAGTTATATGGTTCTGTGGTTCTATAGTTCTATAGTTCTATGGTTCTATGGTTCTATAGTTCTGAGGTTCTATGGTTCTATAGTTCTGTGGTTCTATAGTTCTGTAGTTCTGTGGTTCTATAGTTCTGTAGTTCTATGGTTCTATAGTTCTATAGTTCTGTGGTTCTATGGTTCTGTGGTTATATGGTTCTGTGGTTCTATGGTTTTGTGGTTCTATAGTTCTGTAGTTCTGTGGTTCTATAGTTCTGTAGTTCTGTGGTTCTATAGTTCTGTGGTTCTATGGTTCTATAGTTCTATAGTTCTGTGGTTCTATGGTTCTGTGGTTATATGGTTCTGTGGTTCTATGGTTTTGTTGTTCTGTGGTTCTATGGTTCTATGGTTCTATAGTTCTGTGGTTCTATGGTTCTATAGTTCTGTGGTTCTATAGTTCTATAGTTCTGTGGTTCTGTGGTTCTATGGTTCTATGGTTCTATGGTTCTGTGGTTCTATAGTTCTGTGGTTCTACAGTTCTATGGTTCTACAGTTCTATGGTTCTGTGGTTCTATGGTTCTATAGTTCTGTGGTTCTACAGTTCTATGGTTCTGTGGTTCTATGGTTCTATAGTTCTATGGTTCTATGGTTCTATAGTTCTGTGGTTCTACAGTTCTATGGTTCTGTGGTTCTATGGTTCTATAGTTCTGTGGTTCTACAGTTCTATGGTTCTATGGTTCTATAGTTCTATGGTTCTATAGTTCTGTGGTTCTACAGTTTTCCGGTTCTATGGTCGTATGGTTCTATGGGTCTATTGTCTTATGGTTCTATGGATCTACTGTCTTATGGTTTTACGGTTCTATGATTCTGTGGTTCTTCTTAACAATTAGATTATGAGCTCGAAATTTCTATGAGTGAATAGTTGACAAGAGTGGAGCTCGAGTCAACTATCATCTCATAGAAATTGAGAGCAAATAATGTAATTGTTTTAGTAGAAACTAACTTGTGTACCTTAGTTCTTGTGGATTATTTCAAAAAATGATGCATAACCATTGTTTCTGTGTTAGAACCAAAGCAAAACAATCTTTCACTCCTTGTGACCTCCATAATAATGGCCCCCAGGGATTAGTGATTCCCAGGGATGGGTCAATTTGTCCCAACACCCCTCCCCCAATTGTTTGGTCAGTCATATTTTATCCTACAATAATAGCAATAACACTGTCAATCTTAATTTGAATAGATTTTCATTGACGACTTATATATTTATTAAGACACTTAATTTTGCATAGTTATCGCTTGCACCACACGCACCTTCTTGTTTCATATTCAAATTTTTTGCAACTTGTTTTTATGTTTTGCTCATTATCTTCTTGTTTTTCTTTCAGGTTGCTGTAATCAAGTTTATAATATGTTTTGTACAACTATATATATGCCTCAGGCAACCAACACAGAAATCTCATAGAGTCATCTCTGCCAGGTCAGTTTATAATAATCTGCTTCCTACAGTACTACAGTAGGTGTTAGAGTTGTAATTAATCACTCAAGTCAATGTTTTGAGCTCCAGTTCTGTTTTACAGTTTTAGTTAGTTTCATTTACTCTGGTATCTTTCTGTAGTAACACTGGATCAAGCTAGGGGAGGGAGTGAGGGGAGGATTATTCTCTTCTTAATTGTCTTATTTATTTTTCTTAGGTAGTAGTTCACCATCAGAACCCAGTGAAGCTTCATTTTACGTCAATGCAGGGATGCTTTACTCAACATTGTGCAGGTTAATATTGAACTAAAAATGTATTTCTAAAGTGCACCATTTCTAAAGCACACCATTGGATGACATACCACCAGACTGACTTAACACCACCATTGGACCACATACCACCAGACTGCCTTACCACCACCATTGGACCACATACCACCATACTGCGTTACCACCACCATTGGACCACATACCACCGGACTGACTTACCACCACCATTGGACCACATAGCACCAGACTGCCTTACCACCACCATTGGAGCACATGCCACCATACTGCGTTACCACCACCATTGGACCACATACCACCATACTGCGTTACCACCACCATTGGACCACATGCCACCATACTGCTTTACCACCACCATTGGACCACATACCACCATACTGCCTTACCAGCATTGGACCACATAGCACCAGACTGCGTTACCACCACCATTGGACCACATACCACCATACTGCGTTACCACCACCATTGGACCACATACCACCAGACTGCCTTACCAGCATTGGACCACATGCCACCATACTGCGTTACCACCACCATTGGACCACATACCACCAGACTGCCTTACCACCATCATTGGACCACATACCACCAGACTGCCTTACCAGCATTGGACCACATGCCACCATACTGCGTTACCACCCCCATTGGACCACATACCACCAGACTGCCTTACCACCATCATTGGACCACATACCACCAGACTGCCTTACCAGCATTGGACCACATGCCACCATACTGCGTTACCACCATGATTGGACCACATACCACCAGACTGCCTTACCACCACCATTGGACCACATAGCACCAGACTGCCTTACCACCACCATTGGACCACATAGCACCAGACTGCCTTACCACCACCATTGGACCACATACCACCAGACTGCCTTACCACCACCATTGGACCACATGCTACCAGACTGCCTTAACACCACCATTGGACCACATACCACCAGACTGCCTTACCACCACCATTGGAGCACATAGCACCAGACTGCCTTACCAGCATTGGACCACATACCACCATACTGCCTTACCAGCATTGGACCACATAGCACCATACTGCGTTACCACCACCATTGGACCACATACCACCACACTGCCTTAACACCACCATTGGACCACATACCACCAGACTGCGTTACCACCACCATTGGACCACATGCCACCAGACTGCCTTACCAGCATTGGACCACATGCCACCATACTGCATTACCACCACCATTGGACCACATACCAACGGACTGACTTACCACCATCATTAAACCACCACCAATACATTCTTCTCCCTGGATTGCTTTGCTTCTCTTCGTCTTCTCTCCGTATGACGCAAAACAAACTGATGGCAGGAAGGACGGATTGTTGTTAGCATCTTATTTTTAACTGCTTAGATGTATTTTAGTATGGAACACATTAAATAACATATTTTGTAGTACGGACAAAGTTTATTCAGCTAGGTTTTAGAAACTTGGTTGTAATAATTCATGAAGGAAAAACAAAAGAAAATGAATATTTAATGTTTTAAATCGGATAAAGATTCGTCCTGATTTACATAAACTTTTCGTTCAATTTTCTCGGCTAATACAGCTTGTTTCTTCAAAATAGTTTATAAACATGAACAGTTTCATTAGCAATATATATTTCGGTTCGAGTTTGTATATCAGATAAAGATCGACTACTCATGTTTTATATATCACTTAAAGAGTACTGTCTTCGGGTTTTAATCGAGTATTAAAGTACAGTTATATACAGTAGATGTAGTCTACAGAATTGCGCTACGTTAAAACTTGAGATTAAAGACTGGATAGACAACTGGCGGTCACGTGTGGTGTTTCAAGCTTGCTCATTGGTTAAATCGCGTTTTGATTCAAAAACCTTAGTTGATATTTGTGACGTCATGTCGCGTTGATGTTTACAGTAGTTCGCTCCAGCTACGAGATAGACCCCCCGATATTGCTACCCCAGCCAGGAGCGCGCAATGCATTTTGGACTTTTGGCGCAAAATTCTTGAAATGATTTTGAAAAGTTTGAGTTGAGAAAAACAGGCCCGTCGGAAGCAGGGGGGGGTTAGAAAACTCCGTTTTACGTAACATCTCCGGACTCATCTGGGCAGGCTGCATCCCCCCTTCAATAATTTGCTAAAACAATTTGCAACATTCTTTTGAAGATGTCCCAAGATGTGATTCTTCATTTTTATGTAAAATTTGAACTATGCCTGCCGCAAAATGAGCTGAAAACATTCGTTCAAATGCAGGAAATGGTGTTTCCGAGCTTCTAAATTTCAAAAAGTTTCGGGGAGGGCATACCCCCGTACCCCTAGAAATGCGGTCACTAGAAAACTATCCTGGTACATTAGTCGTGGTTTTTTGAAAGCTGTTTATGAAAAAAAATGAACCAAATAGACACCAAACTGGTCAAAACAAGTAGCGAGAGGAAAAAGCCAACACAGATAAGCGTTTAAAAAAGAGAAACAAAATTCGCTTTTAAGACGTAAAAAGCTTCAAAGAAAGTGAACGAAAAGCCGTAGAATACATTTCTTATTAACCTCGTTTGGTTGGTCTGTATGAAACACTAGTTTTCGAAACAAAAACTCGGGAAATTCTTTCCGAAATCGAGGATTTTTTTGGGTCAGTGTAGTTGTTGAACAACAGGGCATTTTTCAACAAGATTTTAGAAACTTATTTCGTTTATTATAATTATACCTTGAACATAAAGCTAAAAGTTGTGTTTTCTAAAAGATATTTTTATTTTAGAATTTCCTAACCTATATTTAATAAGTTTATTCACTTATATTTTACGTGTTGTTTCCACAAAACTCATTTAATAACTTTATTGCCTGTTGCAACTGGTGGTCAAACAGAGCGAAATGCCCCAATTCAACATGACTACCATGATGTAAGTGTTGATTTTGCGGAGAGAGGAAAACCCGGCGAAAAACCCTCGAAGCACAGGAGAGATCAACTACAACTCTACTCACATGAGTTCCAAGCTCGACAACGGGGTCATTCCCAAGCGGTCACCCATCCAATTACTAACCCCGTCTAACCAGGCTTAACGTTTGCTGAGAGGCAGCGCGCTAACAGCACACGCCACCCGTGCTCTCCTTGTTATGTATTAAAATGTTTTATTTGGATGTTAACACCTGCTTGTTTTTGTTCTTGATAATTGTTACTCCTGCGTTCTTTTTAGTTTTAGTTTCGATTAGAATAATTTGTATCACGATTGTTAATTCAAATATTTGTTAGTTACGAGGTGCGTATATTACTATAGCGACGCAATACTTTGATGACGTGACCAAGTTTTTTCATACCCAGAAACCAACACTGCTTGAGACTTAAATACGTGTTTTTCTTGGCTGTATTTAAAAAATATATAAAAATACATTAAAATAATGATCTAACATTAAATATGCTACTAATATAACTATAAATATAATAAATATCTATTAATAATTATATATATATATTGAATTATTATTCACTCAATAATCTAGAACCCAGCTTACTATTTATATCTGTCACGATTTCATCATTAACACTGTATCCATCTAAATTTCTTATTTATATATATATATAATATTTATATATCGAGTGAGTTTGGGAGAATTCAAAAGTAATTATGTAAACGCTCGCCTATGGCTCAGCTTCACATAAACTTTGGAATTCTCCCAGACTATATAAACATGGGCGATCAATTTTTATTCCTTAAGTAAAAACTATATTATGTAGTGTATGTATATATATATTATGTAGGTATAGTATGTAGTACTATATTGTAAATATTATAATAGTGTATTATATATAGGACTGGCATAGTATATATTACGATTTACTATATTATTGTATGTATTATACTATATTTTATGGGTTTTCTTGGCAATAACTCTCGTAAGGTATTTATAGGCAATCATCTGTATCAAGTCTCCAGCTTGTCAAAACGATGAGATATGAACAAAATACAGTGTATTCCACTTTCCTAGATTGTGTCCAGCCTTTTTCACCATCTAACGTTGACATTGTTTGATCACGGCTTTGTTTCATCTTCGGGTACTTACAGCTAGTTTTCGCCACAGTTTTTGTCAATTGATTGGCTGACGTATTTGCCTAAAAAACAGAACAGCAAAAAACAATAAATAGACCGTTTTTGAAGGAGCAACATTCGCTTTGTTTCATCTTCGGGTACTTACAAGCTAGTTTTCGCCACAGTTTTTGTCAATTGATTGGCTGACATATTTGCCTAAAATACAGAACAGCAAAAATAATAAATAGACCGTTTTTGAGGGAGCAACATTCGCTTTGTTTCATCTTCGGGTACTTACAAGCTAGTTTTGGCCACAGTTTTGGTCAATTGATTGGCTGACATATTTGCCTAAAATACAGAACAGCAAAAATAATAAATAGACCGTTTTTGAGGGAGCAACATTCGCTTTGTTTCATCTTCGGGTACTTACAAGCTAGTTTTCGCCACAGTTTTTGTCAATTGATTGGCTGACATATTTGCCTAAAAAACAGAACAGGAAAAACAATAAATAGACCGTTTTTGAGGGAGCAACATTCGCTTTGTTTCATCTTCGGGTACTTACAAGCTAGTTTTCGCCACAGTTTTTGTCAATTGATTGCCTGACATATTTGCCTAAAAAACAGAACAGGAAAAACAATAAATATGAAAGTTAAACTGTTAAAAGTAAGTTTATTTTATAGATTTAACGAAAATACGGCAATATTTTTCAAATCCTTAATATTTTATTGTCCGAACTGCCATACTGTCATGGCCCCCCTTGACAAAAAATCCTGGCTACGCATCTGACTGTTAGTGGTGGTACTGATATTTTGACAACCTACTGCAAAAGATGTTACTTTGTCATTTTAAATGTTCTTTTCAATAATAAAATAAACTGAATTTGTTTTATAACCGCTTTGAGCTAATGCTGCATGGCATGATCCTCTCCTCCGCAAAAGTTCTTTCGGAGATCGTCGGAGATGTGTCGGGATCGCCAGCTGGTCATAAAGAGTACGGGCGGAAAAGAACCTCTACCAGATTTCTGTCTCAATATGGCGGCATCAGGGGGGTATCAATAACTTTTGGAAATGTAGGTTGTGGAAAACATGTCAAATATAGCAGAAGGTTACGTGACCATTGTTAATTGAATGGTGTGGACAAATTAGGAAAGTTTGTCGTTTCAATGCGAGATACATGTCGAGATGTAAGCATGTTTAATATCGTCTGGCTCGTCTGATATATTAAACGGCAAAACTGAGTATATTTTGTCTTTTTCATAAAAAAAAGACATGTTATAAACATGTGATAATCACTTACCAACAAATGTGTTACTAATATAGACATGGATGGCTTAGTTATCAGTGAATTAGCAAGTCCTACAAGAGCTGGCGATTCCGACACATCTCCAACGATTCCCGAAATCTCCGATCTCCTAAAGAACCTCTGGGGAGGAGAGAGGGCATCATCCATACCTCAATTCATTTTCCTCTTCTAATGTTAATATGGCTCTCAGTACTTAAATGCTGTCTACCTTCCTAAATTTTTTCTAAAATTTGATATTATACTATAAATACAGACAAAATCAAAAGCACTGAATAAATAATCACCATCATCATCATCACCATGATCATCCACCACCATCTTGTGACCACCCAGTTGAGTACATTCCTGGACACATCTTTTCATATACCACTTGTTAATCATTGCATTTCATAGGGTTGCTATGAAGCTGGTCACTTAGTCACCATCATCATCATCACCATGATCATCCACCACCATCTTGTGACCACCCAGTTGAGTACATTCCTGGACACATCTTTCCATGTACCACTTGTTAATCATTGTATTTCATAGGGTTGCTATGAAGCTGGTCATATAATCACCATCATTATCACCATGATCATCACCAGCACCCAGTTGAGTACATTCCTGGACACATATTTTCATGTACCACTTGTTAATCATTGCATTTCATAGGGTTCCTATGAAGCTGGTTATTTAATCATCACCATGATCATCACCACCATCTTGTGATCACCCAGTTGAGTTCACTCCTGGACACATATTTTCATGTACCACATGTTAGTCATTGCATTTCATAGTGTTGCTATGAAGCTGGTTATTTAATCACCATCATCATTATCACCAAGATCATCACCACCATCTTATGACCACCCAGTTGAGTACGTTTCTGGACACATCTTTTCATGTACCACTTGTTAGTCATGGCACTGCATAGGGTTGCTATGAAGCTGGTTATTTAATCACCATGATTATCATCACCATCTTATGACCACCCAGTTGAGTACATTCCTGGACACATCTTTTCATGTACCACTTGTTAATCATTGTATTTCATAGGGTTGCTATGAAGCTGGTTATTTAATCACCAGTATCACCAAGTTCATCACCACCATCTTGTGACCACCCAGTTGAGTACATTCCTGGACACATCTTTTCATATACCACTTGTTAATCATGGCATTTCATAGGGTTGCTATGAAGCTGGTCATTTAATCACCATCATCATTATCACCACCATCTTGTGACCACCCAGTTGAGTACATTCCTGGACACATCTTTTCATGTACCACTTGTTAATCATTGCATTCCATAGGGTTCCTATGAAGCTGGTTATTTAATCACCATCATCATTATCACCACCATCTTGTGACCACCCAGTTGAGTACATTCCTGGACACATCTTTCCATGTACCACTTGTTAATCATTGTATTCCATAGGGTTGCTATGAAGCTGGTCATATAATCACCATCATTATCACCATGATCATCACCACCACCCAGTTGAGTACATTCCTGGACACATATTTTCATGTACCACTTGTTAATCATTGCATTTCATAGGGTTCCTATGAAGCTGGTTATTTAATCATCACCACCATCTTGTGATCACCCAGTTGAGTTCACTCCTGGACACATATTTTCATGTACCACATGTTAGTCATTGCATTTCATAGTGTTGGTATGAAGCTGGTTATTTAATCACCATCATCATTATCACCAAGATCATCACCACCATCTTATGACCACCCAGTTGAGTACATTTCTGGACACATCTTTTCATGTACCACTTGTTAGTCATGGCATTTCATAGCGTTGCTATGAAGCTGGTTATTTAATCACCATCATCATTATCACCAAGATCATCACCACCATCTTATGACCACCCAGTTGAGTATATTTCTGGACACATCTTTTCATGTACCACTTGTTAGTCATGGCACTGCATAGGGTTGCTATGAAGCTGGTTATTTAACAACCATCATTATCACCACCATCTTGTGACCACCCAGTTGAGTATATTCCTGGACACATCTTTTCATGTACCACTTGTTAATCATTGTATTTCATAGGGTTGCTATGAAGCTGGTTATTTAATCACCAGTATCACGAAGTTCATCACCACCATCTTGTGACCACCCAGTTGAGTACATTCCTGGACACATCTTTTCATGTACCACTTGTTAATCATTGCATTCCATAGGGTTCCTATGAAGCTGGTTATTTAATCACCATCATCATTATCACCACCATCTTGTGACCACCCAGTTGAGTACATTCCTGGACACATCTTTCCATGTACCACTTGTTAATCATTGTATTCCATAGGGTTGCTATGAAGCTGGTCATATAATCACCATCATTATCACCATGATCATCACCACCACCCAGTTGAGTACATTCCTGGACACATATTTTCATGTACCACTTGTTAATCATTGCATTTCATAGGGTTCCTATGAAGCTGGTTATTTAATCATCACCATGATCATCACCACCATCTTGTGATCACCCAGTTGAGTTCACTCCTGGACACATATTTTCATGTACCACATGTTAGTCATTGCATTTCATAGTGTTGGTATGAAGCTGGTTATTTAATCACCATCATCATTATCACCAAGATCATCACCACCATCTTATGACCACCCAGTTGAGTACATTTCTGGACACATCTTTTCATGTACCACTTGTTAGTCATGGCATTTCATAGCGTTGCTATGAAGCTGGTTATTTAATCACCATCATCATTATCACCAAGATCATCACCACCATCTTATGACCACCCAGTTGAGTACGTTTCTGGACCCATCTTTTCATGTACCACTTGTTAGTCATGGCACTGCATAGGGTTGCTATGAAGCTGGTTATTTAATCACCATGATTATCATCACCATCTTATGACCACCCAGTTGAGTACATTCCTGGACACATCTTTTCATGTACCACTTGTTAATCATTGTATTTCATAGGGTTGCTATGAAGCTGGTTATTTAATCACCATCATCATTATCACCAAGATCATCATCACCATCTTATGACCACCCAGTTGAGTACGTTTCTGGACACATCTTTTCATGTACCACTTGTTAGTCATGGCACTGCATAGGGTTGCTATGAAGCTGGTTATTTAATCACCATGATTATCATCACCATCTTATGACCACCCAGTTGAGTACATTCCTGGACACATCTTTTCATGTACCACTTGTTAGTCATTGCATTTTATAGCGTTGCTATGAAGCTGGTCATTTAATAACCATCATTATCATCACCATCTTGTGACCACCCAGTTGAGTACATTTCTGGACAGGATTCCAATCTACCACTTGTTAGTCATTGCATTTCATAGGGTTGCTATGAAGCTGGTCATTTAATCACCATCATCTTTATCACCAAGATCATCATCACCATCTTGTGATCACCAAGTTGAGTACATTTCTGGACAGGATTCCAATCTACCACTTGTTAGTCATTGCATTTCATAGGGTTGCTATGAAGCTGGTTATTTAATCACCATCATCACCATGTTCATCACCACCATCTTGTGACCACCCAGATGAGTACATTCCTGGACACATCTTTTCATGTACCACTTGTTAGTCATTGCATTTTATAGCGTTGCTATGAAGCTGGTCATTTAATAACCATCATTATCATCACCATCTTGTGACCACCCAGTTGAGTACATTTCTGGACAGGATTCCAATCTACCACTTGTTAGTCATTGCATTTCATAGGGTTGCTATGGAGCTAGTCATTTAATCACCATCACCACCGTCTTGCAACCATATAGTTGAGATATTCCTGGACACGTCTTTCCATGTACCACTTGTTATTAACTAGTACTCCGTGCATTTGGTTGAGTTTCCACGTGTATACTTATCAACACCAAACTACGTAAATCAACTATCATTGATTGCAAACAGCGTCATCTGTACATGTAGGAAAGAAGAGGTTGTCTTTTTTGTTTCTCACCAAACTACTACCATCACTTTTAAACATCAATCTTCATGCTTTGTAGTCCTCCGTCATAAACAAGTTGTCCTGAACACGTTGTCCGTTCCGTTACTGTTACTCTTGGGACTGAAAATTATTCATTCTCTTTGTTGTGTGAAGGAACTTCTATTGTGTTAATGACGTTATCCTTGACGGTCGCGTTGTATTTACTTAAGCTCTCTATTGTTGTCTTGTCTACCTTGGTTAATAGCTTTTCGTTTTGGAGAATTTCTGACAGTGGCACTGGTAACATGATCTTGTAGACAGCCAGTTTTTGATAATGGTCTTAATACTTGTGCTGGTTAGTAGTGGACAATTTTCAACTTATGTTGAAGAGATTACAATAGTACATTTACAGTCAAAATGCAGTTGATTGTGTATTACTGTATTTCTGTAGCCGCTACTGTGAAGCGTGGAGAAAGTCTAGCGATAAATGTCGCCAATTCTTGATGGACATTCGTCTGTTGTTATTGATTTGAGATAAATATCCATTGTATTATGATTAAATGCTATTTAAAGCTAAATTATACTATTTTTGTACAGTTTTCAGGCTTCGGTAGCAGTTACAGAAATACAGTAATACGCAATTGACTACAGAAGAAGAAGTGGGAAGTTATTTTCATTTTCACTGTAATTCAAAACAGGATTACACCCATACTATTATTTTGTTTCTCTGCTTGTTTTTTTTTATATATTTTTATTTCATTCCTTTTTTTTTGCACTTTTCTTCTTTTTTTAATTTCTTTTTTTTTTCTTTTTTTTTCTTTTTATTTTCATTCTCTTATTTTGTTTTATTTTTAAGGGTGTTTGCTGTTTTGTTCTAGTATATTCTTCTATTATAACTGTAGATATTTTATACAAGGATTTGGTTGCATGAGACCAGTTCTTTATCCCAGAACGAGAAAAACATTACACCAAATCAATTACGCAATTAGCAAGAAGCAAGCCAGGCAGGCTATGCGAGCTAGCCCTTCCTTCTTACGTAAACACAATAAAAATCATCTGGGTAAAGCCGACTAGCTCGGGTACCTGGGCTGGCTCGCCTCCGTATAAACAACCTCTAACAAGCCAGTGGAGTTTAAAGGATTAAGCATTTATCGCTTTAGATCATATTTTTCATGTATCTATCAATAAATTTTAACAATTAATAGAAACTTTCTCAATGAAATATACATATATCTATTGATGAATATAAGAGCCCAGCATAAAACACGAAGCAGTGGCATTGTTTAAAAATATTTATTAAGATCTAATATTTCGTTGTATTACGTAGAACATGTTCAGAGACTACTGGGCTCTATATATTTATCAATAGATTACGCTCTCGGCCTGGTGAATCTATAGCCAATACATATATCTATCTAAAGCCCGGCACACACTAGAGAACATTTCAGAAACAAATTTCCAAAACACGGTTTCAGAAACAAGTTTCCAGTGTATGTTGAATAGTTTGAAAAAATTTGTTTCAGAAACAAAGTTTCATTGATTAGAACACTGTTCCAGTTTTGGAAACAAGTTTTGGAAACGTTTTCGAAAATGTGTTTCGGAACTTGTTTCAGTGTATCGCGGGCTTATTAGTAAAAGTTGGACCGAAACAAACTTTTTTCTCGTTTTACTTCAGGAAAAATTGAAACGCTAGTTTTGTTTTGATTTAATAATTTTAGTAAGTGGTACGCATTTAACTTTTTGTATTCGTTTTTGACAATTAAAACAGTTTCAAAATATTAAATTTTAAACTGACAAGTCAGGCTTAATCAACGGAAGAGTACCGTCTGAGTTCCGACTGGAATTTTTAAAGATCGATGTAACGCGATGGTAAGACTATCGCACAATAATATAAACTTTTTCAATTACACGATTTTCATTTAGTTGATTTTTACATGCAATGGCATGTAAACTATTTTGAGTTTGGTGTCTGAGTTGTAAACATTTCCCTTTATGGAAATCGCCATTTGTACAGTAGCACGTGATCGTGCACCAGTATGATCGTGCCCCAGAGTCATCGTGCGCCTGCGTGATGGTGCCCCATGCAGTGCGATCGTGCACCAGTATGATCGTGCCCCAGTGCGATCGTGCCCCATGCAGAGTGCGATCGTGCCCCATGCAGAGTGTGATCGTGCCCCACTGCGATCGTGCCCCACTGCGATCGTGCCCCATGCAGAGTGTGATCGTGCCCCATGCAGAGTGTGATCGTGCGCCAGTGTGATCGTGCCCCACTGCGATCGTGCCACATGCAGAGTGTGATCGTGCGCCAGTGTGATCGTGCCCCACTGCGATCGTGCCCCATGCAGAGTGTGATCGTGCGCCAGTGTGATCGTGCCCCATGCAGTGTGATCGTGCTGTGCCAGTGTTCGTGTGCTAGTGTGGTCGTGCGCTAGTGTGGTCGTGCGCCTGCGTGAGTGTGCGCCAGTGTACGGGATCGTGCAGTAGTGTTATCGCGTTATAAATATGCGTTCTTATGCCATCAGTTGGTATAGAACGTAGGTAACTTTCACTTAGCAGAGTTCTTGCGACTCAAATGGTTAGAGCATTTTACTGCAGTTATCATATTAAGAATATAAGATACAGTTTATAACTTTTACTTTCCATTAGAGTCCTTGCATAGAACATAATGGTCAAAACATTTTACTGATTATCAAGTTAAGGTTAAAACACACACAACTTACCATCAGTAACGCAATGGTTAGAACATCTTACTTGGTCATCAGCAGGTTATGTAACCTTCACTCCCCATCTAAGTTTTTGTAGCTCAATGGTTGGAGAGTCTAACTGGTCATCAGAAGATTACAGGTTCTATACATGTGTAACCTGCACTCACCATCTCAGTTCTTGGAGCTCAATGGTTAGAGCACGTTTTTTCCATATTCAACATATAACTAACATATACGGTCTATTTCATGTAGGTACCGAGAATAAGAAAAAATTCAACGAGTATAGCGGAGTGCAATTTGAAATATTGGCATGTGTATTTTGATAAAACAACATTCCACGCTGGAACGACGTCTTATTAATCTGATTGGAAAATATAAGGTATAGTACGTTTTATTTTGAACCTGATCAACAGAAATTCTAGAGACTGTATCAGACTATATAGTAGTATACAGAAGGGGGGTTTCGGCGCAGGTGGTGCAGACAGCACCACCCGTGACCTCACAGTTTTTAGTCATATTAATTTATGCATCTTAGTGCTGTTGTCACTCAACCATGACGTACCCTAGCAAGCGATTAGCTAAGACTTTAGTTTATAAAGTCTAAATAACCGAAACAGCCGGGGCATTTCAGTCAAACTAGGAACGCAGTCCAAGTCTTTCTTTGAAAATGTTTACTCGGCTAAGTGAAGAAATGGAGAAGTCGTGAGAAGAAGATTACAGAAGATGTATTTGCATAGTGTAGTATATTTAATTGTGTTGAGGGTGTTCAGGAGACGTATTAGGATAATAATAGCATTGCTAGTAAAATTTACATATGCCATGTGTAGAAACTCATTCGCGAATAAAACAATGAGACATGTTTGGGCAACTAGAATATAACCATAGAGAATAGCTAGCGTAGCGTCGCTTTATTCCAATTCTGATAATAACATGGAAGCTTTCAATTACATATTAAGTCATCGCAGGATCATTGCTAACTTAATTGAGAAATCGGGAAGTCGTGAGAAGAACTTAAGATTGTTGATGAGGAATTAATTCGAGAAGTCGTAAGCAGCACGATTTTAAGTGACGGTATAAAAACGAAATATTGTTTGGTCATGGAATGACTGAGTGCACACGTACGTAGAGGATATATTTGCATAGTGTAACATATTTAATTACATTTATGGGGGTATTCACGAGATGTAGGGGATAATAAGGGGCATTGCCATCTTATCTTCCTCTTATCTTCCCCTAACTTCCCCTTATCTTCCTTATATTCCTTTTATGGACAGGAACCACGTTAGGTCATATCATGCAGCAAAAGCGATGCCAACAGCATGGCGTACATAACCACGCAAAACACAAAATTTTTAATGCGTCCGTAACGCGTTCGTCACGCTGAATATTAAGATAAAGGGAGGATAAGGAGAAGGTAAGGGGAAGATAAAGGGAAGGGAAAGAAGATAAAGGGAAGATAAAGGGAAGATAAAGAAGAAAAAGGGAAGATAGGGAGATAAGGGGAAGGTAAGGAAGATAAGAGGAAGATAAGAGGAAGATAAGAGAAAGATAAAGAGATGAGGAAGATAAGGAAGATAAGGAGAAGATAAGGGAGAGAAGGAGGAGATAAGGGAGAGAAGGAAGAGAGAAGGGAGATAAGAAGAAGATAAGGAAGATAAGAAGAAGATAAGGAAGATGAAGGGAAGATAAGGAAGATAAAGGGAGGATAAGGAGAAGATAAGGAAGATAAGAAGAAGCTGAAGGGAAGATAAGGACGATGAAGGGAAGATAAAGGGAAGATAAAGAAGATAAAGGGAAGATAGGGAGATAAGGGGAAGGTAAGAAAGATAAGGGGAAGATAAGAGGAAGATAAGAGGAAGATAAGAGGAAGATAAAGAGATGAGGAAGATAAGAGGAAGATAAAAGGAAGATAAGGAGAAGATAAGGGAGAGAAGGAGGAGATAAGGGAGAGAAGGAGGAGAGAAGGGAGACAAGAAGAAGATAAGGAAGATAAGAAGAAGATAAGGAAGATAAAGGAAGATAAGGAATATAAGGCGAAGATAAGGGAGATGAGGAGAAGATAAGGGAGATGAGGAAGATAAGAGGAAGATAAAGGTATGATACGGAAGATGAGAAGAAGATAAGGGAGATAAGGTAAAGATAAGGGAGATAAGGGAGATAGGGAAGATAAGGGAGACAAGGTAAGGATAAGGAAGATAAGGGAGATAAGGAAGATAAGGGAGATAAGAAGAAGATAAGGAAGATAAGGGAGATAAGGAAGATAAGGTAGATAAGGTGAAGATAAGGTGAAGATAAGGGAGATAAGGTGAAGATAAGGGAGATAAGGTGAAGATAAGGGAGACAAGGTGAAGACAAGGGAGATAAGGGAGATAAGGAAGATGAGGAAGAAGGAAAAAGATAAGGAGAAGATAAGGGAAAGAGGAAGATAAGGAAGATAAGGGAAGATAAGGAAGATAAAGAAGAGATAAGATAAGGGAGATAAGGAAGATAAGGAAAGGAGATAAGGAAGATAAGAAGATAAGGGAGGAAGATAAGAAGGAAGATAAGAGGAAGATAAGGGAAAAGGAAGATAAGGAAGATAAGGGAGATAAGGAAGATAAGAGGAAGATAAGGAAGATAAGAGGAGGATAAGGAGAGATAAGATAAGAGGAGATAAGGGAGATAAGAGGAAGATAAGGGAGATAAGAAAGAGATAAGAGAAAGGGAAAAGATAAGGGAGATAAGAAGAAGATAAGGGAGATAAGTTGAAGATAAGGAGATAAGGAAGATAAGATAAGATAAGGAAGATAAGGGAGATAGAGATAAGGATAGAAGATAAGGGAGATAAGGAGAAGATAAGGAGAGATAAGGAAGATAGAGAAGATAAGGGAAGATAAGTAAGGAAGATATAAGATAAGTCTAAATAACCGAAACGGCCGGGGCGTTTCAGTCAAACTAGGAACGCAGTCCAAGTCTTTCTTTGAAAAAGTTTACTCGGCTAAGTGAAGAAATGGAGAAGTCGTGAGAAGAAGATTATAGAAGATGTATTTGCATAGTGTAGTATATTTAATTGTGTTGAGGGTGTTCATGAGACGTATCAGGATAATAATAGCATTGCTAGTAAAATTTACATATGCCATGTGTAGAAACTCATTCGCGAATAAAACAATGAGACATGTTTGGGCAACTAGAATATAACCATAGAGAATAGCTAAGAGCGTCGCTTTATTCCAATTCTGATAATAACATGGATATTGAGAAATCGGAAGTTGAGAAGAACATAAGATTGTTGATGAGGAATTAATTCGAGAAGCCGTAAGCAGCACGATTTTAAGTGACCATATAAAAACGAAATATTGGTTTGGCCATGGAATGACTGAGTGCACACGTTACGTAGAGGATATATTTGCATAGTGTAACATATTTAATTACATTTATGGGGGTATTCACGAGATGTAGGGGGGATAATAAGGGGCATTGCCATCTTATCTTCCTCTTGATCTCCCTTATCTCCCTTCTCCCTTATTATCTCCCTTAACTTCTTCCTTATCTCCCCTTCCTTATCTCCCCTTATCTCCTTATCTCCCTTATCTTCACCTTATTCTTCTTATCTTCCCTATCTTCCTTCCCTCCTTATCTCCCCTTATCTCCCTTATCTTCACCTTATCTCCCTTATCTTCACCTTATCTCCCTTATCTTCACCTTATCTTCCCTTATCTCCCTTATCTTCACCTTATCTCCCCTTATCTTCTCCTTATCTTCCTTATCTTCCTTATCTTCCTCTTATCTTCCTTATCCCCTTATCTTCCTCTTATCTTCCCTTATCTCCCTTATCTTCACTTATCTTCCCTTATCTTCCTTATCACTTTATCTTCCTCTTATTTTCCTTATCTCCCTTATCTTCCTCTTATCTTCCTTATCTCCCTTATCTTCTTCTTATCTTCCCCTTATCTTCCTCTTATCTTCCTTATCTCCCTTATCTCCCTTATCTTCCTCTTATCTTCCTTATCTCCCTTATCTTCCTCTTATCTTCCTTATCTCCCTTATCTTCCTCTTATTTTCCTTATCTCCCTTATCTTCCTCTTATCTTCCTTATCTTCCTCTTATCTTCCTCTTATCTTCCTTATCTCCCTTATCTTCTCCTCATCTCCCTTATCTTCGCCTTATATTCCTTATCTTCCTTTATCTTCCTTATCTTCTTCTTATCTTCCTTATCTTCCTTCTTATCTCCCTTTATCTTCTCTTATCTTCCTTATCTCCTTATCTTCTCCCTTATCTCCCTTCTCTCCTCCTTCTCTCCCTTATCTCCTCCTTCTCTCCCTTATCTTCTCCTTATCTTCCTTATCTTCCTCATCTCTTTATCTTCCTCTTATCTTCCTCTTATCTTCCTCTTATATTCCCCTTATCTTCCTTACCTTCCCCTTTCTCCCTATCTTCCCTTTATCTTCTTTATCTTCCCTTTATCTTCCCTTTATCGTCCTTATCTTCCCTTCAGCTTCTTCTTATCTTCCTTATCTTCTCCTTATCCTCCCTTTATCTTCCTCATCTTCCCTTCATCTTCCTTATCATCGCCTTATCTTCCCTTTATCTTCTTTCCCTTCCCTTTATCTTCCCCTTATCTTCTCCTTATCCTCCCTTTATCTTAATATTCAGCGTGACGAACGCGTTACGGACGCATTAAAAATTTTGTGTTTTGCGTGGTTATGCACGCCATCCTGTTGGCATCGCTTTTGCTGCATGATGTGACCTAACGTGGTTCCTGTCTAAATTAAAGGCTAAAGCGATGCCAACAGGATGGCGTGGATAACTGCACAAACACAAGATTTTTAATGCGTTCGTAACGCGTTCGTTAGGCTGAATATTAAGATAAAGGGGAGATGTAAGGGGAAGATAAAGGGAAGGGAAAAAAGATAAAGGGAAGGGAAAAAAGATAAAGGGAGGATAAGGAGAAGATAAGGAAGATAAAGGGAAGATGACGAAGATAAGAAGAAGATAAGGAAGATAAGAAGAAGATGAGGGGAAGACAAGGAGGATAAGGAGAAGATAAAAGGAATATAAGGAAGATAAGGGGAAGTTAGGGGAAGACAAGAGGAAGATAAGATGGCAATGCCCCTTATTATCCCCGACATCTCGTGAATACCCCCATAAATGTAATTAAATATGTTACACTATGCAAATATATCCTCTACGTACGTGTGCACTCAGTCATTCCATGACCAAACAATATTTCGTTTTTATACCGTCACTTAAAATCGTTCTGCTGACGGCTTCTCGAATTAATTCCTCATCAACAATCTTAAGTTCTTCTCACGACTTCCCGATTTCTCAATTAAGTTAGCAATGATCCTGCGATGACTTAATATGTAATTCAAAGCTTCCATACTATTATCAGAATTGCAATAAAGCGACGCTACGCTAGCTATTCTCTATGGTTATATTCTAGTTGCCCAAACATGTCTCATTGTTTTATTCGCGAATGAGTTTCTACATATGGCATATGTAAATTTTACTAGCAACCCTCAACACAATTAAAGTGCATATAAACCCTACACAGTTTTTAGTTCCCTGTTTAGAGGGCGGAAAAACAGTTGTAAAATTATTTTACAGTTTTTGATTTGGTCGTTTTGTTTCCGAGATATATCTCTCTGAACATTAGCAAAAAGTCCTATTCGCTAGAAATTGAGTGACAACAGCACTAACTACTAAGATGCATAAATTAATATAAGACTAAAAACTGTGACGTCATTGGTGGTGCAACGCACCAGAACCCCCCTTCCGTATACTACTCACTATATTTTGACGTCTTCATATATTTTTAAGACAATAACTTTATTAAAATTTGCTTTGTTTCGTTTTCCGTCGAACACGGCTTTACTGTAAACGCTTTACGTTGGGACATATAGCAAAGAGTTTATTATGAAGATCGCGGCCTTTGGCGGTTACTTAATGACAACGTTTTTAGCTTGTTCATTTTATTACTGCAGATTAACTGCAGTTAGCGTTTGTTTAACGAGGCTAGCATTTCAGTTGAAAGCGGGGAAAAGTAGAGATGAGTCGATCACTAGAAATAACTCAATAGCCGATTCGATTTATATAATCAGTGTCCGCGGTTAATCGACTCATCTCAAGAGGAAAGCGTTGAATGACTCCATACTCCAATATTGCTTTACGCATGCGTACGGAACGTAAGAAAAATTATTATTGGCTAGACCTGGCCTAGCCTGAGAAAACAGCCGCCTCTTCTCCCTCGCCCCTTCGCGAGAGAGACGTCCGAGCAACGAGCCAAGAAATTCCATACTGATGACGTAAATGTACCGAGATTCGGGTAGTAGTGCTGATTGGTTACTTTGTAATCATACGATAATTAATGCAAAACTCAGCTCGACCAAGATCAACTCCGACATAATTTCTGTCTGAAATAACAAAGTTAAAGCTTAGTTTTTGCCAGCAAAGAAAGATAGATAATTAGTTTTTCCTATTAAAAGCGAGTTTGAGTTGCATTTGCCTATCGAAATTGAACGATTTTGCCAGACATCGAGTAATTTGAAAGCTTCGTTGCTACGTTACGACAGGCGCTCGATGTCTGGCAAAATCGTTCAATTTCGATAGGGAAATGCAACTCAAACTCGCTTTAGAAAAACTATCTATCTTTCTTTGTTGGCAAAAGCTAAGCTTTAACTTTGTTATTTCAGACAGGAATGATGTCGGAGTTGATCTTGGTCGAGCTGAGTTTTGAATTAATTATCGTATGATTACAAAGTAACCAATCAGCGCTACTACCCGAATCTCGGTACATTTACGTCATCAGTATGGAATTTCTTGGCTCGTTGCTCGGACGTCTCTTTCGCGAGGGGGCGAGCGAGAAGAGGAGGCTGTTTTCTCAAGCTAGACCTGGCCATGTTCTTGTATACCAAAATTATTTGAAAGAGCTCGGAGACCACTTGCGTTTTGCAGATTTAAAAAAATGTTAATACCCAGCACATGTAGAATTTGCGGCCGGCCAAGGCTTCAAAATATTACTTTTGATGGCATTTTTTGTTACAAGCAGGCAACCATGCTAAATCGTATCGGATAGTGTATACTTTGAAGGTGAGGGGTGTTGGCAGCCGTAATTATTGAATTAATCAGAATTATTGAATTAGAATAATCAGAACTACAGACACGCTGATTGGATAGCATTCTGAATTAGCCAATTCAAATAAAACACAAACGTAAATAGGAAGCACTTTACAGATATCCCATCCATCACATTGTGCTTTCAAAAAGCTCTAAATTTTAGTATATAACTCAATAATTACGGCTGCCAACACACAACTCACCTTCAAAGTATACACTATCCGATACAATTTAGCATGGTTGCCTGCTTGTAACAAAAAATGCCATCAACGGTGTTTTCGAGACACTTTTATCGAGGTTGGCCGGCCGTCTAGAAGAACCATTAAGAGTTTTTGTTTCCGATTATTTCCCATTTGTTTTCTCTGCTTGGGGATTTTATTTTTGTATAGTAGATTTGTTTTTTTGATGAAGAAAGTTAACCCGGACTTTTTTTTTTTAAATTGATTTTCAAAGTAAAAGTTAGAAGAGAAATAGTTCTGCTGGATATAGCACGGCATTTGTTTTCTCCTTGAAAACGCAATTTTTAGGATTTTGACCATGTTTGGTTTTTAACTATTTTCGGCACTTTTATGAAAGAATTTTAACTCCCAACCAAGTTTTTCTAAATCTAAATCTACAGTACATAGCAACGAACCGTGACAGCGAATCTAATTAAGTTTTCCCCATCTTTCTATTTTCCGAAAAATTACTCCTATCTTTTTAAGAAGTTGATGTAGATTAAAAAAAACTTGGTTTAAAATCAAAATTCCTTCAGGAAAGTGTAGAAAACAGCGAAAATGGTGAAAATGTTAAAGATTGTGCTTTTCAAGGAGAAAACACTAAAATGCCGTGTTATCCATCCAGCAGAACTATACCTTTAGATTGATCGATGACACGAAAGTTTAGTAAAATGTTTTTAAACTTTACTATACCATCTAAATTTTACTCTGAAAATCAAATTTAAAAAAATAAATAAATAAAAAAATAAAAAATAAATAAATAAATAAAAAATAAATAAATAAATAAATAAATAAAAAAAATAATAATAAAAAAAAATTAAAAACAATATTTGAAAAAAAAAAAAAAAAAAAAATTATTTGGGTTAATTCTCTTCTTATACCAAACTTGGTGGACATAAACAATGCTGATAGCAAGCCGAAAGCGAGCTGTCTTGGTAATCCCATACAGTTTAGATAGAGGCTAATATTGTTAAACATCTTTTTTCGAAGTCGTAGAAAAGAGAAAAACAATTCATCTTAACCAACTAAAAGCTCAATTTGAGCCACTAGGAAAATTGAAAAGAAGTTAATATAATTTTATCAGTATTTGTACAAGCATTCAGTAAGAAAATAAGTTTTGTGGAAACACCACGTAAAATATTTATTTGCTAAGCTTTCGTCCAGTTGACTCAGGCCTTCATCAGAGCAGTAATAACAAACTGTTGGCTCACGTCATTTATAAACTAAACAACTGATCAATTAAATCACGTAAGAATACAATGTTAAGTGTTAAGTGAGAAGAATCGTCACTCTGAGCCAGCGACAAGCAATACTTTACGCGAAGAACAAGGGAATCTATTGAGATTGCGAAACATCACACTCCCTCACGAGGGACAGCCATTAAACAGCACGTGGTGTGCCCTATTCGGAGAACATTCTTGATTTTGTTTTCTAATTAATAAAATTAACGTGATATGCCATTGTATCCTTACGTGATTTAATTGATCACTCAGTTGTCTTAGTTTATAAATGACGTTAACCAACAGCTTGTTGTTATTGCTCTGATGAAGGCCTGAGTCAACAGACCGAAAGCTCAGCAAATAAATAATTACGTGGTGTTTCCACAAAATTTATTTACATTACATTATCGCCATGAAAACATTCAAAGAATTAAAAAAATATGTATGAAACTTTACAAACACTAGTGGCTCTGAATTGAACGTTTTGTCAGTTAGAATGATTTGCTTTTTCTCTTTCCCTGACGACTTCCAAACGAAGTACTTTTGTCATACACTCGGTGTTAGATAAGTCATATATATACATTATTAACGTCTAAACTGTCTGGGATTAACAACAGTTTGTTTTTGGCTTGCTGTCAGCATTGTAAATACCCAAACAGTTAAATATTATATATATAATATAAGTGGGCTTACCTCAAATGTTGATGGTCGCTACTGTCAGTTTCACGCTGGGCGATCTTCAGGCTGCTGGAGATTTTCGATTCGGCGCTGTCTTAAATAGGTTGAGTTGCTTACGTCATTGCTAATGGGTGTGTGGGTTGATGGCACGTTTCTGGGTGTGTGGGTTGATGGCGGTGTGTGTGTCGATGGTGCGCTACCTACATTCCTACCTTTGTTCTTGCCTACACCTACGTTCTTTATCTTAAACTTGTTTTTGTGCCGACATGTTGAAAGGATTTCTGATTTTTTGTTAAGTAAAGTGGGTTTTTCGGATTTCATAATACAAAGTTTTTCTTCCAAATATAAATTACATCGGTTAGATCCCCCTGAGTATGCTGCTGACCGTTTTTAAATTGACCAATTAATGTTAAAATTTTGTTTTTTGTTTTTCAAATTCCATATGTGTTTGGAGAGTTCGGTTTCGTTTGAATACTTTTTTTGTTGAAAAGATTTGGTGTGGTTTTTGTATCGCTCCTTAAAACTGTTTGCTGTCATGCCTATGTAATGCTTAGTGTCATTAGTGTTGTTTGTCGAAATAGTTGCTTTATATATGATGTTGTTTGTCAAACATTGCCCACCGAGTGGGCATTGATCTTTATTTCTGCAGTTACAACCACTTGTGCTATTGTTTTTTCCTTCATTTTTCCTAAGAATGTGTATGTTGTGTTTCGTGATTGTGGATTTAATGTTGTTCATGCAGCTATAACTAACTTTTACTGTGTTTCTGTTGAAAATCTTGTGTAGCTTGTTGTGTGGTGGGAAATGTTTGTCAATTAAGTTTAAGAAACATCGTCCCATGTGTGTTCTAACGTTCTTGCTGTATGGTGGGTTAAACCAAATGATGTTTCTAAGTCGCTTCCTAAGTGGTTGGCGTGTATACTAATTGTTCCACACACCGCCATCAACCCACACACCCAGAAGCGTGCCATCAACCCACACACACATTAGCAATGACGTAAGCAACTCAACCTATTTAAGACAGCGCCGAATCGAAAATCTTCAGCCGCCTGAAGATCGCCGAGCGTGAAACTGACAGTAGCGACCATCAACATTTAAGGTAAGCCCACTTATAGTATATTCGCTCTATCTTTACGGTATTGAGCACTTTTCGACATTTCGCGAACAACACTTTGTTTGTTTGAATATATATATATATATATATATATATATATATATATATATATATATATATATATATATATATATATATATATATATATATATATATATATAGGCAGTGTCGAAATACAAACCTATGAATGGTTGTCTTCCTCAGTACTATGCTGCTGGGCGTTAATATTTTTAATAAGAACTCGATTGCGTTTTGATACTCGATTGCGCTTTGATACCTTCTGTTAACGTTGTGATACTTTCTGTTAAGGTTGTGACAACTTCTGTTAACGTTGCGATAACTTCTGTTAACGTTGTGACACCTTCTGTTAAGGTTGTGACAACTTCTGTTAAGGTTGTGACAACTTCTGTTAAGGTTGTGACAACTTCTGTTAAAGTTGTGACAACTTCTGTTAAGGTTGTGATACCTTCTGTCAACGTTGTGATACCCTTCTGTTAACGTTGTGATACCTTCTGTTAACGTTGTGATACCTTCTGTTAACGTTGTGATACCTTCTGTTGCGTTAGGACACCTTCTATTACGTTATAACACCTTCTGTTACGTTGCGATACCTTCTGTTACGTTGTGACACCTTCTGTTACGTTGTGATACCTTCTGTTACGTTGTGACACATTCTGTTACGTTGTGATACCTTCTGTTACGTTATGACACCTTCTGTTACGTTATGACACGTTCTGTTACGTTAGGACACCTTCTGTTACGTTGCGACACCTTCTGTTACGTTGCGATACCTTCCGTTACGTTGCGATACCTTCTGTTACGTTGCGACACCTTCTGTTACGTTGTGATACCTTCTGTTACGTTGTGATACCTTCTGTTACGTTGCGATACCTTATGTTACGTTGTGACACCTTCTGTTACGTTGTGACACCTTCTGTTACGTTATGACACCTTCTGTTACGTTATGACACCTTCTGTTACGTTAGGACACCTTCTGTTACGTTATAACACCTTCTGTTACGTTGTGACACCTTCTGTTACGTTGCAACAGCTTCTGTTACGTTGCGATACTTTATGTGACGTTGTGATACCTTCTGTTACGTTGTGACACCTTCTGTTACGTTGTGACACCTTCTGTTACGTTGCGACACCTTCTGTTACGTTGTGATACCTTCTGTTACGTTGTGACACCTTCTGTTACGTTGCGACACCTTCTGTTACGTTGCGACACCTTCTG
The DNA here is from genome assembly GCA_035771165.1 of Paragorgia papillata. NCBI lineage: Eukaryota > Metazoa > Cnidaria > Anthozoa > Scleralcyonacea > Coralliidae > Paragorgia > Paragorgia papillata. Next base: position 356,625 of record JAWNZC010000097.1, read on the forward strand.
TTACGTTGTGATACCTTCTGTTACGTTGTGATACCTTCTGTTACGTTGTGATACCTTCTGTTACGTTGTGATACTTTCTGTTACATTACGACACCTTCTTTTACGTTAGGACACCTTCTGTTACGTTGCGACAGCTTCTGTTACGTTGCGATACTTTATGTGACGTTGTGGTACATTCTGTTAACGTTGTGATACCCTTCTGTTAACGTTGTGATACCTTCTGTTAACGTTGTGATACCTTCTGTTAACGTTGTGACACCTTCTGTTAACGTTGTGATACCTTCTGTTACGTTGTGACACCTTTTGTTAACGCTGTCACACCTTCTGTTAACGTTGTCACACCTTCTGTTAACGTTGTCACACCTTCTGTTAACGTTGTGATACCTTCTGTTACGTTGTCACACCTTCTGTTAACCCCGTCACACCTTCTTTTAACGTTGTCACACCTTCTGTTAACGTTGTCACACCTTCTGTTAACGTTGTGATACCTTTTGTTGCGTTATCACACCTTAAAAAAGACTCGAAGGACTGAGTTGAAAGTTCAAAACATTTCAAAAACCTAAATCCACAAATTCGAACCGGACATTACGGGCGGGAAATAAATTCTCTCTCGATGCTTTAGTTTCGTCAATAGTCGTCATTTTAACAATGGACGTATTTTGTTTTTTTAAGTGATGGAGTAATGGTTGCAGTCTCTTTTTCAACGCTTTCCTCTGCGCAGAGAAAATAAATAAATAAATAAAGCAATTCTTCATCCTTGTTCCCAGGGCCTTCTGAGAACGAGAATGAGCGATCCCTTTAAGTTTTTCCACGGCCAAGGTTCTCCCTTATTTTGGTATAATGGAGTGTATTCACGTAGCAATTATTTGAAAGGTGAAAACCCAAGTGAATTAGAAATACTTTAAACAAATATTTATATGAAAATTGTTACCGGTCTTTGATAAACCTAGCAGCATCTTTGTTGATTTATCCACTAATATTTTGACGAACTTCTTTGCCGACAAATTTGAAGGCAAATGCTGTAGATATCTACCTGAAGAAATGATTCCTTTTGGCACAATATTCAAAACACAATATAGAAAAATGCATTCAAGTTTCTACTTAATTCTGATTGATTGAATCTTTCGAAGTAATTTTGCATGACAAATAGTTTGAGATATACTGAAAACAAAAATACTGGACGAATGACGGTGGAATAAAGCATTTATGGACTTTAGTATGCACAGCAACTTTTAACTATTTTATCTAATACTTTGAAGAATAAAAAAAATTATTTAATTCGGCTTTTAGAGATTTAAAGAATTACGCCGACCTCGGTAAGTTTTAGCTGCCTTGGCCTTGGAGCCAGCAGATAACCTCGCCGCAGTCTACTGATTTGTACAAGTAATCATAATGAACCGAAGAATATCTATTTAAAGTGCCTATACGAAAATTAAGTTTGTTTTATTTGAAAGAAAACTTAAAATGATAAACAAATTTTGCAGTTTTTCGTTTCCTCGCTTCGTTCTCGAGATATTTTAGTTTGTTTGATATGTAAATTAAACATTTTGACGTCACACGTGCATAATGAGTTATCGAAAAAACGTTATATCTTTGCTATTATCAAATATAATAATCACTTGAAGATCTACATGTTTAGTGTTGTGGGTGAAACACATCCACATGCTTCGTTCAAATTATTTTGGTTTGATAATAGCAAAGATATATATAACCTTCTAATAACTCATTATGCACATGTGACGTCAAAATGTTTAACTTGCATATCAAACAAACTTTTATATCTCAAGAACAAAGCAAGGAAACGAAAAACTGCAAAAAATGTTACTCTATAATTTTAAGTGCTCTTTCAAATAAGACAAACTTAATTTCCGTTTCATAGGCACTTTAAATACAATAAGTTGAATATTGAATATTGGTATAAACCAACGCATGTATTCAGCCTGATTGGCTGAACTACTTACTGTCTATTGGTGAATCATTATATTAAAACAATTAGACAACTCGCCTTCTTTGTCTATGAGCTAATAGTGAACTCGGCAACGCCTCATCGACTGTCCGCTCATAGACAAGTCGTGCTCGTTGCCTAATTGTCGAGTAAACAGCATAAAAAATGCTGGTTTACGCAAACACATTAAGAACCGCGCGGTAAAAGCGACGAGAGAAACGCTGATGTTTGAAAGATTATAATAAATTTCAGACATTAGGATTTCTCCGGTTTTATTTCGCGGAATATACGTCTTTTATATGAACGGATAATTGATTTTTTTGAACGAAACAACGGCATATCATATTTGAAATCATTTGAACGATAAATGAAAACCATTTTAGTAATAATAATAATAATAATAATAATAATAATAATAATAATAATAATAATAATAATAATAATAATAATAATAATAATAATAATAATAATAATAATAATAATAATAATAATAATAATAATAATAATAATAATAATAATAATAATAATAATAATAATAATAATAATAATAATAATAATAATAATAATAATAATAATAATAATAATAATAAAAAAAAATACATTTCAACAAAACTTCTCATTTGAACGAACTTAATTTTGAACGTCGCAATAGACGAATTTAATTCATTAATTCAAACGAATTTAATTGGAATTAACTTCGTTGGTAATGTGACGGAAATGCGACGTGGAGTTAAACGTCGAATTTCAACCGAATATAATTGTTTTTACTTGAACTCGTGGAAACGACTGAAAACGATAAATGAAATTACAAGGTGATGGACAACTTTCCAACACACCATGAGAAAGTATATAATATGAAATGACAGTAACTGAAATTTTTCAATATACACCGACACAACAACAACAACAACAACAACAACAACAACAACAACAACAACAACACACAACACACAACACACAACACACAACACACAACACACAACACACAACACACAACACACAACACACAACACACAACACACAACCACACAACCACACAACCACACAACCACACAACCACACAACCACACAACCACACAACCAGTCAAATAACTTTTTGTACATATAAAACAGCTATGATGAGCGTTATTTGAATATCAAAAAGTTCGTTCAAATGAGGTAAAGATAATTTAAATAATTTTAGTAATTAATAGTACTGATTTTTGTTGAAGTTTATCATTTAGGTTACAAAGGTAAGCAGAGCAACTAGTCATGCAATGTAAATTTACATAGCATGACTAGTTGCTCTGCTTAACTTTGCTACTGAAATTAGTGTAGTCTTTAAAAAGACTTTTGGGGTTAGTAATTAACGTTTAAAAAAGTAAATGGTTTGAATCTAGAGGCATCAATAGTTTGTTTGTGATAATTGGTAGTCCTTAGAAGGACTGTTAGTGGTCTCGTGATGGCAGCAAGCGCTACCACCACCCACTAACGAATCACAAACACGTACTATTGATACTCCTAGGCTCAAACCATTTCCTTTATTTTCCATTCTATTTTCCACTTTCCTCTCCACTCCACTCTACACTCAACCCTTACTCTTCTTTCCTCTCTCCTCTCCACTCAACTCCACTCGACACTCCACCACAAAATAATAAAAAAATAATAAAATAGAATGTTCTAACTGTTAAAACAAATAGGCATTACATGCAATGTCACTTACACAAGACAAGACAAGACAAGACAAGACAAGACAAGACAAGACAAGACAAGACAAGACAAGACAAGACAAGACACATTACTATAGTTTTTCTCATTTTTTCAGCACACATACCACACAATTTTTTTGGTTTTTTTTCTCATTTTTTCAACACACATACCACACAATTTTTTTGTTTTATTTTCTCATTTTTTCAACACATATACCACACAATTTTTTTGGTTTTTTTTCTCATTTTTTCAACACACATACCACACAATTTTTTGTTTTTTTTTCTCATTTTTTCAACATACACATACCACACAATATTTTTGGTTTTTTTCTCTCATTTTTTCAACACACATACCACACAATTTTTTTGTTTTATTTTCTCATTTTTTCAACACATATACCACACAATTTTTTTGGTTTTTTTTCTCATTTTTTCAACACACATACCACACAATTTTTTGGTTTTTTTTCTCATTTTTTCAACATACACATACCACACAATATTTTTGGTTTTTTTCTCTCATTTTTTCAACACACATAGCACACAATTTTTGGTTTTTTTTCTCATTTTTTCAACATACATTGCACACAACATAATTGTTTTTCAACATCATAACACACCGCTCAACGCACCACATTGCATGTTTTGCCTATTTGTTAAAACAGTTAGAGGATCATTTAATAAAATCGGCAATTGTTTTTATCTTTTTTCAATAGTAATAGTAATAGTAGCAATAGTAGTAGAAGATGAACAAGCATGGGATTATTGATGCGCCGCGATTAAAAAATGGTTTCATTTATTCGATCAATTTAACAGAAAGTCAGGTCAGAGTTGAGGCTCCACTTCAACGGTTCGATTGGACGGAATTCTTGGGGGCAGCCATTCAGTTTTTTAATTAATTTTTTTCTTTAGTCCAAAAAATAAATTACGTTAAAAGTCACTTAAACTCGTGTTTGGAAATGTTAACTATATTACCCCCTTTTTTAATGTACTCACTTCACTTCAAACAATTTTAATATACGAAGTCGAAATCAGGGGAAAAATATTCCGGTTGTACAAAACATTTAGTCTATATAGTATTATAAACTCTCTCTCTAACTCTTTTCTGTCCGAATCGGTTCTTAATATTTTATTCTGGCTCACGCCAGACGATTTTATTCACCTCTGGAGAAGCCCTCGGACAGGAATGAGTGAAGCGGATATTGTGAAACAATTAACATTTCCAAACATGATTTTAAGTGACTTATTGGAAAGTAATTTTTGATGACATTAATTTATTCGTGCATGATATTTTATGAAGTGGAGCCTTGACAGCGTTTCATTAGATAAGAAAACTTTATTTATCAAAAAAGTACGAATGTTTATAGGACACTGGCCTTTCTTCAGTTTAAGGTACGAAATTGTACCCTAGCTCGATTTGCATATCCAAATGAAATATATTGAAAAATAGATCTAAAATAAAAAGTTGACTTGTTCACATTTTACGTTTATTGCACAGGCAGACATCTGCAAAACGTTATGCTGCAATTATTTCATGATTGAGTCGGCTATGAATACTAATTAGAGAAGAAATGAAGAAAAAACTAGGAAAATCTTTGTCCAAGGTGGAAAAAATAGACAAAACTTTGTTGGAAAACCTCCTCAATCATGAAATAAGTCAGATAAATCCCTCGAACGTCGGGATGTATGCGATATACAGCCCTCGGACGCTACGTGTCATTGGGGCTGTATATAGCATACATCCCTCGTTCTCGGGATTTATCTCGTATTTGTTTCAAAATCTGAACAACTCAACTTTAAGATATTAAAATCCTTTAATTTTCAATTTTTATTTGGATGTGCAAATCGAGCTAAGGTATACAATATTGCATGTTAAATATCTATTAAAAATCATCGAAAACTCTGATCAGGAAAATTGATAAGGTAGTGTCTGTTTAGCGTGCTACAGAACTGATTAATAAAATATCAGCTCTGGATCACGTTTACAAACAATCCTTAAACATTTTGAATATTCTTTTTTTAAATGAAACTCTTTATAATAATCAAAATTATTGTATTCGGGGAATTATTGTATTTGTATCAGTGAAGTGAAGGCATACAGTGTTCCAAAATATACATATCTAGTACTTCTGTTAAATAAAGTTGCAAGTGTTCAAATCTCAAGTTATACAAATAATTGAACGAGTGAGCAAAATTGAATTCTAATTTTTTGAAATTTGAAGGTTAAATACTTTTATCTCTTAGATAATTTGAAAGGACCTTGCCCGTGGTTTTCAACGAAATCAACGACTGCGAGGCTAACGATTCCCTGGCGAGACGCGGGAATGTTTTTAGCCTCGCAACAACGCAATGCCTGCAGGATATTATCGTTATGGGCGATGCCTTAAAGGAGAACGTGGAACGGAACCAGGAACTTTTTAGCCGTCGCGTCGGTGATTGGACGACGCGGTTGTGCCAGTTGTATGGGGTGCAAAGATGATTTTTAGATTGGTCGATAACGGTCTTATTTTAAGGCAAGACGTGATTAATATTTATACTTCACGTCTGCCTTGTTGCCGTACGTGGTGTCGAAGTACGACGATCAAACGCGAAACGTGAACGATCTGAAAATCGTTCACGCTGATGCGAGCGATTGACATCGAGCAGAAAGGAGTTTTACGAGTAAGTATTGTATTTATTTTTAAATGGATGCGACCTAACGTTGTGAGTCGGCAAACAAATACGATAAAATTTATTTCGCGAACCGCCCTAGAGACAATCCGACGAGCATGTTTGCCGACTCCCCCGGAAATCAATGTTAGAGATTTAGTTCGAACAACGCAGCCTGCGTCAAGAAGATTACTTTCTATACAGAAAGCAATCGTCTTGACGCAGGCTGCGGACGACGCAGCTGCCACCAAATCCACATTTGGTGGTCCTGCATCAAAGTGGCAAGGAGAGTGCTGTCCGAAGAAACTTTGTTTAAGAATCGAATATATATTGTATTATTATATTTGCTGAACCCGAAAAGCAAATTGAATTTCTTGTTGGCTATCCTGTGAACAAACAAGATTTAGGCAGACGACGCCAAAGTTGTTATTTTTGATGATGGACGACGAAGACGACTAGCTTGGGATGTGCGATTACTAAAATTATGGCTACAACCACTGCCATGGACATCAAAGTCAATCAATTAATTATGCAGTCAAACACTCATTCGAATTGATATATATATATTGCAGTGTATATTAGTAAATTCAGTGTAGGGTGTTTCAATTAAATGTATCCAATCTCAAAACTTGGTTATGAAAAACAAATCAACCCTAACTTGAAAAATAGACACGCTTGGCCGTACATGTATCTACTGCGTCCGACTGCTCGGACTGACTCGGGATGTGATCGGAAAAACCTTCTGAAACTTGATTGGTCCCGAAGAATAGTCTATAGATCGTTTTCACTCATGTGATCGGTGGCCCAATATGGCCGCCGTGACGTCAGATGAATACGATCTATTGTTACTTAACTACTCGCATGCGCAGTAGATACAAAAATTATAGTAAATATACGAGCAACAAATTGCTGCAACATTGTTGCGTTGCAAGTTGAATGGCGTTGTTGCAGGTGCTACCACCCACCTTAAACATTGTCACGCAACAATGATTTTCTTGCAAGTTGAATCCGCATGGTGCAGCAAGTAGAACTGGAGTCTACTTTTTCAACAATTTTTTTCAACTTGCAAAAAATCATTGCTGCGTGACAATGTTTAAGGTGGGTGCTAATACGTGCAACAACGCTATTCAACTTGCAACGCAACAAAGTTGGAAGTTGAAGAAAAATGTTACTCGTATTACATCACCTTTACACAACACAACATTTTTGTTTTCTACTAATATACTGCTTGAAACGCAACAATACAATAGAAACTTCTGGATTTTTTTTTTGCAGTTGAGTAACACCCATAATGTCATTAATCGCACATCCCGAATTTGAAGCACGCGAATAAGTTGCTGTGGCTAATTAGGCACTCGGTAAAATAATTAGAATTCTTTTTAAGCAGCCTACTATTTCGAAAGCTTTCTTTAATTCACTCTTATATTTCGTTGTTTTAAATATATTATAATGGTTTTTCTGTTATATATGCGTTTAGATCTTTTGTGTTAATTGTATTTTTTTATTTTATTTACGATAATTCGGAAAGTAATTCCTATCCGATGAAAACAAAGATGCTGCTATAGTTTCTCAAGACCATTGGTAACACAGCGCAGTGAATAAAAATTTGAGATAATTCGGAAATTTTAGAAAAATGTTTTGAAGCATTAGAATTGTTGATATCTATTTTGAGAATTGTGCCGGTAAAAGATTTTCATATATGGTAAGATTAAGTTTCGGAATGATTGTGAGTGAATTTCGAATAATTTTTCAAGCTGCTTCTAACATAACATAACTTGACATGTATTTAATTCACTATACCTTCACCACTTTTTGTCACTTCGGGCTGGCGCCTAGTCGTCTTCCGAGCTGAGTCCTTTTAAAATATAAAATAAAAACGATAAGCTGTGTTTAGAGAAATTATATTTTTACATGAAGATGTTATAGCGGAGTTAGGATAAAGGGATAAAGGTATGGGGTTTGTTTTTACTCCTAACATATCCTAATTTTAACAGTGTTTTACAAAATATTATTTTCAGAACTGTGATACTTACGTCGTCGTTTTATCTTTTTTCGTAGTTCTCTGAAGGAAAATTAGAAAATATGGCTTACTATTTACACATGCAGAGATGCAATTATTGCTCATTTAAGGTACTGTACGATTTGTTACATTATGTACAGTTATATTTACTTTACCGTGTTTGTATACAAATATTTTACTCTGATGAAGGGACTCTGCTTGAAACGTCAGTATTTCGTTATCAAAACTATTCTCAGCAGTTTACCATCTTTTCACTTTGCTCTATCCAAAACACTGCCTCCTTACTTCAGGAATTATACGTGCTTCAGGCCCACATGTCCACCATGTTTGGCTTCAATCTTTGTGCGGTCAATGACCAGCAAGATATCTATCATTCCAGTTATATATAGAGCTCACTGGTTCCCACCTTCCCCCAGAGCCTGGCGTTGGCTAGCCTGTGTGCAGCCCGCTCTACCCGGATAAAAGCTACACGGAGGCTAAGCATTCGTCTGAAAGGCTCTGCTCGCAGGGGTAGTTACAAGCGAGAGTTCGCATAAATATATTGTTACTATCGCACAAATAAAATCCTTCACTATTCATTTTATATAACAGCGAAATAGATCTTCGTCATAGCTCCTTATTCTTAATTACCTATTCTCGGCTTCTAGTTCGAGGATTCTGGATTCCAGGTCCAATCGGGTTGGAAGTGTGGATGGGCCAGCTTCTGGGTCCGTACCAAAGACTAAAACAAATAATTTCGAGTGTGAAATAAATAATTTTATTATATGGCTTTGTAATATCCTGAATTCTGATTGGTCAACGCACGGTCCGTAAAAATGCGTATCCGGACCACGGTCCGTCTTTTTCCGTATCCGGACCGCTGTCCCGGATGTTGATTTTGCTCGCGTGAATTTCTAAGGTTTTCACACTAAGTTTGATACAATAATTATCGAAAAACTTGAAATAGCCATATAATAAACGCTTTATTAACCTCGTTTACTCGGTCTGTACGGGAAAATATCAGACCTCGGTCTTTTTTGTACGAACCTCGCCTGCGGCTCGGTCCGTACTGTCAAGACGTCGGTCTGATATTTTCCCGTACAGACCGAGTAAACGAGGTTAATAATCTCTTAAGCTCGACTGCGATTAAATGATTGTTTGGTTTTGGTTGGATAAGTTGTTTTTTTAAGTTTTGGTGATACCGTCTTTTTGGAGGCAGCAATTCAAAACTAAATGCAATCCATGCTGGCTTGACAGGCTAAGGTAATGCAGCCTTGGGTGGCTGCAGTGTCAACGGGAGGAAACTGGGTTTTCTGTGGACCCGTAGACACTGTACGCGCATATGCAGATTTTGTTTTCTATATTCTTTACTTACGTTCATCGATTTTCGCCAATGTTTCAACGGACAGCACTCTCCTTGCCACTTTGATGCAGGACACTTGTTGGGTTACACCAACAAATGTGGATTTGGTGGCAGCTGCGTCGTCACTTGTTCTAACTAAATCTCTAACATTGATTTCCGGGGGTGTCGGCAAACATGCTCGTCGGATTGTCTCTAGGGCGGTTTGCAAAATGACAAATACAAATGTGGTTGTTTTTGTTTGCCGACACACAACATTTGGTCGCATCCATTGAGAAACCTGACAAAAAATAATAGGAGTTAAAGTAAGGGAAACAATCGCAATCATATTGAAACCTGATCATTGCATATATGAGCGAGGTTAAAAGGTTAACTATTGATGGATTGCACTGGTGGTCATGTTGGCTGGTATAGGTCATATGGCCTCTGTGTCTTTGTCCTCCAAATCTCAAGGGATTGCAGCCCACCATGCAATAGTCATCAAAACTGGAATATTTTTTGTATTTTAATATTAATCTTATCAGGGGGTGTTCACATGAGACCAGCGCCTGAATTTTGCATTTCGGTTTTTGTTTACCGATGAGGCCAGCCTTGAAACTATATGGGCTTGTGTCAATTGCCTTACAGCTCATGACCACCGGAGAATCATTATTTTATGTGGATTCGACACCAATCTCTTTTATAGGAACGTATTGAGTTTGAGAGGTGAAAGTGCTTCAGTTCCGGTCTAGCAGGTGATCTGAGATTAATCGAAATATAGTAAGGTTAGATATACTGCCGAAACAGACAACGACAACGTGTAGGAGTCTAAAGTTTCGAGCGAAGGCCCTTTCTCTCTGACGAAGGTCCTTCGCTCGAAACGTTAGACTTCGGCAGTATATATCTAACCTTATTATATTTTGATTGTTGTTTCAACACTGCCTAAGATTAAAGCAGCGTGAACTTAATCTCAGGCCGGAATAATAGTAAAAACACTACAACCGACCGCGAGTTCTGGCAGGCTTCATGCTCTTCATGGGAAGAGGCCCTTAGTTGAAGATCGTAGAAAGTTAACAATTTAATCAACTTACATCTTCTACTCCTTTCTGCTCGATGTCAATCGCTCGCATCAAGCGTGAAAAAAAGGACTCGAGGTCGTTCACGCTTCGCAATTGATCGTCGTACTTCGACACCACGTACGGCAACAAGACAGACGTGAAGTAATCGTCTATCATTTCATAATTTAATAGAGTTTCGTCATTGACGAGGTTCACAATCTAGAAATCAAATAGTTGAAAAGATTTAGATATTTTTTGAATTTTAATTTTTGATTCTGCATATCTATATTCCTAGATCTATATTATATATTAACCCTATTGCCAGTAAAATCATTTGGGGTTAGCCCACAGGTAGCCCCGATTTCTACTCCGCCTTTAGATTAGGGGAGTTGACATTAAAATATTAAGTTAAATTTTTATGTTAAAATGAATAATTTATGCTTGAATAAATTAAGGTTAATGTCCAAACGTAAACTATGTTTGGCATAACCGATCAAGGATTAAGAAACGTGCGTCAAAATAAGACATAAGCCAGGTTTTTGTAGGTTAATTCTGCCGATCTTATAATAGCTGAATAACACAAATTCCAGCAGTCAATCTATCTCTCACACTTATCTACAAAGGAACGCCAAGACCAGTGAAGGTTACTTCCATTTTCGGTAAAAGCGTGCTTTACACGCACCAAAATGATAGAACACTTATCCCTAACCCAATCACCTACACTTATCACCTACAGACTATCACGAGCTTAACTGCATGATCAACCATGTGTCTTAAGCAAAGTCCATGTAGTATTTCAATTCAAAGTACAAAGCCCATTTTGCAACTATAAAAAGCTTTAACCCCACCTTAGTAGTTAAATTGCAATCAACCTTTGCTAGTCAGTCAGTAGAAATACCCACCCACCACTCCCCTATACTGAAGCAACAAGTTGTCACATCAACAAAAATCGTAGTCCTTTAAAGTAATATATTTAGAATTACACTAAATAAAAAAAAAAAAAAAAAAAGAAAAAATGTAATATTGATATAAAGGAATGTGAAAAAATGATAAAATAAACATTTCGAAGCAGGGAATCCCTGTCCCCCGGGCACCGCCTCTCCCACTAAATCAAAACATGACTCGATTCACAAAGAATGCTTCTTTGCAAATCAAATCGCAGTCAATTCTCCCTCCCCTACACAGAGTTGCTGGGGTACACGAGCTCCAACCCAGCAGTCGGCACCCCCAGCTTGTGCTAGATCCGCGATCCACGTTCTCTGTGGAGGCTCACAAGGCCTGGTACGGTCAAATAGCTCGGTACACTACCTTTGCTCGATAGTACCAACGGGCAAGAAACTGGATTAGCCATTTCTCTGCTCGGGGTCTGAGGTGGCACGCACCTCAATGCCTCACGGACAAGATCTGTTGGAGGCCATGTTCGAATAGCTGCCAGGAGCCCCCTCCTCAGCTAGGTATCCACTTCTCTGGCCCCCCAGACGGGCCTACCCCACCTGGGATATTGTGTACGAGGGACAGTAGCTTTTCCCTGCTTCCTTCTCTGCCACAACATTAGTCTTAGCTCTATTTTATTAATTAAGTGATAGGACAGTAATCTATAAACTTACTTTTAACAGGTAAACAATATGAAAATTAAACTGTTAATAAAAGTAATTTTGTTTTATAGATTTAACAAAAAATATGGTAATATTTTTCAAATCATTTCTAATCCTTAATATTTTATTGTCAACTGCCATACTGTCATAGTCTGCACAGCCGTGATCTAAAGGTGGTTAGTCCACTGACCTATACATAACTGAACTGCGGGTGCTGCCCATTTTTAGATTCAAAATGGCGGCATTTATAGGTCCTTCTGCTAATGGTAGCGACCACTGACATCTATTTATCGCAACTTCGTTAATATTGTTTTCGATATTTATGGAAATGCAAGGCGATTTTTGTCACTTTACATGCATGGTTGGTCATTGCTAATTGTGGAGCCAAGATTGAAAAGGCGTACTGAAGTATTTGTTTGACTAAATAGGAATATCAGTAGAACATGATTTCGAGTTTGCATGATACAAAATATCAGTTTACGTTTGTTGCTGAGCGGCCTGGAACATTTTTATGATAAGAGACTTATTGTAGCTTTGAACTACAACATAATTACCAGACAATTATTTCCTGTAAGCTTGTAGCTCTGAATCAAGACGTCCCGGGTATACGACACGAATAATCAGCAATAAAATAAATATATGGAAGTTGTACAAACATTTTGTTTTATGAATTCGCCAGCTCTATAACGAAGGCAAGCGATGAAGAACATGAACGGGAATATCGTAAAAAGCGTGGCGTAGCCGAGTTCTCCTTAGAGTGTCTTTATCAATTAACCTTTTCCAAGTGTCGTTACAACTCGATAAAGTCATCATTTTAGAAGACGAAAGGTTTCTGACTGACGGATTTTGACGGTCTTCTGACTGTCCTAGTCTGGACCGTCTGGTAGTTTATCGTCCAGCTTTCTTGTTTTAACGACGGGAAAATAGACGGACGATGGAAATCTCTTCGTTTACCGGACTATAAAACACCTAACGAGTAACGACGAGTTTCTCGTCTAAAACATACATTTTTTTTCTAAATATTGCCTTGAAATTTTTCTTTGTTATTTATTACCCTTTTCTTTAAAAATTAGAGTTACTGGGGTTGCTGTGTTAACATATTTCTAGTATTAATTCATACCTGATTGGCAAATAATCTTTGCACCCCATACAACTGGCACAACCGCCTCGACCAATGACCGAGGCGACGGCTAAAAAGTTCCTGGTTCCGTTCCACGTTCTCCTTTGTCAAGGCATCGCCCATAACGATAATATCCTGCAGGCATTGCGTTGTTGCGAGGCTAAAAACATTCCCGCGTCTCGCCAGGGAATCGTTAGCCTCGCAGTCGTTGATTTGGTTGAAAACCACGGGCAAGGTCCTTTCAAATGATCTACGAGATAAAATAGAATATATTACTCATTGTGTTAACCTTCAGATAAAATATAATTTAATTTTGCTCACTCATTCAGTTTAATATTTGTATAACTTGACTGTGAACACTTTTGCATTCTTCATAATATGTTCATTATTTTTGCTACATGATTATTTTTGTTTTTTCATAGTCACAAATAAACTATATTAGTGTCTTCTTATAAAATAGTATTAAAATATGGAACTCAGTCAGGTCAATTTCTGCAGTGACACATGACCTCATGTGGTGAGCTGACTCGTTGAAACAGGCTTTGCTTTAAAACATTCTGAAATTTCACAAACATACTAATTAAGTAGTGATTATTACTCGGGCGTGGGGTGTGTGACACCCCCCCCCCCCCAGCAAAACTGCTGTCGGCAAATGAAACTTTTGTCGGCAAATCTTTTTTCGGCAAGACTGCAAATTACCATTCGAAAGCACCGTAATCACGAGATATACAGCAGAGGAATTGAGGTGTGAGGAACTATAGTTGTAAATACACTTTTTGCTACCTTAAAGATTATCGTTGCTACTTGCTTTTATCCAGGGTGTCGCTTTATTCTCGTAGACAGTGTCTCCTTCTCTGTCGTCGATAATGAAATGTGCCGCCATTTTGTTTTCTGGAACATGGAATGTAGTCGTAGATGTCTAACGCTTCGAGTGAAGGCCCTTCACTCGAAGGCCCTTCACTTGAAGGCCCTTCCTTCGGATAGTTGTGTATTTTTTAAGAAACACTTAATATGCGCACGCTATCTGTTCCTCAGGTTTTCTAGATGTGCGAAGCCTACGCCAATATTTGCAGAAATCAGTAGCCCAGGTGAACACCTGAGCAGGTGTCTTGTTTTTATTTTATAACCGCTTTGAGCAATGCTGCCAAGCATGATCCATACTTCAATTCATTTTCCTCTACTAATATTAATATAATTTAACACTGCTATGGACCCATACATATGATATAACTACTGGGTCATTAGATAAATGCTGTCTACCTTTCTAATTTTTTCTAAAATTTGATGTGGTATAGATACAGACAAAATCTGTTAATTACCTCTTGCCGACAATTTGAAAGTTCATTGTTACCACAATTGACGTTTGGGGTTTCTCCGACCCATGTCCTCTGGTTAAGTAACCATTGCGGTTAAATATGTTGACCACTACTGTGTCAAATCCCGTTTGAAATTGGGGATCGTCCCAGAATAGTGGGATAGTATTTTTCGTCAAGGCCAAATTGATGGCCGATTCTGTCGCCTGCGACATAATCGCAGCGCGACCCACCAATTTGGCCAAGACCTCCAAAGCCGTTGTTTTCCCACTGCCCACTGGACCAATAATTGTAGTTACTGGACAACAACCTGGAAAACAAATATATATATATAAGCTTTACTTTCTTTTTTAAAAAGCTTCTTATTAATTTGCTGTAAATGTTTCAGCCGAGCGACCGATCTTTATGGGTATTTTACTTATCAAATTGTAAGTGTAAATGATGAACACGTCGTATGAAGGATAGATAAGATCATTTAAGTCAGAAAAAGCTGAATTTAAGCCGCTAGTGTCTTATAACTTTGATAAAACATTGATGTTTTATTAATCAATGTTTTAACAACATTTACAAATATTGAATAAACATTCATTTTTTTTTAATTTTCCTTATGAATTATTAATGAGTTTGATAAATAGTACTTAAAAACTCATTAATAATTCATGAGGAAAACACAAAGAAAAATCATAACCGTATCGTGGTTTTATATCTGATAAAATTTTCTCCTGATTTACATAAACTTTAGCTTTGATTTTCTCGCCTTGGACAACGTTATTTTTCAAAATTACTACGCCAACGAACTTACCAAATGGTGATCGTTTTTTAAGCCATTCAAAACACTCGCAGAACGTGTTTTAAATAGTACATAAAACTATATATATATAGATAGATAGATAGATAGATAGATAGATAGATAGATAGATAGATAGATAGATAGATAGATAGATAGATAGATAGATAGATAGATAGATAGATAGATAGATAGATAGATAGATAGATAGATAGATAGATAGATAGATAGATAGACAGATAGATAGACAGATAAAGTACCAGTAGAACCCCACGTTATCTCGAACTCGGTTATCTCGAAAACCTCGCTATTTCGAACAAGAGTTGATTCCCTTTAACATATTTCTTCACTGTTTTACAGTACAATTTATCCCGTTAACTCGAACTCCCGCTATCTCCAACTATTCTCTACCTCTCTTGAGGGTTCCAGATAGCGGGGTTCCACTGTATATATATAGTTTTATAATTTTAGCTATATCGATTTTCGGGTTTCAAAGCGCAATCTCAAAATGAATATAAGAGCCCAGCTCAGTATGTATATATGGGGAAAACATTATTAACGTTTCATTGCTAACGTGCAACATCTTCAGAACTTAAAAGATAATGGAGTTGTTGAGAGTGTATTTACAGTGGTGTGATGGAGAGGAGGAGGCACGGCGGAACTTTGTTAAAATGTTATGTTAAACTTAGGAGCCCCCTTAATCATGTTTCGCAGTCCTGTGAAATTTAAATAGAAACATTTCCATCAAGAATGATTTTAGTAGTAGTGTACGTAGCTCAACGTCCAACAAACGTTTGTTAGGGACAAAAATGTCCAGTTGCCTGTTAATCCCTTTGCAGATACAACCATGTAAAATTATTTAGCTGAGCTTTCGTTCTGTGGTGCTCAGGACACAGCTTGTGAACTAAATTTAGTTCAAAATAGTAATGTATATACATTACAAGGATTGATAAAAATTTAACGTTTAATTTAATTTCTTCATCGTGCTGTTGGACTTTCATATTTAATTCACAACACACTCTAATCAATTCTTTGAAAGTTTGCGTGGTGATAATAGTATTCAAGATAAGTTTTGCAGAAACACTACGTTTTAATAGACCACTTTCATAATAGCGATTAACTTGAATATTCTTTTATGTGCATGTTAATAAGCCTTTCTAGCCTCGTTTGTGTGTCTGCAATTCAAAAGAATCTTTGCTTCATAACGAGGCCAAGAAGACTCATTTAGATGCACATAAAAGAATATTTAAAGCGTCGGCCATTATGAAAGCGGTCTATATTTATTTGCTAAGCTTTCAGCCCTGAAGTCAACAGGTCGATAGCTTATGGTATTTCCACAAAAATTAGAGTAATTTTACTGATTGATCTGCAATTTTATATGTATAGAAATTGATTAAATTATATGAAATTGCTCCCGGCCCCCAGATTTTGACCGGCCCAAAAAAACATGAGTGAACAGAAAAAACTATTCAGTTTCTTTCCATTTTTTTACAAACGAATGGTGAATACTTACTATAGCTTTGCATTCAGAAATGGAGGTTGAGTACCATTGGTAAACACAAACATTTTTTACAAGATAGCTACTTGCAGCTGCCAGCTGGTTGTTATTCGCATATGTTTTTGCTAATTTTCTCCAACTGACTTGGGGGGGAGACGAGGCAGGGACTCTGCTCATGCTTCATCCACCCCTGTCATGTCCGTTTGAAAAGACAAACTCAGCAAGTGTGCTCTTAAATACTGTATATTGTAATATATATTGTACTGTAACACTTCTATGTTGTGTGTTGTAAATGTTCAAGTTTGTAAATTTAATTTGTTCTGACTTCTGAATAAACTGAGAAGTGAATAATTAATGACTAGGCCTTATTTTTGAAATTTTCTGAAATTTCAGAAGGTCCCCGGAATGCGAGGCAGCATTTCACTTGCAATGGTAACTTCTAGTTGTAAGAATTTATATATTCAATTATTTACCATGCAAAGCCGTTACAAAACTAATTTTGTGTTAATACACAATATAGAATACTTACCAATGACATGTATCACTTTAGCGTAATGAAACGCTGCCAAGGTTCCACTGAGACTCATGATGAATTGAAGATAATTCGGTCCGAAAAACAAATTCGCTGCCCCCAAGAATTCCGTCCAATCGAATCCTCTCAGTGGAACCTCAACTCTGACCTGACTTTCTTCTGATTCAGTAATTATTTCTTCGCCCATAAATGGCACCATATACCGGTGCTGCGGCGCATCAATAATCCCATGCTTGTTCATCTAAAAGACAAGAAATTATTTTTAGCACCGTAACACAATCTGTCGCATTTCACGAATTATAACTGACGATAGTATCACATTCTTATATTAGGAAAAGATAAAATAATCCACAGTTGTGTTAACTGGAATATATTATAAAGATTGTACTGACCTGCACACCATCAGAAAGCACATACACATCGTTGTCGAAGTTTTCTGATGGTTGCCTTCCAATCAGCGTAGTTCCTATCGTTTCAACCGAGTTCCTAAATTCCTCCTTTAAGGCGAGTATCCTGCTAGTTAAAACTTTCCCTGTCATCTCCGTCCAATCGACGCCATCATCAGGAAAGGTTCGGTTGATGGCCTCCAGAAATCGTTTGTGGTTCCTCATTTCCTTAAATGTGGCGAAGCACTCTCTGTATGTAAAACAAAATGATATAGTGTGTGTAGGTCTAAGTTACACACCATAATCTTAGTAAGAAGTTTTTGTTTGCTTATTTGTATCTGTTTGAACTAGTTAGGGTTATCAACAAGTGCCCCAGGCCTCTCATTTTGCCATGTAAGTGTATGTTACTGTTATTGTTGGAAATTTGACAACTACGAGGTTTAGTTCTCAATAACTGCATGAAAGTTTTGGTACTTGTATTAAAACAATAGTTTGTTAGCTATACGTACGCGGATATTCCATCAGTCCTGTGTACTTGAAACATGTAACCACTCAGTGAAGGCTTCTTGGGAAACCTTACATACTCTTTAATATTAAAATAAAAATTTGAAACAATACGGTCCCCACCCCCTCTGCATGGCATACTCAGACACAAACGGCTTACATCACTCGCATCACCACCTACAACCCCACCACCACTCACATCACCACCTACATCACTACCGCCACTCGCATCACCACCTACAACCCTACCACCACTCGCATCACCACCTACAACCCTACCACCACTCGCATCACCACCTACAACCCTACCACCACTCGCATCACCACCTACAACCCTACCACCACTCGCATCACCACCTACATCACTATCACTCATATCCCTACCACCACTCACATCACTACCATAGGTTGCTACATCACTACATTCATCGTTATCCACATCCCTCCCATCTCTATCACTCTCATCCGCTCTCAAGGTCAAACTCATCTCTATACTGCACTGCATCGTTCACCACTTTCACTTGTTCGCCTACAAATTAGAAAAGAACAGTAAATTAATACCTCAACGACAACGAACCATCCATAATTCGATCATAAAATACGAGTCTCCTAAACAACTATGAAGGACTTTTTAAGATCAATTTTAAAATAAGATCAAATTTAAAAGATTTTAAGATCAAGTTTTTACACAATTTGACCTAAACTTGATTGCTGCCGGGCCAAGAGAAATCAAGATGTCACATTTCCCTTTCAATCTCGCTTTAATTTTGACCATCCGTTTTTATTTTAAGATTTTGTTTCTGTACGAATTGCTCAGAATACGGTGCTAAAAGCAAGGACTCATTGCCATTAACCCAGGCTTACTATCCTGACTAATAACTGGGCCAGTTCTGGCCGCGAGAAGAGATTTGAATCATCGTTCACATTTTAAACTAAACCGATTCTTCTTTGTACATTTAGCTTATGTAAAGTTTTACAACCACAGTAAATCATCAAGTAATATAATCATGAAGTATTATAATCATGAAGAACGCGTGTTCTGTGTAGACAGTGTACGAATTGTCATAAAATATCTCTAAAATATTTTAGTAAAGTCGAGTAGAGCTGAGATGTTAGTCTATAAACACAAACGTACATTCAACGTTGCCTGATAAAAGATTTTAGTTCTTATAATACCAAGCAAAAACCTTAGTTTATAGAGCCGAACACTCGTCTTCAATCAGTACTCTATCGGCAGCGACAAGGTTAAATCTAAGCAATCGACTCAGCCATCAGGAGTTGTGTGTTCTCTATATACTCGAAGAAAGCCTAGTTGTAGCGTTTTAAACGACATTCATTGACTTACTCTACTCTGAAGAACTTAAACATTCAAGATTTTATGAAATATTTCAAATAAGAGTTCAAAAAACAAGCGACTTACCTCAACTCACGTATTCCGTAGAATGGCAATGAGAACTCGAAAAGGTGTGCTGGAAACTATCAAAATTCGCATAATTTGCATGGTTAGCAGTTTTTTTACGTTTATAGTCCCTTTTTCCGGTTTTCCACTCCCACGCGAAGCGACCTTTTCCCTTCGTCTTTTTAGCTCTCGAGTGGAATTTTTTAATAATTTACTCCAATCTATTCAATTGTAACAATAGAAATGTCGCTTCCCGCGACAAAATTCGCCAATGCAAAACCGGACATGCCATTGAACATTTTAATTATCTAATTTTAGCTTTTTGAATGTAGTTTGTATCGGAGATTATATTGAGTATGAGGAGAATAAAAAGGTGGTAAACAGTTTAGAATAGTTTTGATAACGAGAGTCCTTCATCAGGGTAAATCTAGAGTGCTGCGTAGGCAGTGTTTTAGATAGAGCAAAGTGGAAAGATGGTAAACTGCTGAGAATAGTTTTGATAACGAAATACTGACGTTTCAAGCAGAGCCCTTCATCAGAGTAAAATGTAGAGTGCTGCGTAGGCAGTGTTTTAGATAGAGCAAAGTGAAAAGATGGTAAACTGCTGAGAATAGTTTTGATAACGAAATACTGACGTTTCAAGCAGAGCTCTTCATCAGAGTAAAAAGTAGAGTGTTGTGTAGGCAGTGTTTTAGATAGAGCAAAGTGAAAAGATGGTAAACTGCTGAGAATAGTTTTGATAACGAAATACTGACGTTTCAAGCAGAGCCCCTCATCAGAGTAAAAAGTAGAGTGTTGTGTATAGGCAATGTTTTAGATAGAGCAAAGTGAAAAGATGGTAAACTGCTGAGAATAGTTTTGATAACGAAATACTGACGTTTCAAGCGGAGTCCTTCATCAGAGTAAAAAGTAGAGTGCTGCGTAGGCAATGTTATAAAAATCTACTTGGCGATCGCAACGATCGTAGCAATCATATGGGAAACACTGACGCTACGATCGCGATCGCCGAGATAGAAAATGTTCTATATCTCGGCGACCGTGCGTTTTATACGGAAACGGTGATTTTGCAATCTCAGCGATCTTGGCGATCAGTATGCATCCCAGCGGATGACAAAAACCCCGCATTCATGTTGATTTTGCTCGCGTGAGTTTCTAAGGTTTTCACACTAAGTTTGATACAATAATTATCGAAAAACTTGAAATAGCCATATAATGAACGCTTTATTAACCTCGTTTACTGGGACTGTACGGGAAAATATCAGACCTCGGTCTTTTTTGTACGAACCTCTCCTGCGGCTCTGTCCGTACTGTCAAGACCTCAGTCTGATATTTTCCCGTACAGACCTCGTTCTCGGTTAGTAATTAACAATTATTCGCCGAAGGCGAGGTGAATATCGGTGTATAATACCCGAGACGAAGTCGAGTTTATTATTTACCGATATCCACTGAGCGTGAGGAGGATAATTGTTTTAGTATAAATACACATTTTCGTACTTTTAGGAACAACATTTTCTTTAAAATTGTTAATTTCCTCGTCTGTCCCATGACAACTTGGCTGGTGGCCATTTTGAATAAACGCTGTAGGTGATTATCGAGAATTAATCCGAAGTAGCTCGACCAATCAGCGCACGTGATTTTCTATAATCACCAGCTGTGTATTTATACTAATCTATCTTAACAAGGTTTCCGTATAGGTGACCCTACGGAAGGATCATCACCGCAACGCCACAGCGAACTTTTGTATTGAACGTTTGCAGATACACAACTTGCTTGTGATTTGCTAATTTTCTTCCTTTTTTCTTCTTTTACAGCATCCTCCTCGCTTTCTCTTTGTTTTGTTTTTTCTGGTATATGTTTGTTGTTCTTGGACGACGAGATTTTTTGGAGATACTTGTAACGCCAAGTAAGAAAATCGTACGTAATTTTTCTAACAACCTGAGGGAGTCGGTGATGATGATGAATGTGGTTGTGTCTGGTCTAGGCAATTAAATATGTCGTGTCTCTGTCACTTTATTTCGATTGGCGTTTACGACAGAGTGATAGTATGTGTTGCGAAAGTTGTGCGGCTGTTTGTTGAACAAGAACCTCTACGGAGGAGAGAGACCTTTAGCATTCCAGCTGCAAATAACTACGCTATTGTAAATTTACCGTAGCGTCATAGTGTAAACAGACGATTGTTTTGCTAACGGAACGCTAACCCCAATCCAGACCACGAACCATACCGTAATAGTTTAAACGCGCCCTTAGATTTGTACGTCCATGCAGTCTTTGTATTTATGTGTTTGTTACCGACAACTCTTGCCTCTCACTTCTTTCCCTGAAACTCTTGCCTCTAACTTCTCACACTCCCCCCCCCCCCCTCCACTCCCACTCCCCACTTTTCGCCTCTCACCTCTCTCGTCACCCACTTGTCACCCTGCCACTTATGCTTCTCGTCACCCACTTGTCACCATGCAGTTCTTGCCTCTCACCCCCCACTTGTCACCCTGCAACTCTATCCTCTCACCCCCCACTTGTCACCCTGCAACTCTATCCTCTCACCCCCCACTTGTCACCTTGCAACTCTATCCTCTCACCCCCCACTTGTCACCCTGCAACTCTTGCAACTCACCCCCCACTTGTCACCTTGCAACTCTATCCTCTCACCCCCCACTTGTCACCCTGCAACTCTATCCTCTCACCCCCCACTTGTCACCCTGCAACTCTTGCAACTCACCCCCACTTGTCACCTTGCAACTCTATCCTCTCAACCCCCACTTGTCACCTTGCAACTCTATCCTCTCACCCCCCACTTGTCACCATGCAACTCTATTCTCTCACCCCCCACTTGTCACCTTGCAACTCTATCCTCTGACCCCCCACTTGTCATCCTGCAACTCTATCCTCTCACACCCCCACTTGTCATCCTGCAACTCTCACCCCTCACTTGTCACCTTGCAACTCTATCCTCTCACCCCCCACTTGTCACCTTGCAACTCTATCCTCTCACCCCCCACTTGTCACCCTGCAACTCTTGCTTCTCACCCCCCACTTGTCACCTTGCAACTCTATCCTCTCACCCCCCACTTGTCACCTTGCAACTCTATCCTCTCACCCCCCACTTGTCACCCTGCAACTCTATCCTCTCACCCCCCACTTGTCACCTTGCAACTCTATCCTCTCACCCCCCACTTGTCACCTTGCAACTCTATCCTCTCACCCCCCACTTGTCACCCTGCAACTCTATCCTCTCACCCCCCACTTGTCACCTTGCAACTCTATCCTCTCAACCCCCACTTGTCACCCTGCAACTCTATCCTCTCACCCCCCACTTGTCACCTTGCAACTCTATCCTCTCACCCCCCACTTGTCACCTTGCAACTCTATCCTCTCACCCCCCACTTGTCACCCTGCAACTCTATCCTCTCACCCCCCACTTGTCACCTTGCAACTCTATCCTCTCACCCCCCACTTGTCACCATGCAACTCTATTCTCTCACCCCCCACTTGTCACCTTGCAACTCTATCCTCTCACCCCCCACTTGTCATCCTGCAACTCTATCCTCTCACCCCCCACTTGTCATTCTGCAACTCTATCCTCTCACCCCCCACTTGTCATCCTGCAACTCTATCCTCTCACCCCCCACTTGTCACCTTGCAACTCTATCCTCTCACACCCCACTTGTCATCCTGCAACTCTATCCTCTCACCCCCCACTTGTCACCTTGCAACTCTATCCTCTCACCCCCCACTTGTCACCTTGCAACTCTATCCTCTCACACCCCACTTGTCATCCTGCAACTCTATCCTCTCAACCCCCACTTGTCACCCTGCAACTCTATCCTCTCACCCCCCACTTGTCACCCTGCAACTCTATCCTCTCAACCCCCACTTGTCACCCTGCAACTCTATCCTCTCACCCCCCACTTGTCACCCTGCAACTCTTGCTTCTCAACCCCCACTTGTCATCCTGCAACTCTATCCTCTCACCCCCCACTTGTCACCCTGCAACTCTTGCTTCTCAACCCCCACTTGTCATCCTGCAACTCTATCCTCTCAACCCCCACTTGTCACCCTGCAACTCTATCCTCTCAACCCCCACTTGTCACCTTGCAACTCTTGCTTCTCAACCCCCACTTGTCATCCTGCAACTCTATCCTCTCACCCCCCACTTGTCACCTTGCAACTCTATCCTCTCACCCCCCACTTGTCACCTTGCAACTCTATTCTCTCACCCCCCACTTGTCACCTTGCAACTCTATCCTCTCACCCCCCACTTGTCACCTTGCAACTCTATCCTCTCACCCCCCACTTGTCACCTTGCAACTCTATCCTCTCACCCCCCACTTGTCACCTTGCAACTCTATCCTCTCACCCCCCACTTGTCACCCTGCAACTCTATCCTCTCACCCCCCACTTGTCACCTTGCAACTCTATCCTCTCACCCCCCACTTGTCACCTTGCAACTCTAACCTCTCACCCCCCACTTGTCACCCTGCAACTCTATCCTCTCACCCCCCACTTGTCACCTTGCAACTCTATCCTCTCACCCCCCACTTGTCACCTTGCAACTCTATCCTCTCACCCCCCACTTGTCACCCTGCCACTTATGCTTCTCGTCACCCACTTGTCACCTAATGTCTCGTCCATTGCTGAAGAAAAACAACGAAATTTAAAGGTTTTATAGCTCAGTAACAGAAGCAAATGCAAGAAATTGGCGTCTTAAACCTTATTAAGTACTTCTTGTGTCCTTACATTCGTTCAAATTTTCTTAAAATAACTTTTTGTCTGTTTTCAATCTACGAAAGCTATGAACTTTAGTAGCAGCCATCTTGGGTAGTGGTCACGTGAGTCACGTCATCATAGAGGGTGGTGACGAAAAATCGAAAGTGATGTCAAGTTAACTTGTTTTTACTAGGTTATAGGACGGAGAAGTAAAGTAGAAAGAAATGTTTTTCCAAAAGAAGGCGAAACCCGCGATAAAACACTTTCTTTCAAATCATGAACAATATAAAAGGCCAAAAGAACTGATGAGAATAGAAATTCTCAGTCTTAACATTGATCAAGCGACCAATCATGTTTCGTGATGATGACGTACTTTTATTACATGGCTGGTCTTGATTTCCGGTGCGTACGCAAAACGACGCACGCTGGTTGGTTCCCGAGAGTCGGTATTTTACGATATTGACCGAGCGGTCAATACGCTTTTTTCTCGGCCCTGTAAGTTTTGGCGGGAAAATTTCTAAGTTGATTTGAATCGAAATAAAAGAGAACTAGGTATCTTTATTCAAATATTCTGAACAATAAAATGTGTTGGAACATTACCGCTGGTTTTCTTTCAAGCTGTCTATCTAAAAACAAATTTCAAGTTTAGAATGAATCTTTCAAGTTTAGAATGAATATTTCCAGTTTAGAATGAATATTTCCAGTTTAAAATGAATATTTCAAGTTTAGAATGAATATTTCCAGTTTAGAATGAATATTTCCAGTTTAGAATGAATATTTCAAGTTTAGAATGAATATTTCAAGTTTAGAATGAATATTTCAAGTTTAGAATGAATATTTCAAATTTATTAGAATGAATATTTCCAGTTTAGAATGAATATTTCAAGTTTAGAATGAATATTTCCAGTTTAGAATGAATATTTCCAGTTTAGAATGAATATTTCAAGTTTAGAATGAATATTTCAAGTTTAGAATGAATATTTCAAGTTTAGAATGAATATTTCAAGTTTATTAGAATGAATATTTCAAGTTTAGAATGAATATTTCAAATTTATTAGAATGAATATTTCAAATTTATTAGAATGAATATTTCCAGTTTAGAATGAATATTTCAAGTTTATTAGAATGAATATTTCAAGTTTAGAATGAATATTTCAAATTTATTAGAATGAATATTTCAAGTTTATTAGAATGAATATTTCAAGTTTAGAATGAATATTTCAAATTTATTAGAATGAATATTTCCAGTTTAGAATGAATATTTCAAGTTTAGAATGAATATTTCAAGTTTATTAGAATGAATATTTCAAGTTTAGAATGAATATTTCCAGTTTAGAATGAATATTTCAAGTTTAGAATGAATATTTCAAATTTATTAGAATGAATATTTCCAGTTTAGAATGAATATTTCCAGTTTAGAATGAATATTTCCAGTTTAGAATGAATATTTCCAGTTTAGAATGAATATTTCAAGTTTAGAATGAATATTTCAAGTTTAGAATGAATATTTCAAGTTTATTAGAATGAATATTTCAAGTTTAGAATGAATATTTCCAGTTTAGAATGAATATTTCCAGTTTAGAATGAATATTTCCAGTTTAGAATGAATATTTCAAGTTTAGAATGAATATTTCAAGTTTAGAATGAATATTTCAAGTTTAGAATGAATATTTCAAGTTTATTAGAATGAATATTTCAAGTTTAGAATGAATATTTCCAGTTTAGAATGAATATTTCAAGTTTAGAATGAATATTTCCAGTTTAGAATGAATATTTCAAGTTTAGAATGAATATTTCAAATTTATTAGAATGAATATTTCCAGTTTAGAATGAATATTTCCAGTTTAGAATGAATATTTCCAGTTTAGAATGAATATTTCCAGTTTAGAATGAATATTTCAAGTTTAGAATGAATATTTCAAGTTTAGAATGAATATTTCAAGTTTATTAGAATGAATATTTCAAGTTTAGAATGAATATTTCCAGTTTAGAATGAATATTTCCAGTTTAGAATGAATATTTCCAGTTTAGAATGAATATTTCAAGTTTAGAATGAATATTTCAAGTTTAGAATGAATATTTCAAGTTTAGAATGAATATTTCAAGTTTATTAGAATGAATATTTCCAGTTTAGAATGAATATTTCCAGTTTAGAATGAATATTTCAAGTTTAGAATGAATATTTCAAGTTTAGAATGAATATTTCCAGTTTAGAATGAATATTTCAAGTTTAGAATGAATATTTCAAGTTTATTAGAATGAATATTTCCAGTTTAGAATGAATATTTCAAGTTTAGAATGAATATTTCAAGTTTATTAGAATGAATATTTCAAGTTTAGAATGAATATTTCAAGTTTATTAGAATGAATATTTCAAGTTTAGAATGAATATTTCCAGTTTAGAATGAATATTTCAAGTTTAGAATGAATATTTCAAGTTTAGAATGAATATTTCAAGTTTAGAATGAATATTTCAAGTTTAGAATGAATATTTCAAGTTTATTAGAGTGATATTTTAATTAGTTTTGGAAATCCCGCGTGGAATATGGGTGGGGTGTGTATAAAAGGAGGCGAAGGTCAATCACGAAGTCATTCTGTGTTGTCTTTTCAAGAAGGAAGGAACTCTCTGACCGAAGAAGAGGAAAGAGACGCAAAGATGCTATTTCAACTTCTAAGAAGGCAAGAAGACGACGTAATTCCTTTCTTCTTTGTATCTTGGTAAGTTGAATTAATATTTCCTTTATTTCCTACTCTTCATTTCTCAAGTTATTAAACGCAAACACTCGAGTGAATTATATTAACCACGTTTTCTTTGCTCGCCATTCTTGTTCAAGGTCGAAGGAGAGTTTGAAGAAACGATGGCTGTTCTTCGTATCTTGGTAAGTTGAATTAATATTTCCTTTACTTCCTACTCTTCATTTTCAAGTTATTTAACGGAAAAATTCGAGTGAATGGAAGTGTATTTTCTCGAGGTCATGCCGCCATGTACTCGCTCTGTTCAACACTGAGTTGACCTCGTGAAGATGAAAGCACAACGCAATATGCTTGAAATTCAATTCATTTGTCTTCTTAAAGCAATTAAGCACGTTGTTGTTTTAATTTTGAAGCTTTTTAAATTTAATTTACGACATTTTAACGAGTTTTTATTCGAGTACTCCTCGCGACTTGAAGTGGTTCATTAGCAGGCGCACGTATCCAGGTGTGGCAGCAGGCGCTCGGCACCATTTTGTTTTCAAATAATTTATAACTTGTTCATTATTTACTATATCTGTCTGTCTTAGTTTGTCTATCTGTAGTTTTGTCTGTTTGTCTTACTCTTGTAGTGTTGTACTGTTGTAGACCAGAGGTGGATTAAGGGTACCTGAGGCCCCTGGCTGTTTTTCTGATTGCCCCCCCCCCCCCCCCAGGCCCCTTCTTGCACTGCACCGTAAATACGCGAGGGACCTTTACAAATTTCGAAACAAAACAACAAACGTAACTTCCTTTTTTAATAGGATCCGTGGGGCTGTGGGCCCCTGGCTGTAGCCCAGTTAGCCCCCCCCCTTAATCCGCCACTGTTGTAGACGTTTGTCTGGGCTAGTATAATGGACTGTCTAATGCCAGGGGGGTACATGGTAAATTTTTGGGTAATCCCAGACCTAAGCAAAAAAAAAAATCGATACCCATACCTATCTCAGATCAAAATCGGCACCCTATTCCTGCAGACCAAAATGGACAATTTATATACCCTACTCCAGACCTTGAAGCTTAAACTGTTCCCTAAGGACTTGGGGTTAATCAATCTTACTTGCAACCAGTGGTTGAATTGTGAAGGGTGTAGATCAATGTGGCTGTGTTGAGGTATATCAAAGGCACCCCAGGCAGCTAAGATGTTAGATGTTGATTTTACGGAGGGAGGAAAACTGGAAAACCCGGTGAAAAACCCTCAAAGCACAGGAGGGAACTACAACTCTACTCACATGAGTTACAAGCTCAACAACGGGGTCATTCCCAAGTGGTCACCCATCCAAGTACTAACCCTGTCTAACTGTGCACAGTAGGGTGGCACATATATACCTGTATCCCTTATAGACGAGTACACCTTCCCAGGGTCTAACATCTGGGTCTGTCCAGTCTATATATAGCTTTGAGTCTGGACTATAATTTCATCTGGTGTAAGTTTGCAGGAAACATTTGACTTCTTGAGAATGATATTTTAATGTTTGTGATTGATAGGGTTTAATATTATTGGATATTTTTTGTTGTCCACACACACTTGGTGTGTTGCAAATTTGAATATATTATTTTTATAATAATTGAAGTTATGTTTTTCTTGTACTGTAGGAGGATTATTTTTAAATGTTAAGATGGAAAGGATAAATGGAGCTTTGGAGAAATTATTTAACCATGTATGGACAAGGATATAATGTATGGACAAGGATATAATGTATGGACAAGGATATAATGTATGGACAAGGATATAATGTATGGACAAGCATAAATGGATATCACAAAAAGAGGTAACAGAGCTGTACTGCAAGGTAAAATTCTACATTGATTGCATGGTTTTGTTATATGTTAATTAGTGTTAAAAGTCTGCATTATTTGAGCTTCTTAATAGCTAGTTTGATCGAATAAGTGATCCGATCAAGTTTATTGGTCCATATTGCTCTGGTTGAGAGAGCTGATTTTCATTCGGGTTAAATTTTGCATGTTAAGTATTTTCGACAATTGGTTACAAACTACATTTTGGTATATTCAATTGTGGTGTAATTAGGCCTTTTGGATACGCATAAAACTCATCTGCATAGTTTAAAAGCACTGCCAAGGTGCTCGTTTTTGCCTGCTACGAATTACCACAACAAGGTCAAACTTGCAGTGGTAAATTATATACATAGTGCATGTATGGTTGTATTAACAAATAATAGGTTGCACATATTTACACAAAGAAATCTATAAACCAAATGAAACCCACACAAAAAGAACTAAATATTAAACACATCAAATTATTAATAAAGTTAATAAACACATACACACACGAGTAAATAAAAAAGGAATTAAAACACATGTGTACAGTATTTTTAATTATCTTTCATTTTATTTATTCAAAAAGAAATAAACATACATGGATAGTTGGATACTAGATATTTTCCTCACAATTTACTAGTAATAACAGATCATTACCGCTAATCTAACATGACTACGCAAAGAACAAACATAACTTTACCAACCTGAGAGCGTATTATTGCTTTATGGATACTGAGGGTGAAAGCAATAACACTATTGCTGATCGTCTAGGGATCTCTAGAAAGCTTTGCATTAGAAGCTCCGTGCTGACATCAAGGGCAAACTTAATTGTTACTGGGGTGTTCATTTTGGAACCCTATTTTGAATAGTTGCGTATGATTTAGCTCTCCCTGTTTGATCGTTGTACTTTGTTTTACAAAACTACTAATTTTGTGTTAATACACAATGTAGAATACATGTATCACTTTAACATAATGAAATGCTGTCAAGGTTACACTGAGACTTGTGATGAATTGTAAATCATTCGACTCTGACCCGACTTTATTCTGATTCAATAATCTAATTAAATAATTTGTTGACCCATAAATGGGACCATATACCGGTGCTGCGGCGCAGCAATAATCCCATGCTTGTTCATCTAAAAGACAAGAAATTATTTTTAGCACCGTAACACAATCTGTCGCATTTCACAAATTATAACTGACGATAGTATCACATTCTTACATTAGGAAAAGATAAAATAATCCAGAGTTGTGTTAACTGGAATATATTATAAAGATTGCACTGACCTGCATACCATCAGAAAACACATACACATCGTTGTTGAAATTTTCTGATGGTTGCCTTCCAATTAGTGTAGTTCCTATCGTTTGAACCGTCGTACCTAAATTCCTCCTTCAAGGCGAGTATCCTGGTACTTAAAACTTTCCCCGTCATCTCCATCCAATCGACAGAGGTTCGGTTGATCGCCTCCAGAAATCATTTGTGGTTTCTTATTTCCTCAAATGTGGCAAAGCACTCTCTGTATGTAAAACAAAATGATATATTGTGTGTGTAGGTCTAAGTTACACACCATAATCTTAGTAAGAAGTTTTTGTTTGCTTAGTTGTATCTGTTTGAACTAGTTAGGGTTATCAACAAGTGCCCCAGGCCTCTCATTTTGCCATGCAAGTGTGTGTTGCTGTTATTGTTGGAAATTTGACAACTACGAGGTTTACTTCTCAATAACTGCATGAAAGTTTTGGCACTTGTATTAAAACAATAGTTTGTTAGCTATACGTACGTGGATATTACCACTCACATCACTACTTATTCCACTCGCATCACTACTACCACTCGCATCACTACCACCACTCGTATCACTACTACCACTCGTATCACTACCACCACTCATATCACTACTACCACTCGCATCACTACTACCACTCGTATCACTACTACCACTCGTATCACTACTACCACTCGTATCACTACCACGACTCGTATCACTACTACCACTCGTATCACTACCACCACTCGTATCACTACCACCACTCGTATCACTACCACCACTCGTATCACTACCACCACTCGTATCACTACCACCACTCGTATCACTACCACCACTCGTATCACTACCACCACTCGTATCACTACCACCACTCGTATCACTACCACCACTCGTATCACTACCACCACTCGTATCACTACCACCACTCGTATCACTACCACCACTCGTATTACTACCACCACTCGTATTACTACTACCACTCGTATCACTACTACCACTCGTATCACTACTACCACTCGTATCACTACCACCACTCGTATCACTACCACCACTCGTATCACTACCACCACTCGTATCACTACCACCACTCGTATCGCTACCACTCGTATCGCTACCACCACTCGTATCGCTACCACCACTCGCATCGCTACCACCACTCGCATCACTACCACCACTCGCATCACTTCTCTCACGACACCATCACGACACCATCATTATCCACATCCCTCCCATCTCTATCACTCTCATCCGCTCTCGATGTCAAACTCGTCTCTATACTGCACCACTGGTTCACCACTTTCACTTGTTCGCCTACAAATTAGAAAAGAACAGTAAATTAATACCTCAACGACAACGAACCATCCATAATTCGATCATAAAATACGAGTCTCCTAAACAACTATGAAGGACTTTTTAAGATCAATTTTAAAATAAGATCAAATTTAAAAGATTTTAAGATCAAGTTTTTACACAATTTGACCTAAACTTGATTGCTGCCGGGCCAAGATAAATTAAGATGTCACATTTCCCTTTCAATCTCGCTTTAATTTTGACCATTTTGTTTCTGTACGAATTGCCCAGAATACGGTGCTAAAAGTAAGAAGTCATTGCCATTAACCCAGGCTTACTATCCTGACTAATAACTGGGCCAGTTCTGGCCGCGAGAAGAGATTTGAATCATCGTTCACATTTTAAACTAAACCAATTCTTCTTTGTACATTTAGCTTATGTAAAGTTTTACAACCACAGTAAATCATGAAGTAATATAATCATGAAGTATTATAATCATGAAGAACGCGTATTCTGTGTAGACAGTGTGTGAATTGTCATAAAATATCTTTAAAATATCTTAGTAAAGTCGAGTATAGAGCAGAGATGTTTGTCTATAAAACACAAACGTACATTCAACGTTGCTTGATAAAATATTTTAGTTCTTATAATACCGCAAAAACCTTGCTTTACAGAGCCGAACACTCGTCTTTAATCAGTACTCTCTATCGGCAGCGACAAGGTTAAATCTATAAGCAATCGACTCGGCAACAGGAGTGGTGTGTTCTCTACTCGAAGAAAGCCTAGTTGTAGCGTTTTAAATCACATTCATTGACTTACTCTACTCTGAAGAACTTAAACGTTCAAGATTTTATGAAATATTTCAAATAAGAGTTAAAAAAATAAGCGACTTACCTCAACTCACGTATTCCGTAGAATGGCAATGAGAACTCGAAAAGGTGTGCTGGAAACTATCAAAATTTGCATAATTTGCATGGTTAGCAGTTTTTTGACGTTTATACGTCCCTTTTTTCGGTTTTCCACTCCCACTGGGGGAATTTTGCAGCGTGAAGCGACCTTTTTCCTTTGCAACATTGCTCACAGCATCAAATAAAAAAATGGCATCATAGCATCTTGAAATTGTTCATTCCCTTTCTGTTTTTCTTCTGAAAAGATGCAACAAAGACAGGTTTATTGGGTCAAAATTTGGGTCAATACCAAAGACTAAAACAAATATAAATTGAGATTTATAGTCCCACAATATAACTCTTAAAAGTACAATTAATAGCTCCATCCTTGAAATAATTTTCATAGTTTGCGCAGTCTGAGTTTGTTAATTGGAATGATTGAGCGAATTTCGAACAATTTTTCAAGCTGCTTCTAACATAACTTGACATCATTGTATTTATTTCACTATACCTTCACCACTTTTTGTCACACTGATTGTTTTCTTTTGTGTTCGACAAGGATGTAGGATTTTCTAGGAATATAGAAAAATTTTTTATAACAAGCTTGTCCTAAAAATTTGGACACGAAGTTTCACGTGTGACACACGCGAGTTTCATTCGATCACGTGGGTATCATGTGATCACGTGAATTTCATGTAATCACGTGCGTTTCGTGTGATCGCGTGGGTATGAAAAACATGAGTTAAGAAAGAAATGCTTTAAACCTTTTTCTGGGGTTGCTTCGTCTGGAGGAACTCGCAATTTCCTTTCACTGCGGGCTGGTGCCTAGTTGTTGTTACAAGATATATTTACGAGTTTGAAAAATAACAACCCCACCAATAACAACAAAAAATAAACAAGAATTAAAATTTGACCAAGTCAATAGGACGAACAAAAAAAATTTGTATGTCATATTGCAAAAAGCCCTGAAGACAATCCAACGAGCATGTTTGCCGACACCCCGGGAAATCCATGTTAGAGATTTCCTTCGAACAAGTGACGAGGCAGCTGCCACCAAATCCACATTTGTAGCTGTGAACCGACAAGTGTCTTGCACCAAAATGGCAAGGGGAGTGCTGTCCAATGAAACATTGGCCGAAATCGATGAACGTAAGTAAAGACTATAGAAAACAAAATATCTGTTTCTTTTTCCAACAGTGCAGCAAGATTAGCATGCGTGTACAGTGTCTATGGGTCCACAGAAAACCCAGTTTCCTCCCGTCGACACTGCATCACTCGCACTAATGTACCACTTGCGCCATTCATTCACTGCATATAAATTATACATAAATGAATTTATAATAAATGTTAATAAACACACGCGCACACACAAAAGAATAAAGAGAAAAATTGATTAAACACCTACAAAAAAAACTAATTCATGAAAAACATGAATTAAAGAAATCATTTAAACCTTTTTCTGTGGTTGCTTTCTCTGGAGGAACTTACAATTGTTGAGCTTTATTCCTTTCATCACTTCCTAAAATAAAATAATGACAAGTCATTGTCTAAAAAATTAATGTGATGTCGATGCATATGTCAGAGCCAGGAGGGCAAGTGTAGAAATAATTTTCATAGTTTGCGCAGTCTGAGTTTGTTAATTGGAATGATTAAGTGAATTTCGAACAATTTTTCAAGCTGCTTCTAACATAACTTGACATGTATTTATTTCACTATACCTTCACCACTTTTTGTCGCACTGATTGTTTTCTTTTGTGTTCGACAAGGATGTAGGATTTTCTAGGAATATAGAAAAACATTTTTTATAACAAAGCTTGTCCTAAAAATTTGGACACGAAGTTTCACGTGTAACACACGCGAGTTTCATTCGATCACGTGGGTATCATGTGATCCCGTGAATTTCATGTAATAACGTGCGTTTCGTGTGATCACGTGGGTATGAAAAACATGAGTTAAGAAAGAAATGCTTTAAACCTTTTTCTGGGGCTGCTTCGTCTGGAGGAACTCGCAATTTCCTTTCACTGCGGGCTGGTGCCTAGTTGTTATTACAAGATATATTTACGAGTGTGAAAAATAACATCAACCCCACCAATAACAACAATGATAAAATACACAAGAATTAAAATTTGATCAATTGACCAAGTCAATAGGACCAACACACAAACAAAAAAAATCCTTATTGAGTATGGGTACTTGGCCCCTTTCCACATGACCCATACGTTATCACACTCACTGTGCAGCTGAATGGGTGTTTCTTCTGGTTTGCTAAATTTTCTTAGTTCGAAGCCACTCTACACTCAATCCTTGCTCTTCTTTCCTCTCTCCTCTCCACTCAACTCAAACTCTACGCTCCACCACAAAATAATAAAAAAATAATAAAATAGAATGTTGTAACTGTTAAAACAAATAGGCATTACATGCAATGTCACTTACACAAGACAAGACATTACGACACATCACATTACTATAGTTTTTCTCATTTTTTCAATACACATACCACACAATTTTTTTGTTTTTTTTCTCGTTTTTTCAACACACTACCACACAATGTTTTTTGGGTTTTTTCTCATTTTTTCAACAAACACCACACAATTTTTGTGTTTTTTTTCCTCATTTTCTCAACACGCATATCACACAATATTTTTGGTTTTTTTCTCATTTTTTCAACACACGTATCACACAATGTTTTTGTTTTTTTTCTCATTTTTTCAACACACATATCACACAATGTTTTTGTTTTTTTTCTCATTTTTTCAACACACATACCACACAATGATTTTTTTTTATTTCTCATTTTTTCAACACACATACCACACAATGTTTTTGGGTTTTTTTCTCATTTTTTCCAACATGTATTGCACACAACATAATTGTTTTTCAGCATCATAACACACCGCTTAACGCACCACATTGCATGTTTTGCCTGTTTGTTAAAACAGTTAGAGGATCATTTAATAAAATCGGCAATTGTTTTTCTCTTTTTTCAATAGTAATAGTAATAGTAGTAGAAGATGAACAAGCATGGGATTATTGATGCGCCGCGATTAAAAAATGGTTTCATTTATTCGATCAATTTAACAGAAAGTCAGGTCAGAGTTGAGGCTCCACTTCAACGGTTCGATTGGACGGAATTCTTGGGGGCAGCCATTCAGTTTTTTAATTAATCTTTTTCTTTAGTCCAAAAAATAAATTACGTTAAAAGTCACTTAAACTCGTGTTTGGAAATGTTGACTATATTTCCCCCTTTTTTAATGTACTCACTTCACTTCAGACAATTTTAATATACGAAGTCGAAATTAGGGGGAAAAAATTCCGGTTGTACAAAACATTTAGTCTATATAGTATTATAAACTCTCTCTCTAACTCTTTTCTGTCCGAATCGGTTCTTAATATTTTATTCTGGCTCACGCCAGACGATTTTATTCACCTCTGGAGAAGCCCTCGGACAGGAATGAGTGAAGCGGATATTGTGAAACAATTAACATTTCCAAACATAATTTTAAGTGACTTATTGGAAAGCAATTTTTGATGACATTAATTTATTCTTGCATGATATTTTATGAAATATATTAAAATAGATCTAAAATAAAAAGTTGACTTGTTCACATTTTACGTTTATTGCACAGGCAGACATCTGCAAAACGTTATGCTGCAATTATTTCATGATTGAGTCGGCTATGAATACTACTAATTAGAGAAGAAATGAAGAAAAAAACTAGGAAAATCTTTGTCCAAGGTGGAAAAAATAGACAAAACTTTGTTGGAAAACCTCCTCAATCATGAAATAAGTCAGATAAATCCCTCGAACGTCGGGATGTATGCGATATACAGCCCTCGGACGCTACGTGTCATTGGGGCTGTATATAGCATACATCCCTCGTTCTCGGGATTTATCTCGTATTTGTTTCAAAATCTGAACAACTCAACTTTAAGATATTAAAATCCTTTAATTTTCATTTTTGGATGTGCAAATCGAGCTAAGGTATACAATATTGCATGTTAAATATCTATTAAAAATCATCAATAACTCTGATCAGGAAAATTGAAAAGGTAGTGTCTGTTTAGCGTGCTACAGAACTGATTAATAAAATATCAGCTCTGGATCACGTTTACAAACAATCGTTAAACATTTTGAATATTTTTGAGGCAGGGACTCCGCTCATGCTTCATCCACCCCTGTCATGTCTGTTTGAAAAGACAAACTCGGCAAGTGTATTGTAATATTGTAACACTTTCATGTTGTGTGTTGTAAATGTTCAAGTTTGTAAATTAGATATGCAGACACAATACACTAAAAAAGGCTGCATGCAAGGGTAGCTTTTCATGCCAAACCAACCCAAAAATTAAATGTGTGCAGCTTGTTTCAACATTCATTGATGCTGAGCTAGCAGAAAACAAAGTGAAAAGATGGGATTCATCTGCCGAAACACACATACTAAGATTATGGTGTGTAACTTAGACCTACACACACTATATCATTTTGTTTTACATGCCTTCCAATTAGGGTAGTTCCTATCGTTTGAACCGAGTTCCTAAATTCCTCCTTCAAGGCGAGTATCCTGGTAGTTAAAACTTTCCCCGTCATCTCCGTCCAATCGACGCCATCATCAGAAAAGGTTCGGTTGATCGCCTCCAGAAATCGTTTGTGGTTTCTCATTTCCTTAAATGTGGCGAAGCACTCTCTGTATGTGTTTTTTAATCGATATTTGTAAATTATGTTAAAACATTAATTAATAAAACATCAATGTTTTATCAAAGTTATGAGACACTAGCGGCTTAAATTCAGCTTTTTCCGACTTAAATGATCTTATCTATCCTTCATACGACTCTTAAGCACAGTGTTCATCATTTACACTTACAATTTGATAAGTTGTAAATGCACATAAAAATCGGCCGCTCGGCTGAAACATTTACAGCAAATGAATAAGAAGCTTTTAAAAAAGAAAGTAAAGCTTGTATATATTTTGTTTTCCAGGTTGTTGTCCAATAACTACCATTATTGGTCCCGTGGGCAGCGGAAAGACAACGGCTTTAGAGGTCTTGGCCAAATTGATGGGTCGCACTGCCATTATGTCGCAGGCGACAGAATCGGCCATCAATTTGGCCTTGACCAAAAACACTGTCCCACTATTCTGGGACGATCCCCAATTTCAAACGGGATTTGATGCTGTAGTGGTCAATGTATTTAATCGAAATGGCTACCTAACCAGAGCACTTGGGTTCGAGAAACCCCAAACCCCATCTCTCTCTGTGCCCCAGGCCTCTCAAACGTTCTCTTCCTACTTGAAGTGCTTGGTGGAACGTTCTTCGCTCTCACACGTTCTCTTCCTACTTGAAGTGGTTGGTGGAACTTTCTTCGCTCTCAAACGTTCTCTTCCTACTTGAAGTGCTTGGTGGAACTTTCTTCGCTCTCACACATTCTCTTCCTACTTGAAGTGCTTGGTGGAACGTTCTTCCAACTCTGGAGGATTTTTTAGGAATATAGAAAAACATTTTTTATAACAAAGCTTGTCCTAAAAATTTCGACACGAAGTTTCACGTGTGACACACGCGAGTTTCATTCGATCACGTGTGTTTCATGTGATCATGTGGGTATCATGTGATCACGTGCGTTTCGTGTGATCACGTGGTTATCGAGTGATTACGTGTGTTTTTGTGATCACGTGTGTATCATGTGGAGTTTGACTTACCGTTGAATGATCTATAAATACTTGACTCATGTCAACGTCATCGTAAATATTTGGAACTGGCGGACTATCTGCCGCCATCATCCGCCATCTTGGATTAATTTTTTTGATATGCGTGTGACGTCTAACCAGGGTAAAATGAAAACTTTAGTCAGCCTTACCTTACCTTTACATTCACGTGTGGGTATAAAATTAAATTTTTGTGCATGCTCTTCTTTCTCAATTGGACCACAGTTCTCTTAAAAGCGGACCACATAAATTCCTGCATCAGAAAGAAAGTTTCATCCTGTTTACCCTTATCCCTTTAAATACGCCGAAAAACTCGACAGCGCAATTTTCAGTCGACCCAAACAGGAATTTAATACGGCACATGAAAAATACGACGTCTGTCATGGGGCTTACTGTTTTGGCGCGAGGAGATGCGGCGGCCGGAGATTCCACTGCCACTGGGTTTGCGGAATCTACCACTGCATGGAATGCGACGGTTGGCGATGCGACGCCGATGGGATGCTAAAACAAAGCAGGGAACATTTCAGACGAAAATTTCAAGGTTTACTTGCATGGTAAGATATGCGTCGCAAAGTCAAAGCAAAACAAAGCATTTTGCGATGCCAGTTTCTTTGCAACACCAATTTAATATGACCATCAGAAATTTCAATCGGTTCAGTCGCAGACATACTTCCTGCGAGAAGTTTATACATAAACTTAGAACACATGTAGCACGTAATAATCCTCTTGTCGACATTGTGACAGTACAGCTTCGCTGTCAAAACCACAATTATTTCTTAAGATCAGAACAGCCGACATGCTACGAGAGAACGATTTAGAAAATTCATTACAATCAAATATTATTAATGTTTTACATAATTCATAAGAACTTCATTATATACCGTGTAATTCAGTTCCGTGGTGTGGAATGGTAGTTAAATTAGTAACCCAATCAGTCAGTCAATTAAATAAATAAATATATTATATACACTCTCAATCTTGCTTCATGTGGCATGTATGTGGGTGGACATCATGCTCGGCAAAATTCGGTTTTTTAAAGCAGCTGGAAAGTGTCAAAGGATGTATTAAGATTTAAACAAAAGCATTTTGAAGTATCTCAGATGGCTGGCGTAGCCACTGCATTGAGTCAAGTCAACATTGATGTACAGGTATGTCATGAGATTCCAAGCTTTCTTTCTTCAAATACTGCTAAATGTTTGTGGTTTAACGTCTTTTTATTTATATATTACTTGATTTTTAACTATTCCAAAGTAATTCCTATTAAGCATTGACGTAAATAACGCTAAAACTTAAAGATTAAACCAGATTTAAAGGCCTTTAATATCTGTAATTTGAGTTGTGATAAATGATGGCTGTCCTGCACCAGGCTAAAAATAACAACGCTGCTGAGGCGGCTCCCATCCCCTCCCTTCCTCCCATCCCCTCCCTTCCTCCCTCCCATCCCCTCTTTCCTTCCTTCTACACACTAACCAACTCACGCCCTGGCACGTGCGCTCACGCACCGTACTTACGTTCTCACACTCCCGCATCACACACGGCTTGTTTGTCTTCCCTTTTCCTCCGAATTTTTTCATTTTCCTACACATGTTGCAGTTGCCACAGTCCTTGCGAAGACAGCACTGGCAGTCCCGACATCTCGAGCGACGACGAGGCTTCTTTTGGATAGCGCTTTGGGACAAAATGGCAGTACGACCCACCAATTTGGCCAGCAGCTCTAATGCCGTTGTCTTTCCGCTGCCGACCGGACCATTGCTGTTGAAGACAGCCACGGCAGGACTTTATTCAAAACGGTCTGGAATTGGGCGTGATCCATACCTCAATTCATTTTCCTCTACTAAAATTTTAATATAACGTTACACTGCTATGGGCCCATGCATATGATATAACTACTGGCTCATTAGTTAAATGCTGTCTACCTTTCTAAATTGTTTTACTAAAATTTGATAATGGTATAAATACAGACAAAATCTGTTAATTACCTCTTGCCAACAATTTCAAACTTTATGGTAACAACCACCGAAGTTTGGGGCTTCTGTGATCCATGTGTTGTTGTCCTATATCCGTTGCTGTTGAAGATAGCCACGCCAGGACTTTATTCAAAACGGTCTGAAATTGGGCATGATCCATACCTCAATTCATTTTCCTCTACTAAATTTTTAATATAATGTTACACTGCTATGGGCCCATGCATATGATATAACTACTGGGTCATTAGTTAAATGCTGTCTACCTTTCTAAATTGTTTTACTAAAATTTGATAATGGTATAAATACAGACAAAATCTCTTAATTACCCCTTGCCGACAGTTTCAAACTTCATGGTAACATTTACAACCGAAGTTTCGGGTGTCTCTGAGCCATGTCCTCTTGTCTTGTATCCGTTGCTGTTGAAGACCTTGACCAATACTTTGTCAAAACTGGTTTGGAAAGGGGGATCGTCCCAGAATAGGGGGATCGTTGACTTTGTCAATGCCAAATGTATCGACGATACAGTCACCTGGGACAAAATGGCAGTACGACCCACCGAAGTTTGGGGTTTCTGTGAACCATGTCCTATTGTCTTGTATCCGTTGCTGTTGAAAATATTGACCAGTACTTTCTCAAAACTGTTTTGAAAAGGGGGATCGTCCCAGAATAGGGGGATTGTTGACTTTGTCAATGCCAAATGTATCGACGATACAGTCACCTGGGATAAAATGGCAGTACGACCCACCGAAGTTTGGTGTGTGTGTGGCTGTGCTGGAAGATGTCCGGCATCGTCAGCAGTGCCTATGCCAGGAGATGTTTTGTAAAAGTTGTTTGCAGGCAATTTTTTGTATCTTGCATTCAATAATTGTCAGTTTTTTTAATCCAAGTCAAAGTTTACAGTATGATTTTCTTTGAGAGTACTTATCGAAAGTACTTAAAAAATTTTCACGTACATGCATGTAGCCATGACTGGCCACTACCACCACTCGCAAAGGTAATGCAGCCTTGGGTGGCTGCAGTGTCAATGGGAGGAAGCTGGGTTTTCTGTGGACTGTACACACTGTACACGCATGCTAATCTTGCACTGTTGGAAAAAGAAACAGAGATTTTGTTTTCTATAGTCTTTACTTACGTTCATCGATTTTGACCAATGTTCCATTGGACAGCACTCTCCTTGCCATTTTGATGCAGGACACTTGTCGGTTCACACCTACAAATGTGGATTTGGTGGCAGCTGCGTGGTCACTTGTTTGAACTAAATCTCTAACATTGATTTCCGGGGGTGTCGGCAAACATGCTCGTCGGATTGTCTCTAGGGCGGTTTGCAGTATGACAAATACAAATGTGGTGTATTTGTTTGCCGACACACAACATTTGGTCGCATCCATTGAGAAACCTGACAAAAAAATAATAAGAGTTACTTGATAAAGGTTAACCG
This sequence comes from Paragorgia papillata, assembly GCA_035771165.1. Classification (NCBI taxonomy): domain Eukaryota; kingdom Metazoa; phylum Cnidaria; class Anthozoa; order Scleralcyonacea; family Coralliidae; genus Paragorgia; species Paragorgia papillata. The sequence goes on from JAWNZC010000097.1 coordinate 398,198, forward strand.
AGCAATATATGGTGCGAACATTTTGGACATTTTAAAAAGTTACACACAACATAGAAACTTAAAATATACATCAAATGAAAGCTTATGAAATGCCAAACAACATACGTATAATGACAAAATGTGTTAATTGCCTCTTGCCGACAATTTGAAAGTTCATTGTTACGACAATCGAAGTTTCCGGTTTCTCCGACCCATGTCCTCTGGTTTGGTAACAAACTATTGTTTTAATACAAGTACCAAAACTTGCATGCAGTTATTGAGAGAACCAAACCTCGTAGTTGTCACTGTCGCAGGCGACAGAATCGGCCATCAATTCGGCCTTGACTAAAAATACAATCCCACTATTCTGCGACGATCCTCAATTTCAAACGGGATTTGATACTGTAGTGGTGAATGTCTTTAACCGTAATGGTAGCTATATACGTACGCGGATATTCCATCAGTCCTGTGTACTTGAAACATGTCGCCATTCAGTGAAGGCTTCTTGGGAAACCTTTGTAGCACTCTTTAATTTAGTAAAATAAAAATTTGACACAATACGGTGCCCACCCCCTCTGCATGGCATGCTCAGACAACAACGTCTTGCATCACTCGCACTACCACCACTCGCAAAGGTAATTGTAATCAACACACACACACACACACACACACACACACACACACACACACACACACACACACACACACACACACACACACACACACACTGGGGTTGCTTCGTCGGGAGGAACTCGCAACTGGAGCTTCATTTCTCATAGTTCTCGTACATGTACTAACGATTAATAACACAAACAAAAAATATACTTTAATCCCATTATCTTTATCATATCATACATCTTCCCGAACTCGCAACCGAAAATACTTTTCCCCAACCCTCATTAAACCTGTTTGTAAACCGGTTTTATTTTACAAAAACACATGACGTCACACGCGGGCAAGCCGGCCCGAATCGCGCCTGCTGAACAGTAATGTCAATGCATATGAGATCCAGGAGGGCAAGCTTACGATGCAGACGAACTGGGAGGTGCACGTGTAAACCAGCGAATGTATCCTCTTGATATCTGATGTTTTCCTCAGTAATGAGGAATTTTTCCTCACTGGCCCTTCTTGATGATGTTGATACACTGTAAATAGTTAAGTTGTACTAAAATAGTACAAAAAGCATTGACTAACTGACCTGAGGATATCTGCCCAAAACGGTATGTGGCTGTGTCGAAGTGATCGGTTTCATCCTCTCTGTCCTGGTTGGGTTTGGCTGTCAACCAATGACGAGCATCTTGATAATAACGCTTCAACCATGGAGCGAATTGTCAAGGCGTATCCACATTTCTGCTTCATGTACCTTGACCTAAATGCGGGTCACGTTGGTAAGCCCCCCCCCCCTTCCACTAGCCACGCAAATCTTATCACTTCCATGAATTTAGCTGCACAAGCCAAGTCCCCTTCTGTCGCATAACAGGTTTTCTTTAAACAAAAGATAGCCGTCTAAGCCAGATAAAGTGATCCGTGTGCCATGGGGCAGATAGAGAAATTCGGCACCCAATCTAAAAGACAAGAAATTATTTTTAGCACCGGAAAACATCGACCACGATGTTTATGTGCAGATCACTACAATCTTTATAATATATTCCAGTTAACACAAGTTATTTTCCAGTTATTTTATCATTTCCTAATATAAGAATGTGATACTATGGTCAGTTATAATTCGTGAAATGCGACAGATTGTGTTACGGTGGTTGTCGTCCAATTAGCGTCGTTCCTATCTTTTGAACCGAGTTATAAAATTCCTTCTTCGTGGCCATCATTCTAGTATTTAAAACTTTGTTTTTCATTTTCGTTGAGAGGCCTGGGGCACTTGTTGATAACCCTAACTAGTTCAAACGGATACAACCAAGCAAACAAAAACTTATTACTAAGATTATGGTGTGTAACTTAGACCCTCTGCATGTAAAACAAAATGATATAGTGTGTAGAGTGGTTCGCCACAGAAGACGAAATGAGAAACCACAAACGACTTCTGAAGGCGTTAAACCGAATTTTTCCTGCTGGTGGAGTCGATTGGATTTTGCCATGGTTGAAGAGTTGAACCCAAAACATATGTGGCCGAGTCGAAGTCATCTCCTTTGACCCTCGCTGTCTTGAATTAAAGTTGGTTGTCTTCAAATGTCCTCTTCCTACTTGAAGTGCTTGGTGGAACTTTCTTGAGGATTATCGTTAAATGATTTATAAATATTTGCGACATATTTAGGCCATCATAAATATTTGGAACGTCTGATTTCTCATCACTGTCCGGGTGTAAACCAGCAAATGTAGATTCCAATGTTGAAAAGACACTGTGTGGAAGCTTGCGACGCAGATGAACTGGGAGCTCCAGGTGTAAACCAGTGAACGTACACTGGGTGATTTAGCATGGAGTGCCCACATTTCCAAGTACCGTACAAGATAATCATGGTAAGCATTGTTGAAGTAGGGTAGTTTGCCCCCTTCCACGAGCCACGCATGGGCTGTAAATGATAAATACACCGCACACAATATACAATAATGAATTTATAATAAATGATCACGGTAATAAACACACACACAAAATAATAAACATGCTCCACTTCTTTCCGGCTCAGATCTTCCTCCATTCCAGGCCGTCCAGCAGCGTTGTCTTCCTCGGGTAGCCTCAAATGTCGCATTATATTTATAACTATCCAAACTTTGAGAAGTCCATTATTACTTGACGAGCAATGTATGGTGCGAACATTTTGGACATTTTAAAAAGTTGCACACAACATAGAACCTTAAAATACACACCAAATGAAAGCTTATGAAATGCCTAACAAGCTACGTACACGATGTATTTCTACCATATATAGTTTGGACGTTATTAGCCATCTTCTTCCGTAAGGCATAAGCAAATATGGTGGGAGATTACTATGATAATCCAAAACTTGGCCTGGGAGCCTCGTTTTCATGAAGCGTGACGTAATTATGGAAAAGTGTATTGATAACAAACGCATTTTAAAACTTTTTTTTCAGCGCATGACATTTGCAAAGGATGCAAATAACCATGCGGAAAGTCAGCCATGCAAACAAGGACCATGTAAAATAATAGGAATGGTTTTAAAAAAACGTGCAATGGAACAACAGATAACATGTCGGTGTCCTCTTTCCCAACATTGCTCACAGCATTGAAGCACCGATATTCAACAAGAATTTCTAGGTAGAAATGCAGACACAATACACTAAAAAAGGCTGCATGCAAGGGTAGCTTTTCATACCAAACCAACCAAAACATTAAATGTGTGCAGCTTGTTTCAACATTCATTGATGCTGAGCTAGCAGAAAACAAAGTGAAAAGATGGAATTCATCTGCCGAAACACACATACTAAGATTATGGTGTGTAACTTAGACCTACACACACTATATCATTTTGTTTTACATACAGAGAGTGCTTCGCCACATTTAAGGAAATGAGAAACCACAAAAGATTTCCAAAGTTATGAGACACTAGCGGCTTAAATTCAGCTTTTTCTGACTTAAATTATCTTATCTATCCTTCATACGACTCTTAAGCACAGTGTTCATCATTTACACGTGCAATTTGATAAGTTGTAAATGCACATAATCGGCCGCTCGGCTGAAACATTTACAGCAAATGAATAAGAAGCTTTTAAAAAAGAAAGTAAAGCTTGTATATATTTTGTTTATCAGGTTGTTGTCCAATAACTACCATTATTGGTCCCGTGGACAATGACAAGTCATTGTTTAAAAATTAATGTAATGTCAATACATACGAGTGAAAGGAGGGCACGCTTACGATGCAGACGACCTTGGGGAGTCCAGGTGTAAACCAGCGGAATGCGTCCTCTTGGTATCTGGTGTCAAATGCAATAAATTATGAATAAATAAATAAATACAATGTTTTAACTCAATCATGTCGTTCTTGTGCCATCCGACATTTTAATGATCACGGCGTAGGCAAAGATTCCAGGGAACCTGAGCAGTGCCAGTGTGTCAATTGAAAAATTCGATACAACCAAATATCAGCCGCCACCACTTGCATAAAACATTTCGCCCCCTGTCGGTGAGCCATGGACATCACTGATAAATACACTGCACACAAATGAATATATAATAAATGATTAATCAACACACACACACACACAAAAGAATAAACCGAAAGTACTTTTCCCCAACCCTCGTTAAACCTGTTTGTAAAGCGGTTTTATTTTACAAAAACACTGCCCGAACTATGGAGCTTCAACCATTTAGCGAATTGTCAAAGCGTATCCACATTTCTGCTTCATGTACGTTGACCTAAATACGGGTCACGCTGGCAAGCCCCCCCCCCCCTTCCACTAGCCACGCAAATCTTATCACTTCCATGAATTTAGCTGCACAAGCCAAGTCCCCTTCTGTCGCATAACAGGTTTTCTTTAAACAAAAGATAGCCGTCTAAGCCAGATAAAGTGACCCGTGTGCCATGGCGCAGATAGAGAAATTCGGCACCCAAATTTCTGCCGCTGCCAGACACAAAAAAAATCGTCTGCCACTATCAAAGACCTTTTGAGACAAACTGAATTATATATATATAATTTAGTTTCTTAAAGAAAAAACTGAATTAGTTGGTAAACTAGCTTATAGCATAAAAAGCCGTCGCTCATCATTAACGACATCCTAATATTGGAAAAACTGAATTAGTATTCTTAGTATCTTGTGGGCATATAAGAACCAGGAGGGCAAGCTTTCCGTCTGACTGGCTTTAAATTGACTTAAAAACCCCATTTTTGTATCTACTGCGCATACGCAAGTAGATACATTGCTGTCGTGCGTGTAATGTAGGGTAAGTTAACAAAAGAATGCCTTCGGAGCCAATCAAAACGTAGAATAAAACGATTGACTCACGACTGACCACCGAAGCCAAAATAACTATTGTACACCAAGTATTTGATAAGTCATTGTTGACAGCATGGTCGCATGGAGCGAGATATTTGACAAGTAGCGGGATATTCAACAAGAGGAAGTTTTTACAAATTTAGGAAGTATTTTAAGTATGAATCGTCAATTCTTAATTGTGATGTACTAGACGTTGGAATAATGATAAATGTTTTTGAAAGCAAATTAATCGAGTCGTTGAGTGGACGATTTCATATTCAGACGAGGCAATTTATATGGCCAACATGTCTGCTCGAGCTTCGTAAACTGACAAGACTACGTTGCCAAATAGAAATGGATGACCTTCTTCTAAGAAAACAAAGTTAGCTTCATGGTCAAGCAACAATGTCCAAAACCTATGGTAGTCCACGAGCGAAATATGCTATTAAATAACATATTGTCGATGTAGATGACAAATATTCAAATGTCAGTAACTGGCAAGTCTATATACAGTAGTATTAATGGAGTAAAATTGTATGCTGCAGCTGTCAATGTCATGCAAAATCTGTGTTATGAATGTGCAAACATTTATTGTACCTTTTCTTCTGCATGTATTCATGTCTTGAAGAACAATTAATGTATGGTTGCTCTCTTATAAGTTTGATGACATAATTTGCTGGACATCTTTTTCATTCAATATTAAATTTTACAGCAGTAATACTCGAGATACTTATCTCAAGCTATTTTCTTTACCTTCTAACTAGATTGCATTATTGTTTGACAAATTGTTGTAACGAAAATATTTAAATACTGTATTAAATTAGTCAATTAAGTCAAATTTTGTGATTTGTTATATAGTTATGTTAATTTGATTGACCTACTTAAAGCTTTACTACCCATTACTTTATGACTATAGCTTTTAGTACCATAGCTTTGATAGTCAAGCTATTAGTGCACTGCCTCTCACCACTGAGGACCGGAACAAAGCCCATTTGGATTGAGTTAGTATTTGAATGGGTGACCATGCACCTGTCCGGGCTTGGAACTCATGCCAGATATGAGTAGAGTTGTTAGCACTTAGCCTTCTGTGCCTTAAATTTAACACAGCATGGCCTGTGAGCATTACAGTAGACAATTTTGTCAAGAATCTTGTTCAGCTATGAATACAAGGTTGTTACAAGTACACAGTTGCATCGTTGTTTTTACCATAGTAGCTATAGGCATTAAACGCAGTAGATACATGCACGCCTGGGCGTGGCTATTTTTAGCACCGTAACACAATCTGTCGCATTTATCAAATTATGAATGTCCCTGCACAGTTATGTTGTTGTGCTGTGGTTAACCCGTGGCAATTATGTCTACGAGACATCGCTGGCAAGCACATTCACATTTACTGCTTTGGCCCTTACGCATGGTAGAGGTGACATGATCCAGACAGTTGGATTCAGTCAATAACCTAAAAGTAAATATTTATATGTAAACGTATCAGTTAATGTTCTTTTTTGAAGTTGATTGTTCTACAGGTAGTGGAAAGATGCAAAATATTTCGCACCAGTATTCCTTGCAGTTTCGTCAATGGTTTGTTTTAGAAGACGTTTTTGATGTCAACGACTAGTTGCTGGTAAATATGGTAAATATGTTGAACTGAAATTATCTGCTACGTTTCAGCATTTTTAAAATTGGTTCGTACGGGAAGGTTACAGATTATTAAACGATCTGTAATCTTCTCACCATCCAGTAGCATGCTCTAACCATTGAGCCACTGAAAATCGGTTGGTAAGCGAAGGTTACATATTTCACCATCTGTAATCTCCTGCTCACCATCATCCAGTAATGCATGCTCTAACCATTGAGCTACTGAAATGCCAAAAGGAAGTTTCAAATGTTTGCTGGTTTTCCACTCAAACATGTGAGGCAAACACTCTAATTCATTGATCTACTGAAAATCATATGGTACGCGAAGGTTGCATATTTCACCATCTGTAATCTTCTGTTCACCATCATCCAGTAATGCATGCTCTAACCATTGAGCTACTGAAAATTACATGGTACGCGAAGGTTGCATATTTCACCATCTCGTATCTTCTGTTCACCATCATCCAGTAATGCATGCTCTAACCATTGAGCTACTGAAAATCATATGGTACGCGAAGGTTGCATATTTCACCATCTGTAATCTTCTGTTCACCATCATCCGAAAGTCGGTAAGCGAAGGTCGCACATTAAACAATCTGTAATCTTCTCATTACCATTATCCAGTAACATGCTCTAACCATTGAGCTACTGAAAATCACATGGTAGGCGAAGGTTGCATATTTCACCATCTGTAATCTTCTGTTCACCATCATTCAGTAACATGCTCTAACCATTGAGCCACTGAAAATCACATGTAGGCGAAGGTTGCATATTTCACCATCTGTAATCTTCTGTTCACCATCATCCAGTAATGCATGCTGTAACCATTGAGCTACTGAAATGCCAAAAGGAACTTTCAAATGTTTGCTAGTTTTCCACTCAAACATGTGAGGGAAACATAAAAACGTTTTAAACGGACCAAACAAAAGTTTTGTCTTTTTAAACGGAACCAAACAAAAAATTTTTGTCTTTCAACTCTTTAACTCGTTGAGCTACTGAAAATCATATGGTACGCGAAGGTTGCATATTTCACCATCTGTAATCTTCTGTTCACCATCATCCAGTAATGCATGCTCTAACCATTGAGCTACTGAAAATTACATGGTACGCGAAGGTTGCATATTTCACCATCTCGTATCTTCTGTTCACCATCATCCAGTAATGCATGCTCTAACCATTGAGCTACTGAAAATCATATGGTACGCGAAGGTTGCATATTTCACCATCTGTAATCTTCTGTTCACCATCATCCGAAAGTCGGTAAGCGAAGGTCGCACATTAAACAATCTGTAATCTTCTCATTACCATTATCCAGTAACATGCTCTAACCATTGAGCTACTGAAAATCACATGGTAGGCGAAGGTTGCATATTTCACCATCTGTAATCTTCTGTTCACCATCATTCAGTAACATGCTCTAACCATTGAGCCACTGAAAATCACATGTAGGCGAAGGTTGCATATTTCACCATCTGTAATCTTCTGTTCACCATCATCCAGTAATGCATGCTGTAACCATTGAGCTACTGAAATGCCAAAAGGAACTTTCAAATGTTTGCTAGTTTTCCACTCAAACATGTGAGGGAAACATAAAAACGTTTTAAACGGACCAAACAAAAGTTTTGTCTTTTTAAACGGAACCAAACAAAAAATTTTTGTCTTTCAACTCTTTAACTCGTTGAGCTACTGAAAATCATATGGTACGCGAAGGTTGCATATTTCACCATCTGTAATCTTCTGTTCACCATCATCCGAAAGTCGGTAAGCGAAGGTCACACATTAAACAATCTGTAATCTTCTCATTACCATTATCCAGTAACATGCTCTAACCATTGAGCCACAGAAAATCATATGGTAGGCGAAGGTTGCATATTTCACCATCTGTAATCTTCTCTTCACCATCATCCGGTAATGCATGTTTTAATCATTGAGCTACTGAAATGCCAAAGTTGTAAGTTTAAGAATAGTGTCACAGGCGACACTTAGAAAAAAGATTTAAAAAATTTAAAAAAAAAGAAAAAATAGCTAGTCTTATATTATGTAGTTTTAAAACGTAGCACATGGAAGCAGTACTGCAGTCTTCGATACAACAGTTTTGTTGTCGAAAGCATGTTGCTAGCCATATACGCTTGATCTTGCAAGTTTCTCGCACGCAATGAACGTCGATATTAAAAGAATATTGCATTGCATGTGCGAGAGAAATGCATGTAAGAAAACCACTACCAATGTTACACGACACCAAATGAAGTTCTATCTAGTTAATAGTGCCAGAAATTGAAGTTGTTTTTTAATTGTAAACCGTATTTTATTGTTCCGGCATTTCCAGTATCAAATGACCGTCTACTTGTGTTTGTGAAAATAAAATGAAATTGCGTTGCATTATTCTAAACAGAAAGTTCTTAGTTTACTGTGAAAACCAAATCTGGTTGCTTTTTGTACTCAAACAATGATACGCGTTTGATAACTGGAATAGAACATTTTCTAGTGTCGTGTGGAAATAAGACTTCGTGTAAATGTCTTCATGTTGTAAATGAATAGGAATATGTTTTAAGAAAAGCACTAGGAAAAGAAAATAACCCCAAAAAAAGAGAAAAAAGAATAAAAGATAAGAATATGAAGTGACTAAAGGGGAGAAAACAACAACAACAAAAAAATACAAAAAAATACAAAAAAATACAAAAAAAAAGAAAATACAAAAAATATAAGTACAAAAGATAAATACAAAAAATAAAGAAAAAATATTAGTGCTTATTGGATAAAAAAAAATATGGCTTTTACAATTAACTAATATATTTGTACTGGAATGTCTTTAAAACTGCATGGGAGCTGTCCCTTGGCAATGGACCATGCACTGAAACTTCTACGGCAGTCGAAATTTGGTGTACTTCAATTCAATTTCTGTGCACACGATGAAACACATCCAGAATCTTTCAAATGCCGCTGATGAGCCTAGAATGCAACTGGCCTATACTTGGACATCCCTAGTTTAGACAATTATGGTGTCCATACGAACAAACGACAGTTATTACAAACCACAGTTGACCTTCACTTCAGGATGGCAATGTCTCTCTGTTCCCTCTGGCAACGTATCTTCTGCTGAGCTTTGTGCGTAACAACTTGATGACGAAGCCTGTTCGTCGTTCTCCCAGCAGCCTTGTTTCCAAACCTAGCCAGACTGAGACCAGCTTGCGAGACTTTTTACAGAAGCTAACAGACTTGCGTTATTTCAGCTTTACCATGCTGCTGACTGGATCAATACGAGCTAACCAGAGTTGTGGTCTACTACAGCAACTCAGCTGAATTGCTACACTGACACTCCCTCAACCAGACCACAGAGATGAGAATGCGAGAAGGACCTGACAATGCACCATGCACTGAAACTTTCACGACGTCATCTAGAAATCCAAAATGTTCAGATTCCTAAATGAGACTGTTGGTCTAATGACCCTAGAGTGCAACTGGCTGTTCTTCAACCTCTTAGTTTAAACTGATGGTGTTCATACCGCGAACATTGGTGCAAGAGTATCGACCACAAGCTGTTGATAGAGTTAGCTGTGTTCGAGTCCTTAGTCGTATGCTGTGTGGGTGACTAATGCAGAAGTTTTGTTGTAAGTACATTAGAGTCAAACTGCTGATAAAATGCATTAAAGATACTGTAATTTTAGATCAGAGAGAGAGAGAGCTAGCTAGGAATTAAATATTTGTCCGTTGACGTTTTAATTCATTTAAACTTTTCTTTAAATTGCAGACGAGTCTGACCAAACAGCTAATGATATTATTTGAGAATTCCAAAGTTAGTCGCAGAGCTGAAGTATATGAACTATTATTGAAAGTACGCAATGGATGGATGTCAACTGATTGTTAACGATAACTTCTTGCGCTATAGGTTGGTGCAATGGTTTATATTTACTTTGTTTATACAATCTTAAGTCCTGCAGCAAACACGTCCAATCTCTTTCTCGCGCTCTTAACGCAACTGGTTAAATATTATAGCTAGAGAATAGATTAGTAGTTAACTGTTAATTATCAAGCTAATAGACCTTATTCAAAAATGGCCGCCGAATTAGAATTATTTTATGTGCATATAAATTAGCCCTTATGACCTCGTTTTAAAGTAAAAATTATTTTGAATTTCACACATGAAAACGAGTTCATAAGGGCTAATTTATATGTATATAAAATAATTTTAATTCTGCGGCCATTTTTGAATAAGGTCTATATTGTGATTACTTTATTCGTTGCAGAGTGAAATGTACCAATGTATTGCAAGTTCCCTGTATGTCAAATGGCAGCAGAAAGTAAGTACAATCAAAATATATTATTGAATGTTAACAGAAAACTAATATGATTGAGTTTAGAGCCAAGTGCAGTGTTCAACTGAAAATAAAATGGCGTCTATCTGAAATATTTACTAAAAAAAAAAAGAAAAAAAAGTCTTTAAATTATGATATGTTGGGTAATGTTTACATGAATTAATTTTTTATCAATTATTATACTTATCAATTTTTCATTATTATTAGTTTATTATTCTACAGGCCCTACACTCATTTGACGCAGTAAAAAGCAGCCACAATACGCTCTTTCGTCATCGGTCGACAGCCCAACTAAATCCAGGACGGCGATGGTTCGACTCGGTTAAATGTTTTGGGCTCATCTCCTTTTGGATGGTGTTACCTTACTCAAAACCACTTTTTCTATGGAACTACAAAATAGAGGTAAAGTCTATTGTGTTTGTTGAAGAGCATATTAAAATGCTGTAATAATAATAATTATACGGTGATATAAAAAATATACGGGGAAATGTTTTAGTTTATTATATAGCACGGGTTACTTCTGGTAAAGTCATTGCATCTGAAACTTGCTTGTACCGACCCCAGCAGTCCTGTTGGCAAAGCCATGCATGGAGCCAGTCTGATACCACCTTGCTAAGGGTTCACTACAGAAGCTAACAGACTTGCTTTATTTTAGTTTTACTATGCTGCTGACTGGATCGATGCGACCTAGCCAGATTTGTGGTCTACTAGTACAGCTACTCAGCTGAATTCCTACACTTCCAAGTAGATCAGAGGTTGGAGCTCCTCCGCAAGATCGGGCACTGCCCGTACTAACTACTTCAGTTTGTCTCTACACATGGGAGGACGTGCAAGAGCAATCGAGTTAGCTGTGTTCGAGTGCTTAACCATAATGCATGTGTGAATGATGCAGAAGATTTGTTGCTGTAAGTATTTTATTAAAGCAGTCCAATTTACTGCTGCTGATAACATGCATTAAAGAATACTGTATTGTATTTCTAGATCAGAGAGAGGAGAAATCTTGGTCCGTTAACGTCTTAATTCATTCAAATAATTCTTAAATTACAGATGAATCTTGAAACAAGAGAGAATGTGTGTCTGACAAGCAGCTAATATTGTTTGTGTGAATTCCAACGTTAGTTGTTGAGCTGAAATATGAACTATTATGGAAACTGATTGTTAAGATAACTTCTGCGTTACAGGTCAGTGCAATGGTTTATATTTAGTTTATACAATCTTACAAGTCCTGCGGCATACATGCACCTGCAATCTCTTTCTCGCGCTCGTAACGCAACGGGGTTAAATATGGCTAGATAATAGATTAGTAGTTGACTATTAATTATCAAGCTAATATTGTGATTATTTTATTCATTGCAGAGTGAAATGTACCAAATGAAAGATTGCATCTGCGCTACAGGTTAGTTCAATGGTTTATATTTACTTTGTTTATACAATCTTACAACTCCTGCGGCAAACATGCACCTGCAATCTCTTTCTCTCGCTCGTAACGCAGCGGGTTATTGCGAGAGAATAGATTAGTATTGAAGCGTTAATTATCAAGCTAATACTGTGATTACTTCATTCATTGCAGAGGGAAATGTACAAAGAAGAATCGTAAATAAGATTGAAGATTACGTCTTCTTTTGGATGGTGTGGTCGGTTTTCTTCCGTCAAAATCCACTTTTTCTCTTGAACCACAAAGTTAAAGGTACAGTGTATTCTTTTGGTTGAAGCGCAGTTAAATGTTTTAATGTAGTTAAGTATATGGCACGAGTCACTTCCCGGAAAATCGCGCGCTGTGTATCAAAAGTTGTCGGTAATTTTTGTTTTCTAATCCAGAGAAAGAACCTGTTAGTTTGGTGTTTCGACAAAGTTATAAACGATGCGGATACCTGGAAATACTAGCCTCCTTCGCAGACGTTAGCGCGCGGTCCCTTCGCGCCAACGTCTGCGAAGGAGGCTAGGAAATACATGATTGATTTTGAAATAGAAAGTGCCATATAATAAACTACTTAATAACGTCGAACGCAGAGTAGAAAGAAGATTTACATGCCACGAATGTAGACTGTACCTTGATACTCACAGAAGCATTTTGTGTTTTAGAATGCGACTATGACTCTTTGAAATGTGGTGGTTTTTTAATGCAAGCTACTGTGTGTTGCTATTAACCAGCCAGACCAGCACATCAACAGTTATCATCTTACAATGATAAAGTCAGTGAAGTCGTCCGACAAGACACCGAGACGAGACCAACAATGAATGTCCAAGCTGGTGAAAAATGCTATTTTGAAAATTGGGATGAAAGATTTAACAGTTTCAACTGCAGTGGCGTGCAAGTGATGACGGAGCTTTAAGAGTGAATTATTAAAGAGGAATTTAACATTCAGTGGCCAAAGCTTCTTATGGCTGCAGTGAAGTAATACACTGTGTGTGAATAGAATGAACACTCTGAATTGACAATGATTATTCCTGGTTGTTTAACCCGATAAAAGATCTTATATTCTGAAATATTAATATAATGTATAAATAGTGTTTATTTAGATTATCACTCTTGTTCTAATTAATAGAGAAAAAAATATTAAACATTTAGACTAGTTGTTCATGACCTGAGGACGACTTATAGATCGTTTTCATCTGACGTCACGGCGGCCACATTCGTGTAAGAAAACAATGAAATGGCGGCCATATTGGTGCACCAAAACAATGAAATTGGCGGCCATATTGGTGTACCATATTTATTCTATGGGAATTTAGCTCTGTATTCACCATCCCAATGGGGCCACCGATCACGTGAGTGAAAACGATCTATAAACCATGTTTAAAACCTCAGGAAAGTTTTCTGCCTTAAATTACATTGAAATGTAATATTATATGGAGAAGAGTATTTTACTAGCAAAACACTCGTAGAATCCAATTTGTAACAGTTGGTTTATACTAAATAGAAATGGAAAATATGAAAGAATGCTGATTTGTAATGTAAGTTATTGCTACCAATGATGAATTACAAATCGCGACATGCGTGGAGTCCATTTTACACCCGTGTAGAAAAAGCAATATGCGTGGACGGGTGTCACGTGGTAAGAATAATTGGGCACTTGGTGACAGTTAATTTCGCGAAACAAAATGGTTTCGTTTTTAAACGAAAAGAAGCAGAACAATCCTGAAAAAGAATCCTGAAGATACCAAACGCCGTATGGTAAACAAAATCTCGATCTGAATTGTAGTCACAGGTCGCTCAATTAAAAGTTAACGGTACGGCATTCGTATTTATTTATTTTGCTGATTGGAATCGGCATTTATTTATTATTAGTATAAATACACGCGGTGATTATAGAAAATCTCGTGCGATGATTGGTCGAGCTACCTCGGATTAATTCTCGATAATCACCTACAGCGTTTATTCAAAATGGCCGCCAGCCGGTTTGTCAATGACCGAAGAGGAAATTAACAATTTTAAAGAAAACGTTGTTCCTAAAAGTATGAAAATGTGTATTTATACTAAAACAATTATTCGCCTCAGGCTCAGTGAATATCGGTGAATAATAACCTCGACTCGGTTGTTATACACCGATATTCACCTCGCCTTCGGCGAATAATTGTTAAATATACTCTGTGAACGGCAAGACGTTTAAATAGAAACCCTTTTAGACACTCGTCAGTTGTACTTAATCTAGCAACTATCCTATAAAGTTTTATAACTTGTCCTTGTGTTGCTTTCAAGTTTTCGCTTAACCTATTTTAAAAGCAGTATACAGCTTCACGTTTTCGTGCTTTCCCTTTGCTACTGTGGACGTGATGTTTTTCATTGACTTAATTCCAGCACTTCTTATCGTTAATACTCGTAGGCTTTGTCCATTTATAAGTTTTGCTTTGATATGTTCAACTTTCATTTTAGTCGTCTTAATCGTAAACTCTGGAATTATTCTAAGGATTATCATTTGTGTGGGGTGTATTTCAAGGATTATCATTTGGGTGGGGTGTATTTCAAAAAGCATATAAAAGTTGGAGAGGGGTTGTTGCATTGACGTATTTCTAGTTAGTGTTTCAGCTTGAAGTTGGTAAAGTTTTTTCGTTTGTTTTTGCTGGATAAGGATAGTAAAATTGGCTTAGGCAGCTTTGTAAGGTGATAAAATCATTTGAAATATCAACATAGTCATCTGAATATGAGAATAAGAAGAATTTCAAGAAAAGTTCACTTAAAAAAACTCAGTAAAACAAGCATAGGCATGCCCTTTGTCAAACATACAAGTTGTATTCTTTCGTGTCTATCTTATTCTGGGCACTGGAATATTTATTTTAATCAAATGGTCAAAAAAGCAATGAAAAGAAAGTGACAATTTAGTAGTTTAAGAAGAAATTTTACGAAGAATTGTTTTAATTCCAGCGAAGAAATGCAACAATTAACAGTTATACCATGAGCTCGAGTCGTATATGAGCTCATAGCCAACGAGGCGCTTCGCCGAGTTGGCTATTAGTTCGTATACGACGAGAGCGAATGGTATAACTGTTTTATTATATAGCCAAGCACTGTACAAGAGACAAAATTAGAGCGAAATGTTTGAAACAACAAACTTCCGGCATATGCAACTAATACTTCCGCCATGCGTAATGACATACAGAGTTTCTCGCTGAGCTGTTCGGTAAACAGCTTCGAAATATTGTATAAATGTTGCTTGAGAGGCAAAAAAATGTGTTAAGCAGATCAACAAAAAAGATTAAAAGGTACCTTTATGAAATCAAAAGGTTGGTCAGTTGTTTGTATATTAGCGTTGCTGTCGTGAAAAAGGTTTTGATTTCATGGAAAAATGAAACTGAAACACCTTCGGCAGTGAAACTAAATTACTTAGTTGGTTGTTTTTGAAAAAGAACATGCTTTTTACTACTCTAAATGCTTATCTAAATAAAAAAGTCTCTTTACTGGTGATCTCCTACGAAATGTGTGTTGTAAGCTTGATTTTAACCGTGAGTTTCTTTGTTTGGCAGCACATTAATATCAACCCGTTAATTTAGTCGGGTTTTTGAAGAAAAAAGACGCAATTTTGAGGTGAATTTTACCATTTAACATGCTAAATTGTGTATTTGTTAATGTATTTTTACACAATGTTGTTTTTTTATACATTGGTTTGAGGGTGTTGATGTTTTTCTGTATAAAAATCCGTCAATTTCAACTCTTTTCGGCAGTTTAAAAAACATGCCGCCATCTTGTTTTTCCTCTACTAGTAGGATATGAGCTGATAGCCTGGTACACACGTAAAAACGCGCAAGCTGTTACAGACCTGCAAGCAAGTTGTTACAAGGCTGTTCAACAGGCTGTCACCGTCATGTGTTCGCACTGGCTGTCCCAGTCTTGTTAATATGTTTGTAGCAGGCTGTTGACAACTTGTAACAAGGCTGATGACTCCAACAGGCTGATGACAAGTTGTTCCAACAACCTGTTACCGCTCTGCACTCAACAAGTTGTTAACAGCTTGATGCTAACAAGGTTGTAGCAGCTTCTTGAATGAACAGCATTGTTACAACCTGTTAACAGCCTTGCTACGGACCTGTTGCGAACACATCCTGTTGACAAGCTGTGAGATTTTTACGTGTGTAGTAGGGAACCAATCAGATTACGCAAAAGCTCATCCGATAGCATAATAATTCTTATTAGACCTGGAACATGCGTTGCATTACGGCTATGATATTCATACTAGACGAGAAGAAGCTTATTCACATATAGGAAGCTTTTTTCCTTTAAAAGGACTGTATTTCGTGATTGGTTTTGAAGAGTGATTATTCTTGGGTTTTTTTAACTTTTTTTAAAGACTTTCTTAAATACTAGCATTTTGCTTGCGGTAGTTTTGTTATTCTCCGAGGACATGATATTTTGCGAGCTGGAAATGTTGTTTTGCAAGGTGGAAATGTTATTTTGTGAGGTGGAAATGTTATTTTGCGAGGTGGAAATATTGTTTTGTGAGGTGAAAATGTTGTTTTGCGAGGTGGAGATGTTATTTTGCGAGGTGAAAATGCTGTTTTGCGAAGTGGAAATGTTGTTTTGCGAGGTGGAGATGCTGTTTTGCGAAGTAGTGCTTATTCGCCGGGGGGGGGGGGGGGGGGGGGGGGGGGCGGTCATTAAGTCCTAGGGTCAGAACTCGAAGGTTATTGAATTCAAGATGGCTGCCACATGCTTCTTGTTCATTTTATTCCAAGTATTTGAGTGAGTTTTTAAAGGATTATTGTGCGAGTTTTACGTCCAAAGGGGTAGTTTTTCTTATCATTAAAAGATTGGAGGATAATAATGATCGTATGTTGCTTAATTTAACAACAAATTCTTCCCGTAAAGAACGTAAAGTTTTGGTGAAAACTAGAGATCATGCCAGCATGAAAGCAAAGGTATTTAATAACGTTTCTTGAAGCTTTACGTTGTTAATAAATACTAATATTCAATGCTTGTGTGAGTTCTGAAGATGTCCTGGGCGAACAGGACGAAAGTTTAGCATGAAATAAAAAGTTCCATGCAAGTATCGGCAAATGTTTTTATTTATTTATAATAGGTCTTTAAATTATAGTTAACTGCTTTCCTGTCCGAATTGGTCTTTAGTATTTTATTCTGGCTAACGCCAGACGATTTTATTCATCTCTGGGGAAGCCTTCGGACAGGAATGAGTTAAACAAATATTTCTGTCAATATATCGCATGCTCACATTTAAAATGCTTGATAGAAGAGGGATTTGTGATATGTGTTGATATATTTGCTTATATAATTGTATATATATATATATACTGTAGGGTCGTACTAATTAGTAATTACTGCCTGGAAGTAAAAAATGACTGCCTGAGACTGTATACATCTATATTAGGAGGTATTAATATGGAGATGAGCCAGCCTGGGTACTGGTACCCGAGCTAGCCCACTTTGCCAAGATCGTGCTTATACATTTGTTGTTAATTTTCATCTTGTGTTTATATGAGAACTGATCCAGCCTGCCTAGCTGATATCTCACTTTGTGAGACCGACATCTCGGTTACCTGGGCTGGGTTTTTCCCAGGTAAACACGTTTGAACGGACTAGCTCGCCTACCCGCTTTGACAAAATTTGTTTTTATCAGCTTTTTCTCAATGTATTAACAATTCACAAGTTCTGCTTGTTCATGTACGGTTCATACTTAAAAGAATGAGACTTTGTGTCTTACCAAAACTGATAAATTATGCAATTAGCACAACAAGCAAGGCAACCTCATACCCAGGGCCTTCTCTGCTTTCAAAATGGCACGAGGAGAAGACCTTGGTGAAAGCTGGTCACGTGACACCAATAATTTTGGAATATTTTGATGAGTGACTCACACTGTACCGTGGGGGTGCGGTACAGTCCAAAAATCCCAAACGTGTGGACAAGAAACATAAATGTACTATACCAGACGGTAAATAAACTTCCAACAATCAATAGCATTCGAATATTTTAAGTGTATGTAGCAGTACCTGTATAAACCACAGTAGTTCTATTGAAAGCAGATTTCTGTTTATCAGTTTATGATCGTTTGTCGCCTTCCGCTTCATTTCTGGTGATTGACGGCAACAAATATGAATTATCCAGTAAATGTCGTAAATTTTGAAATATACATGTATCTATTTACCGTAACAACGTTACAGGATTTGCAACAACCTTCTACGTTTATAAGAACCGAATCAACTGCTCCCCCCAGGACGGGCGAAGCTCAATTATCCACGTGACCAAATACTGCAAGAATCTTGGAGTATTTTGTAATCATGTGACCAGCCTTTGCCAGGGTCTTCTCCTCGCACCATTTTGAAAGCAGAGAAGGCCCTGGGTACGAGGTTGCAACCAAGGCAGCCTGGCTAGGCGAGCTAGCCCTTCTCATGTAAACACAATAAAAATCATCTCAGCAAAGCAGGCTAGCTCAGTTACCCAGCCTGGCTTGCCTCCATATAAACACCCCAAAAGGTCTTGGGCAGTCATTTTATATTCCTGAGCAGTCTTGGGCAGTCCCAGGCAGTGATTAGTAGGACTGTATATATATATATATATATATATATATATATATATATATATATATATATATATATATATATATATATATATGTATTATTTACCAGCTGGGAGGTCCGTTATAGAGAAATATTTCCTTAAACAGCCCACAGGCCAAGAGTTGTTTTGGGAAATATTTCTATACAGACCGACCAAAATGGTAAGTAATTTTTTTTTTTTCTTATTATCCCAGCTTGGTTCTTTTGGTCTTCATCAGTGTTTAGAGTGAACAAAAAAGGGAAGTCTGTCAGGGGTGATGGCTGCCCTCACAGAGTGGGGACAGCAAGGGGGCAACCAATTGCCTTTTCTCATAAGAGGAATGTTTTCTACAAGAATTGCCATTTGTATTATTGTATTAAATGACTTTTGTATTAATAGCTCAAATGTCTCACAAGCTAACTTATTACTGCAGACCACGCGGAGGCAGCAAACTAATTTTGCCTTAGGTTAGCTGTGTCCAACCTCGTTCTCAGGGTGTTTGTTAAATTTGGAGGGTGGGAAAAAGCCCTGGCATTGGCAAGCCACTGCCCCCCCAAAATACTGGGTGTAATAAATTAGCAATTTAGTTTAGTATGCAAAATCATTCTGAGGAATGGCAGTCCCATGGGAGAAGTTCATTGTAATGGCAGTCGACTCTATTTGTCCCGTTGAAGCTATTTGATCATAACTGGCACAAAACTATGCATAAATATGTTTCAGCAGCAATGTTTAAGAAAAGCAATCGTGCCAGAACCTTTCCCCCCCTCCCCCCTCCCTGTTCAAGTCATCAACCTTGTTACAAGTTGTACTGTTGTGGTGTAAACATATGGTAACTGCCTGTTGGAAGAGCCTGAAACAACTTGTTTGCAAGTATGGAACAACTTGTACATTTTTACGTGGCAGTGTAAAGTATTACTGTGCATATGTTTAGATGTTGGGGATCATATTACATAATGTTAAAATTTAACAATCTTAATCCATGGAGTAGTATTAAATAATTTCCTTATCTTGCTTGGCAGCTTATTTGTATTTCAAATATTGATTTTATAGAAATACTCAGCCAGGAAAGCCAAATTAAAATCTTCAACGCATAATGTCAATGAGAAAAAGGTGAACTTTATTCATTTATTTGTTAGGCTTTGCAAATAGCTTTTACATACACATATATTAGATAATTACATTTTAAAGTACATAAAAATAGATCACCAATTGACGTTATTGGAGGATTGGTGCTAGGCCACAGGGGGGATGCCACCCCCTGATCAAAGGTAACCATGGCAACCCCACCACAACCCACCTCCCAACGAGAGCCAAGCACAATGGTGCTGTGACGGGGACCCGGGGTCACTATAGGTGTGACTCCAGAGCCACCAAGCACCATAGCACCAATAATGGTAAGCCAAGACCACACCTACCAAGGTGGACAATACCTTTAATATATCCCTTCCAAGATCATGGCAGATGGCGCGCAAACTTTGCCAGAACTTACGGTGCCATCCTAATATACATATGATATACATTACTTTAGAAATTTATTGTTAATAAATTTAGGTTAATGTTAGGGAGTAAGAGATAATGCATCTCCTGCCTTAAAGCGATCATTAAGTGTAGTTTGTGTGGCATGTGAACAAGGTCAGATGCAAAAGCCAGATAAATAAAGTGCTTAAAAACACGCGGCAAAAAGATAAAGCCCAACCCAAACCTTATCTGAAGATTCCCCCTTATCAAAACAAAATTCCTCCTTGAGGCAATGGTATAAACGAATGCGGCAAGGGTGACGGTGGTCATTCTGTCACAGACTCACAGTCAGAGAGCTCACTCAAATCGTTCTATAAAATAGCAGTTTAAGTTTTTCAGGGATTTTTATCCCACCCACCACAACCCCTTTTGTAATAAGTATATAAATTATAATAGTAAAAAAATGTAATAATTTAATTATCTAATAAATAAGTGGCAGGAAGTGCTGTCATCCTTATCACTTCACAGAAGTGCTGTGCCTCACACACTTCACCCACGTGAAGGATTTGGATGGGTGAGACATCGACCTTACGAGTGCTGAGCACCCCTCAGACTTAGTTAATGTCTCTAAAATGGGTGATCCCTATTTTAGACCGCCGGACAGGACACCCTCCTCCTGGTTCAGTTACTTCCTTCGCTATCTCCTTTTGCCACAATTCATTACAACCAGATATTTGATCAGCGCATCAATAGCACACAAGGGTGCTTTTCCTTGACCACTGTAAATGTAATACCCTTTACGAAAAGGATAAATAGCGCGTGCAGAACCAGTCAAGCTCAGACCACGCTGACAAGACTCTGCTCCATCATGCAAGTTAAATGATACACTGACAAGACTCTCGTCGAATGCTCCATCCTGCAAGTAAAATGATAGGTAGCGCGCGCAGAACCAGTCAAGCTCAGACCACGCTGGCAAGACTCTCGTCGAATGCTCCATCCTGCAAGTTAAATGATAGATAGCGCGCGCAGAACTAGTCAAGCTCAGACCACGCTGACAAGACTCTCGTCGAATGCTCCATCCTGCAAGTTAAATGATACGCTGACAAGACTCTGCTCCATCCTGCAAGTTAAATGCTACGCTGACAAGACTCTCGTCGAATGCTCCATCATGCAAATTAAATAATAGATAACGCTCGCAGAACTAGTCAAGCTCAGACCACGCTGCAAGACTCTCGTCGAATGCTCCATCATGCAGAGTTAAATAATAGATAGCGCGCGCAAAACTAGTCAAGCTCAGACCACGCTGACAAGACTTTGATGAGCGCAAGTCAAGCTCAGACCACGCTGACAAGACTTTGATGAGCCCAAGTCAAGCTCAGACCACGCTGACAAGAGTTTGATGAGCGCAAGTCAAGCTCAGACCACGCTGCAAGACTCTCGTCGAATGCTCCATCGTGCAAAGTTAAATAATAGATAGCGCGCGCAAAACCAGTCAAGCTCAGACCACGCTGACAAGACTTTGATGAGCGCAAGTCAAGCTCAGACCACGCTGACAAGACTTTGATGAGCGCAAGTCAAGCTCAGATCACACTGCAAGACTCTCGTCGAATGCTCCATCGTGCAAAGTTAAATAATAGATAGCGTGCGCAAAACCAGTCAATCTCAGACCACGCTGACAAGACTTTGGCGCGCGCAAGTCAAGCTCAGACCACGCTGACAAGACTTTGATGAGCGCAAGTCAACTCAGACCACGCTGACAAGAATTTGATGAACGCTGAGATAATCCCCACATATTATCATGAGTGACCGCTGACTGGCATTGTCTCTTTTTTACCTTGCCTAAATTACATTTAGCCACATTAAAATGAGTATCTAAAAAAGTGGCAGGGTAACCGCATTACTGCAAAGGCATATTTGCCAATTACCACAATTATTAATTAGTTAGTTAAGCCTGCTAACCTGCATAAGATTGTAATATTCATTCTAAACTCGGTCTGTCAGAGTTTGTCTGTCTTGGTCTGTGTGTCTGGGTCTGTTTCTGTGTCTGTGTCTGTGTCTGTGTCTGTGTCTGTGTCTGTGTCTGTGTCTGTGTCTGTGTCTGTCTGTCTGGGTCTGTGTTTGTTTGTCTGTCTGTGTCTGTGTCTGTGTCTGTCTGTGTCTGTGTCTGTCTGTCTGGGTCTGTCTGTCTGGATCTGTGTCTGTCTGTCTGTCTGTCTGTCTGTCTGTCTGTCTGTCTGTCTGTCTGTCTGTCTGTGTCTGTCTGTCTGTCTGTCTGTCTGTCTGTCTGTCTGTCTGTCTGTCTGTCTGTCTGTCTGTCTGTCTGTCTGTCTGTCTGTGTCTGTCTGTGTCTGTCTGTGTCTAGGTCTGTCTGTCTAGGTCTGTTTGTCTGCCTGGGTCCTGTTGTCTGTCTGGGTCTGTCTGGAAATTTCCTTGCAGAAATCACCGAAAATGCACTTCTGGGGCATGTGAAATTCAATTTGGGGAGCTGGCTGGCTGGCTCTGTTTGTTCATCTGGGTTTGTTTGTCTGTCTATCTTGGTCAGTCTGTCTGTCTGGGTCTGTCTATCTATCTGTCTGTCTGGGTTTGTCTGTCTGTCTGTCTGTCTGTCTGTCTGTCTGTCTGGGTCAAAGTGAATTAGTATATTGACACCTTAACAACACCATCTTTTGTCAATTTTGGGATTATTGCATAACTCAAACCTAGTATGGGAGGTATCTCTCATATTATGCAGTATTATCACATAATATGGTAGATACCTCCCATGGTAGGTTTGAGTTATGCAATAATCTCAAACTCAATTGGCCAATCAAAGGCTTGTTTACGGTACATGCCTTGCAAACTTTTTGCCTAACTCATTCATGTGCCTTAGGCAATTCCCCCCCCCTCCCCTCCCCCCCCCCCCAATATTTTCTGTGTTTTTTTCAAAATAACAAAGTGACCTTGGCAACAATGCTGTCATTGCCACTGTCACTGTCAGGGTTAACTAACTAACATGTAGTATCGATAGATGGACTGAAGCTCATTATTCATAACAGTTTCTAGGTCATGAATATCTTTAGATGCAAAAAATAAATTGGTACCATCAACAAATATTCTAAAGGACTAATTTAGATGAAGAGTTTGGCATATACTTGGTGTTTGGATTTACGCTTAATCAGTGTTCCAATAAGTTTCCATGTGTATTTGAGGTTACTTAATTTTTTATAAGTGAAAATACTTAGTTTAATAATCTTTCTTACTTTTGCTTTTTAGTTGGTTGAGCATATAAGAATATTGCTTATATTTATGAATTAAGTCTATATTTTTAGACTGAAAGTAAGTCTGATACATTTTTTGTTTTACTTGAATTGCTTTAAAAATGCCAGTTGTCATCCCAGGTTTTGCTAATCATTTAGTTTTACTATTACAGTAGAAGCAGACTTTTTGACAACTATTTTGATTTTATTTATAATATTTGTTGCCTTTTCGTTTAAATCCTTACCTTTACTAAAAATATCAAGCCAATTCATTGAATTACATATATCAGCCAAATATTTATCTTTATCAAATTTGCTGTAGTCTCTTAGATAAACTTTTTTCCTCTGTATTTTAAGTTTTGTATTAAACAAACAAAATATTGGAAGATGATCAGAAATATCCACCATACAAATTCCAGCAGTTATTTTGTTGATTGATAAATTTGTATAAATACGATCTATTAAAGTCAAAGTATGACTAGTGATTCGAGTTGGTTTTGTAATTACCTACTGGAAGAAGATTATTCATGAAAAGCATATCTAGACATTCCTCAGTATATGTGTGTTCATTATATTTAAAGAGATCAATGTTCATATCACCCAATATAAATACTTGAAATTTTTGTTGATTTAGTTGCTTAATAATTTCTTCTAGTTGTAAAATAAATTCAGGAAATTTAGCTTTTGGATGTCTATAAATATATCCAATCATAATATTAGGTTTTCCAACATCTCTCTCAATCACAGTCCAACATGACTCAACATCACACCTACATCAGCACTTACACTACCACCTACATCACCACCTACATCACCACCTACACCACCACCTACACCAGCACTTACACTACCACCTACATCACCACCTACACTACCACCTACACCACCACCTACATCAGCAC
This sequence comes from Paragorgia papillata, assembly GCA_035771165.1. Taxonomy (NCBI): domain Eukaryota; kingdom Metazoa; phylum Cnidaria; class Anthozoa; order Scleralcyonacea; family Coralliidae; genus Paragorgia; species Paragorgia papillata. Next base: position 422,590 of record JAWNZC010000097.1, read on the forward strand.
TTACACTACCACCTACACCACCACCTACATCAGCACTTACACTACCACCTACATCAGCACTTACACTACCACCTACACCACCACCTACATCAGCACTTACACCACCACCTACATCAGCACTTACATCAGCAGTTACATCAGCACTCCCACCACCACTCACATCAGCACTCCCACCAGCACTTGCACCACCACTCACATCAGCACTTACACTACCACCTACACCACCACCTACATCAGCACTTACGCTACCACCTACACCACCACCTACATCAGCACTTACACTACTTGCACTGTAGCTTTTTTGCTGTGTTTAGCCTATTTTTGCTGTGTTTAGCCTAACCATTGTTTCTGTGTGAAAACCAAAGCAAAACAATCTTTCACTCCTTGTGACCTCCATAATAATGGCCCCCAGGGATTAGTGATTCCCAGGGATGGGTCAATTTGTCCCGACACCCCTCCCCCAATTGTTTGGTCAGTGAAAATTTTATCCTACAATAATAGCAATAACACTGTCAATCTTAATTTGAATAGATTTTCATTGACGACTTATATATTTATTAAGACACTTAATTTTGCATAGTTATCGCTTGCACCACACACACCTTCTTGTTTCATGTTCAAATTTTTTGCAACTTGTTTTTATGTTTTGCTCATTATCTTCTTGTTTTTTCTTTCAGGTTGCTATAATCAAGTTTATAATATGTTTTGTACAACTATATAATATGCCTCAGGCAACCAACACAGAAATCTCATAGAGTCATCTCTGCCAGGTCAGTTTATAATAATCTGCTTCCTACAGTACTACAGTAGGTGTTAGAGTTGTAATTAATCACTCAAGTCAATGTTTTGAGCTCCAGTTCTGTTTTACAGTTTTAGTTAGTTTAATTTACTCTGGTTTCTTTCTGTAGTAACACTGGATCAAGCTAGGGGAGGGAGTGAGGGGAGGATTATTCTCTTCTTAATTGTCTTATTTATTTTTCTTAGGTGGTAGTTCACCATCAGAACCCAGTGAAGCTTCATTTTACGTCAATGCAGGGATGCTTTACTCAACATTGTGCAGGTTAATATTGAACTAAAAATGTATTTCTAAAGTGCACCATTTCTAAAGCACACCATTGGATGACATACCACCAGACTGACTTACCACCACCATTGGACCACATACCACCAGACTGCCTTACCACCACCATTGGACCACATACCACCAGACTGCCTTACCACCACCATTGGACCACATACCACCAGACTGCCTTACCACCACCATTGGACCACATACCACCAGACTGCCTTACCACCACAATTGGACCACATACCACCAGACTGCCTTACCACCACCATTGGACCACATACCACCAGACTGCCTTAACACCACAATTGGACCACATACCACCAGACTGCCTTACCACCACCATTGGACCACATACCACCAGACTGCCTTACCACCACCATTGGACCACATACCACCAGACTGCCTTACCACCACCATTGGACCACATACCACCAGACTGCCTTACCACCACCATTGGACCACATAGCACCAGACTGCCGTACCACCACCATTGGACCACATACCACCAGACTGCCTTACCACCACCATTGGACCACATGCCACCATACTGCGTTACCACCACCATTGGACCACATACCACCAGACTGCCTTACCAGCATTGGACCACATGCCACCATACTGCGTTACCACCACCATTGGACCACATACCACCGGACTGACTTACCACCATCATTAAACCACCACCAATACATTCTTCTCCCTGGATTGCTTTGCTTCTCAGCCTTCGTCTTCTCTCCGTATGACGCAAAACAAACTGATGGCAGGAAGGACGGATTGTTGTTAGCATCTTATTTTTAACTGCTTAGATGTATTTTAGTATGGAACACATTAAATAACATATTTTGTAGTACGGACAAAGTTTATTCAGCTAGGTTTTAGAAACTTGGTTCTAATAATTCATGAAGGAAAAACAAAAGAAAATGAATATTTAATGTTTTAAATCCGATAAAGATTCGTCCTGATTTACATAAACTTTTCGTTCAATTTTCTTGGCTAATACAGCTTGTTTCTTCAAAATAGTTGATAAACATGAACAGTTTCATTAGCAATATATATTTCTGTTCGAGTTTGCATATCAGATAAAGATCGACTACTCATGTTTTATATATCACTTAAAGAGTACTGTCTTCGGGTTTTAATCGAGTATTAAAGTACAGTTATATACAGTAGATGTAGTCTAGAGAATTGCGCTACGTTAAAACTTGAGATTAAAGACTGGATAGACAAGTGGCGGTCACGTGTGGTGTTTCAAGCTTGCTCATTGGTTAAATCGCGTTTTGATTCAAAAACCTTAGTTGATATTTGTGACGTCATGTCGCGTTGATGTTTACAGTAGTTCGCTCCAGCTACGAGATAGACCCCCCGATATTGCTACCCCGGGAGCGCGCAATGCATTTTTGACTTTTGGCGCAAAATTCTTGAAATGATTTTGAAAAGTTTGAGTTGAGAAAAACAGGCCCGTCGGAAGCAGGGGTGGGGGTTAGAAAACTCCGCTTTACGTAACATCTCCGGACTCATCTGGGCAGGCTGCATCCCCCCTTCAATAATTTGCTAAAACAATTTGCAACATTCTTTTGAAGATGTCCCAAGATGTGATTCTTCATTTTTATGTAAAATTTGAACTATGCCTGCCGCAAAATGAGCTGAAAACATTCGTTCAAATTGCAGGAAATGGTGTTTCCGAGCTTCTAAATTTCAAAAAGTTTCGGGGAGGGCATACCCCCGTACCCCTAGAAATGCGGTCACTAGAAAACTATCCTGGTACATTAGTCGTGGTTTTTTGAAAGCTGTTTATGAAAAAAAATGAACCAAATAGACACCAAACTGGTCAAAACAAGTAGCGAGAGGAAAAAGCCAACACAGATAAGCGTTTAAAAAAGAGAAACAAAATTCGCTTTTAAGACGTAAAAAGCTTCAAAGAAAGCGAACGAAAAGCCGTAGAATACATTTCTTATTAACCTCGTTTGGTTGGTCTGTATGAAACACTAGTTTTCGAAACAAAAACTCGGGAAATTCTTTCCGAAATCGAGGATTTTTTTAGGTCAGTGTAGTTGTTGAACAACAGGGCATTTTTCAACAAGATTTTGGAAACTTATTTCGTTTATTATAATTATACCTTGAACATAAAGCTAAAAGTTGTGTTTTCTAAAAGATATTTTTATTTTAGAATTTCCTAACCTATATTTAATAATTTTATTCACTTATATTTTACGTGTTGTTTCCACAAAACTCATTTAATAACTTTATTGCCTATTGCAACTGGTGGTCAAACAGAGCGAAATGCCCCAATTCAACATGACTACCATGATGTAAGTGTTGATTTTGCGGAGAGAGGAAAACCCGGCGAAAAACCCTCGAAGCACAGGAGAGATCAACTACAACTCTACTCACATGAGTTCCAAGCTCGACAACGGGGTCATTCCCAAGCGATCACCCATCCAATTACTAACCCCGTCTAACCGGGCTTAACGTTTGCTGAGAGGCAGCGCGCTAACAGCACACGCCACCCGTGCTCTCCTTGTTATGTATTAAAATGTTTTATTTGGATGTTAACACCTGCTTGTTTTTGTTCTTGATAATTGTTACTCCTGCGTTCTTTTTAGTTTTAGTTTCGATTAGAATAATTTGTATCACGATTGTTAATTCAAATATTTGTTAGTTACGAGGTGCGTATATTACTATAGCGACGCAATACTTTGATGACGTGACCAAGTTTTTTCATACCCAGAAACCAACACTGCTTGAGACTTAAATACGTGTTTTTCTTGGCTGTATTTAAAAAATATATAAAAATACATTAAAATAATGATCTAACATTAAATATGCTACTAATATAACTATAAATATAATAAATATCTATTAATAATTATATATATATATTGAATTATTATTCACTCAATAATCTAGAACCCAGCTTACTATTTATATCTGTCACGATTTCATCATTAACACTGTATCCATCTAAATTTCTTATTTGTATATATATATAATATTTATACATCGAGTGAGTTTGGGAGAATTCAAAAGTAATTATGTAAACGCTCGCCTATGGCTCAGCTTCACATAAACTTTCGAATTCTCCCAGACGAGGCTACGAGGCTACCCGGCTACGAGGCTACCGGGTAGCCTCGTAGGTACCCGGACATTTTGCCGAAAGACAATTTGCCGAACGGACTATTTGCCGACATTTCTACCAAGATTAACACGTGGAAATAACAAGTTAATTTATATCGTATATTGTATATTACAATCATGACAAATAAATATTATAGTAATGCAGTTAACAAATGCATATTACTATACATGGCATATATATTTTACGAGCATTAGCTAACTAAAATTTCCCAACTAATATTAAACACGCATTTTAAGAATATTTTACTACAGTTTTACTACCGGAGCACTCTTTCCGTCTTTCGCATCTCCATTAAGACGTATCACCTTTCTTTTTGTCAAGGACATAAACGAAACCTTCAAACACTAGTTTCCGATTACCCGAGAGTTGCAAATGAACTCCATGATTCTCCAAATGCGATTCGCTTATGTGATTTCCTTTATATATGATTGTTTATTTAAATTTTGACAATCGAATCAGTTCTATTTCTGTAAGCCTTATGAGTCATCGCCTCAATCAATTGGTAATGATCCACATGGGAATTGCGTTCATGTTCTTTTCGTTTCTATGAAATGAGTCATCGCCTGAAGAAACACGCAATATATTACATAAAAATGTCTGATGGGTGCTAATTATTCCCAAGTGATTAGTCTATTGTTATAGATATTGTCATTAAAATATAATTATGCGTAGGAAAAAAAATAAATGGGTTTTGTGGTAAAAAATATGTTTTTTTATTATATGTCCTTTCGGCAAATAGTCCGTTCGGCAAATAGTCCGTTCGGCAAAATGTCTTTCGGCAAAATGTCTTTCGGCAAATTGTCTTTCGGCAAATTGTCTTTCGGCAAATTGTCTTTCGGCAAATAGTCCGTTCGGCAAATAGTCCGTTCGGCAAATAGTCCGTTCGGCAAATAGTCCGTTCGGCAAATAGTCCGTTCGGCAAATAGTCCATTCGGTAAATAGTCCGTTCGGCAAAATGTCTTTCCGCAAATTGTCTTTCGGCAAATTGTCTTTCGGCAAATTGTCTTTTGGCAAAATGTCCGGCCACGGCCTCGTAGCCGGGTAGTCGCGTAGCCGGGTAGCCTCGTAGCCGGGTAGCCGCGTAGACGGGTAGCCGCGTAGCCACGTAGCCGCGCGTGGCCTGGTCCCCACGTTGTCAGGAACGTAGCCACATAGCAATTGAGAGGAGCAATTTCAATTGCGGGGTATTCTATAATTACTCCACCGCGTGCGACACACCCTTGGTTCAATTCAGAGACTGGTCAAAGAAACGGCATTAAGTTTTGAAATTTTGGTGGTTGAAGCTGGTTAAGTTTAAAAAACGTCGAAAAAGATATGGTTAAGTAGCAGAAAAGATCAGTAGCTTTCAAGCAAGACCTGTTGGTCTGGTGGTTAAGTCACTGTGCCAGCGTGCAATACACCTTTGGTTCAATTCAGAGACTGGTCAAAGAAACGACATTGAGTTTTGATATTTTGGTGGTTGAGGCTGGTTAAGTTTAAAAAACTTCCCAAAAAGATATGGTTAAGTAGGAGAAAAGATCAGTAGCTTTCAAGCAATGACGTGGTGGTCTGGTGGTTAAGTCACTGTGCCAGCGTGCAATACACCTTTGGTTCAATTCAGAGACTGGTCAAAGAAACGACATTGAGTTTTGACATTTTGGTGGTTGAGGCTGGTTAAGTTTAAAAAACTTCCCAAAAATATATGGTTAAGTAGGAGAAAAGATCAGTAGCTTTCAAGCAATGACGTGGTGGTCTGGTGGTTAAGTCACTGTGCCAGCGTGCGATACACCCTTGGATCGAATCACAGGATGCCAAAAGGACACGAGTTTTTATTGTAAAAAGGAAGATTAGAAAATAAATAACCAAACACAGAACGTGAGTAAAGTAAAAGAGAACGTTTTGAATGCGGCTTTTAAAACTTTTAAAACGAAGTTAAAAATCTAGCTTAAGTGAAGCTTTTTGCCGTGTTTAGGCCATTACATTTTCTTCTTGTTAAATTTTTCAACAGTAAAAAAATTTCCTTTTTACGCTCTTAGAAAAATTTTCCTTATTACGCTATTACGCTCTTATCGGGCGACACTTAGAAATATTTTCCCTATTACGCTATTACGGTCTTACTGATTGAATGGTTTAGCGAGGCCTTCGGATTGGCACTATCGAGTTCGAAAGAGCGTGACGGCTGCCGAGAAGTTGGTCAAACTTGATCATTTAGAGGAAGTAAAAGTCGTAACAAGGTTTCCGTAGGTGACCCTGCGGAAGGATCATCACCGCAACTGCGCAGCGAACTTTTGTATTGAACGTTTGCAGATACACAACTTGCTTGTGATTTGCTAATTTTTCCCTTTTTTCTTCTTTTACAGCAGCCTCCTCGCTTTCTCTTTGTTTTTTTTTTTTCTGGTATATGTTTATTGTTCTTGGACGACGAGATTTTTTGGAGATACTTGTAACGCCAAGTAAGAAAATCGTACGTAATTATTCTAATAACCTGAGGGAGTCGGTGATGATGATGATGATGAATGTTGGGTGAGGAGAGGGGAGATGACTAGTGTAGACCTGGGTTCTGTCTGGTGTAGGCAATTAAATGTGTCGTGTCTCTGTCATTTTATTTCGATTGCTGTTTACGCCAGCAAAGGACAAACGCCCAACCATGGGGGACTGCTAACGCTACTGTTGTTGTTGTTCTACGTCGGCGCAGTCAAGAAGAAAGGTCATTCGTAAAGAGTGATAGTATGTGTTGCGAAAGTTGTGTGGCTGTTTGTTGAACAACGTGACAAGGAGAGCGTTCCAGGTTGTGTGCCTGTTAAGTTTTTGCTGCTAATAAGCGCTAGGGAGGACACCGAGCCACTGTGTACACGCCGTTGTGCGTGGGTTGTGCCCAGTGGCGCTGGCCTGTCCCGGACAGCTTTTTGCTAAGAGAACTACTACTGTAGAAGGAAGACAGTTGACCGCGCGTTTGCGTGATGAACTAAAATAAAAGTAACGGAGAGGAGAGGAGAAGAGATTCTCGTATTTTCTCCGTTTTTGTCGGGGAAAGTTAACACGTCTAAGTACGAGCACTTGTACTGTGAAACTGCGAATGGCTCATTAAATCAGTTATCGTTTATTATTTGATTGTACCTTTGCTACTTGGATAACCGTAGCAATTCTAGAGCTCATACATGCGAAAAATCCCGACCACTGGAAGGGAGGCATTGATTAGATTTAAAACCATGTCACTGGCTGCGTTGTCCTTCATGGCGAAGACGGTGTTCTCTTAATTGAGTGTGCATGGAATTTGCGACGTTTACTTTGAAGAAACTAGAGTGTTCAAAGCAGGCAGAACCGAACTAATGCCGATTAACAGAGACAGTTGGGGCATTCGTATTTCGCTGTCAGAGGTGAAATTATTAGATCTGCGAAACTGACGTCAGTAAGGCATTAACAAGTCTGTGATGCCCTTAGATGTTCTGGACTGCACGCGTGCTACAATGACGATGTCAACGAGTTGCTACTTTATCGAAAGGTCGTAATCTTTGGAATCATCGTCGTAATGAGGATAGATCATTGCATGCAATTATTGATCTTGAACGAGGAATTCCTAGCAAGCGCGAGTCATCAACTTGCGTTGATTACGTCCCTGCCATCAGTACACACCGCCCGTCGCTACTACCGATTGAATGGTTTAGTGAGACAGACCTTCGGACTGGGCACTGTAGAGTTCGAAAGAGCATGACGGCCGCCGAGAAAGTTGGTCAAACTTTTGATCATTTAGAGGAAGTAAAAGTCGTAACAAGGTTTCCGTAGGTGAACCTGCGGAAGGATTATCACCGCACCTGCGCAGCGAACTTTTGTATTGAACGTTTACAGATTCACAACTTGCTTGTGATTTGCTAATTTTCTTTTCCTTTTTTTTCCCTCCACTTTTACAGCATCCTCCTCGCTTTCTCTTTGTTTTGTTTTTTTCCGATATATGTTTGTTGTTTTTGGACGACGAGATTTTTTTCGAGATACTTGTAACGCTAAGTAAGAAAATCGTACGTAATGGCAGGCAGACTTTGGTTCTATTTTGTTGGCTTGTGGAACAGAAGTAATGATGATTAACGGTCTTAGAGGGCAAGACTTAGAACAATTTCCTTATTACCCTATTGCGGTCTTAGGAGGATGCACTTAGAACAATTTCCTTATTACCCTATTACGGCCTTCTGGGGGAAGACTTAGAAAATATTTCCTTATTACGCTATTACGGTCTTCTGGGGCAAGACTTAGAAAAAATTTCCTTATTACGCTATTAAGGTCTTAGGGGGCAAGACTTAGGAAAAATTTACTTACAACCATGATGCGGTCTTAGGAGGATGCACTTAGAACAATTTCCTTATTACCCTATTACGGTGTTCTGGGGCAAGACTTTGAAAAATTTTCCTTATTACGCTATTACGGTCTTCTTGTGCAAGACTTAGAAAAAAAATCCTTATTACGCTATTGCGGTCTTAGGGCGCAAGACTTAGAAAAAATTTCCTTATTACCCTATTACGGTCTTCTGGTGCGAGACTGAAAAATTTTCCTTATTACGCTATTGCGGTCTTCTGGGGTAAGACTTAGAAAAATTTCCTTATTACGCTATTACGGTCTTCTTGGGCAAGACTTAGAAAAAATTTCCTTATTACGCTATTACGGTCTTAGGGGGCAAGACTTAGAAAAATTTTCCTTATTACGCTATTACGGTCTTCTTGGGCAAGACTTAGAAAAAATTTCCTTACAACCCTGTTGCGATCTTAGAAGGATGCACTTAGAACGGGCAAGACTTACAAAAAATTTCCTTATTACGCTATTACGGTCTTAGGGAGCAAGACTTAGAAAAGTTTCCTTACAACCCTGTTGCTGTCTTAGGAGGATGCACTTAGAACAATTTCCTTATTACCCTATTACGGTCTTCTTGGGCAAGACTTTGAAAAATTTTCCTTATTACGCTATTACGGTCTTCTTGGGCAAGACTTAGAAAAAATTTCCCTATAACCCTGTTGCGGTCTTAGGAGGATGCACTTACAACAATTTCCTTATTACCCTATTACGGTGTTCTGGGGCAAGACTTTGAAAAATTTTCCTTATTACGCTATTACGGTCTTCTTGGGCAAGACTTAGAAAAAATTTCCTTATTACGCTATTATGGTCTTAGGGGGCAAGACTTAGAAAAATTTCCTTACAACCCTGTTGCGGTCTTAGGAGGATGCACTTAGAACAATTTACTTATTATCCTATTACGGTGTTCTGGGGCAAGACTTAGAAAAAATGTTTTTATTACGGTCTTAGGGGGCAAGACTTTGTAAAATTTTCCTTATTACGCTATTACGGTCTTCTTGTGCAAGACTTAGAAAATTTTTCCTTATTACGCTATTACGGTCTTCTGGGGCAAGACTTAGAAAAATTTCCTTACAACCCTGTTGCGGTCTTAGGAGGATGCACTTAGATCAATTTTCTTATTTCCCTATTAGGGTCTTCTGCGGGAAGACTTAGAAAAATTTCCTTACAACCCTGTTGCGGTGTTAGAAGATGCACTTAGAACAATTTACTTATTCCCCTATTACTGTCTTCTAGGGCAAGACTTAGAAAAAATTTCCTTATTACGCTATTACGCTATTAGGGAGGCAAGACTTAGAAAAAATTTCCTTATTGCGCTATTACGGTCATCTGGGGCAAGACTTAGAAAAAATTTCCTTATTACACTATTACGTTCTTAGGGGGCAAGACTTAGAAAAAATTTCCTTATTACGCTATTACGGCCTTAGAGGGCAAGACTTAGAAAAATTTCCTTATTACCCTATTACGGTCTTCGGGGGCAAGACTCAGAAAAAATTTCCTTATTACGCTGTTGCAGTCTTAGGAGGATGCACTTAGAACGGGCAAGACTTAGAAAAAATTTCCTTATAACCCTGTTGCGGTCTTAGGAGGATGCACTTAGAACGGGCAAGACTTAGAAAAAATTTCCTTACAACTCTGTTGCGGTCTTAGGAGGATGCACTTAGAACGGGCAAGACTTAGAAAAAATTTCCTTATTACCCTATTACGGTCTTAGGGGGCAAGACTTAGAAAAATTTCCTTATAACCCTGTTGCGGTCTTAGGTGGATGCACTTAGAACGGGCAAGACTTAGAAAAAATTTCCTTATTACGCTATTACGGCCTTAGGGAGCAAGATTTAGAAAAATTTCCTTATTACCCTATTACGGCCTTAGAGGGCAAGACTTAGAAAAAATTTCCTTATTACGCTATTACGGTCTTCTGGGGCAAGACTTAGAAAAATTTCCTTATTACGCTGTTACGGCCTTAGAGGGCAAGACTTAGAAAAAATTTCCTTATTACGCTGTTGCGGTCTTAGGAGGATGCAGTTAGAACGGGCAAGACTTAGAAAAAATTTCTTATTACTCTATTACGGCCTTAGGGGGCAAGATTTAGAAAAATTTCCTTATTACCCTATTACGGCCTTAGAGGGCGAGACTTAGAAAAATTTCCTTATTACCCTATTACGGTCTACAGGGGCAAAACTTAGAAAAATTTTCTTATTACTCTATTACGGCCTTAGGGGGCAAGATTTAGAAAAATTTCCTTATTACCCTATTACGGCCTTAGAGGGCGAGACTTAGAAAAATTTCCTTATTACCCTATTACGGCCTTAGGAGGATGCACTTAGAACGGGCAAGACTTAGAAAAAATTGCCTTATTACGCTATTACGGTCTTAGGGGGCAAGACTTAGAAAAATTTCCTTATAACCCTGTTGCGGTCTTAGGAGGATGCACTTAGAACGGGCAAGACTTAGAAAAATTTCCTTATAACCCTGTTGCGGTCTTAGGAGGATGCAGTTAGAACGGGCAAGACTTAGAAAAAATTTCTTATTACTCTATTACGGCCTTAGGGGGCAAGACTTAGAAAAATTTCCTTATTACCCTATTACGGCCTTAGAGAGCGAGACTTAGAAAATATTTCCTTATTACGCTATTACGGTCTTAGGGGGCAAGACTCAGAAAAAATTTCCTTATAACGCTATTACGGTCTTAGGGAGCAAGACTTAGAAAAATTTCCTTACAACCCTGTTGCGGTCTTAGGAGGATGCACTTAGAACGGGCAAGACTTAGAAAAAATTTCCTTATAACGCTATTACGGTCTTAGGGAGCAAGACTTAGAAAAATTTCCTTATAACCCTGTTGCGGTCTTAGGAGGATGCACTTAGAACGGGCAAGACTTAGAAAAAATTTCCTTATTACGCTATTACGGTCTTAGGGGGCAAGACTCAGAAAAAAATTCCTTATTACGCTATTATGGTCTTAGGGGGCAAGACTTAGAAAAAATTTCCTTACAACCCTGTTGCGGTCTTAGGATGATGCAGTTAGAACGGGCAAGACTTAGAAAAAATTTCTTATAACCCTGTTGCGGTCTTAGGAGGATGCAGTTAGAACGGGCAAGACTTAGAAAAAATTTCCTTATTACGCGATTACGGTCGTAGGGGGCAAGACTTAGAAAAATTTCCTTATTAGGCTGTTACGGCCTTAGAGGGCAAGACTTAGAAAAAATTTCCTTATTACTCTATTACGGCCTTAGGGAGCAAGACTTAGAAAAATTTCCTTATAACCCTGTTGCGGTCTTAGGAGGATGCACTTAGAACGGGCAAGACTTAGAAAAAATTTCCTTATTACGCTATTACGGTCTTAGGGGGCAAGACTCAGAAAAAATTTCCTTATTACGCTATTATGGTCTTAGGGGGCAAGACTTAGAAAAAATTTCCTTACAACCCTGTTGCGGTCTTAGGATGATGCAGTTAGAACGGGCAAGACTTAGAAAAAATTTCTTATAACCCTGTTGCGGTCTTAGGAGGATGCAGTTAGAACGGGCAAGACTTAGAAAAAATTTCCTTATTACGCTATTACGGTCTTCTGGGGCAAGACTTAGAAAAATTTCCTTATAACCCTGTTGCGGTCTTAGGAGAATGCAGTTAGAACGGGCAAGACTTAGAAAAAATTTCTTATTAACCTATTACGGCCTTAGAGGGCGAGACTTAGAAAAATTTCCTTATTACCCTATTACGGCCTTAGAGGGCGAGACTTAGAAAAAATTTCCTTATTACGCTATTACGGTCTTAGGGGGCAAGACTTAGAAAAAATTTCCTTATTACGCTGTTGCGGTCTTAGGAGGATGCAGTTAGAACGGGCAAGACTTAGAAAAAATTTCTTATTACTCTATTACGGCCTTAGGGGGCAAGATTTAGAAAAATTTCCTTATTACTCTATTACGGCCTTAGGGGGCAAGACTTAGAAAAAATTTCCTTATTACGCTGTTGCGGTCTTAGGAGGATGCAGTTAGAACGGGCAAGACTTAGAAAAAATTTCTTATTACTCTATTACGGCCTTAGGGGGCAAGATTTAGAAAAATTTCCTTATTACCCTATTACGGCCTTAGAGGGCGAGACTTAGAAAAATTTCCTTATTACGCTATTACCGTCTTAGGGGGCAAGACTTAGAAAAATTTCCCTATTACCCTATTACGGTCTTAGGGGACAAGACTCAGAAAAAATTTCCTTATAACGCTATTACGGTCTTAGGGAGCAAGACTTAGAAAAATTTCCTTATAACCCTGTTGCGGTCTTAGGAGGATGCACTTAGAACGGGCAAGACTTAGAAAAAATTTCCTTATTACGCTATTACGGTCTTAGGGGGCAAGACTCAGAAAAAATTTCCTTATTACGCTATTATGGTCTTAGGGGGCAAGACTTAGAAAAAATTTCCTTACAACCCTGTTGCGGTCTTAGGATGATGCAGTTAGAACGGGCAAGACTTAGAAAAATTTTCTTATAACCCTGTTGCGGTCTCAGGAGGATGCAGTTAGAACGGGCAAGACTTAGAAAAAATTTCTTATTACTCTATTACGGCCTTAGGGGGCAAGATTTAGAAAAATTTCCTTATTACCCTATTACGGCCTTAGAGGGCGAGACTTAGAAAAAATTCCTTATTACCCTATTACGGCCTTAAGAGGATGCACTTAGAACGGGCAAGACTTAGAAAAAATTTCCTTATTACCCTGTTGCGGTCTTAGGAGGATACAGTTAGAACGGGCAAGACTTAGAAAAAATTTCTTATTACTCTATTACGGCCTTAGGGGGCAAGATTTAGAAACATTTCCTTATTACCCTATTACGGCCTTAGAGGGCGAGACTTAGAAAAATTTCCTTATTACCCTATTACGGCCTTAGAGGGCGAGACTTAGAAAAAATTTCCTTATTACGCTATTACGGTCTTAGGGGGCAAGACTCAGAAAAAATTTCCTTATTACGCTATTACGGTCTTAGGGAGCAAGACTTAGAAAAATTTCCTTATAACCCTGTTGCGGTCTTAGGAGGATGCACTTAGAACGGGCAAGACTTAGAAAAATTTCCTTATAACCCTCTTGCGGTCTTAGGAGGATGCAGTTAGAACGGGCAAGACTTAGAAAAAATTTCTTATTACTCTATTACGGCCTTAGGGGGCAAGATTTAGAAACATTTCCTTATTACCCTATTACGGCCTTAGAGGGCGAGACTTAGAAAAATTTCCTTATAACCCTGTTGCGGTCTTAGGAGGATGCACTTAGAACGGGAAAGACTTACAAAAAATTTCCTTATAACCCTGTTGCGGTCTTCGGGGGCAAGACTTTGAAAAATTTCCTTACATCCCTATTGCGGTCTTAGGAGGATGCACTTAGAAAAATTTCCTTATTACGCTATTACGGTCTTAGGGGCCAAGACTTAGAAAAAATTTCCTTACAACCGTGTTGCGGTCTTAGGAGGATGCACTTAGAACGGGCAAGACTTAGAGAAATGTCCTTATTACGCTATTACGGTCTTAGGGGCCAAGACTTAGAAAAAATTTCCTTACAACCGTGTTGCGGTCTTAGGAGGATGCACTTAGAACGGGCAAGACTTAGAGAAATGTCCTTATTACGCTATTGCGGTCTTAGTGGGCAAGACTTAGAAAAATTTCCTTACAACCCTATTGCGGTCTTAGGAGGATGCACTTAGAACGGGCAAGGCTTAGAAAAAATTTCCTTATTACGCTATTGCGGTCTTCGTTGGCAAGACTTAGAAAAAATTTTCTTATAACCCTCTTACCGTCTTAGGGGGCAAGACTTAGAAAAATTTCCTTATAACCCTATTACGGTTTTCGAGGGCAAGACTTAGAACAATTTCCTTATAACCCTATTGCGGTCTTAGGAGGATGCACTTAGAACGGGAAAGACTTAGAAAAAATTTCGTTATTACCCTATTACGGTCTTAGGGGGCAAGACTTAGAAAAATTTCCTTACAACCGTGTTGCGGTCTTAGGAGGATGCACTTAGAACGGGAAAGACTTAGAAATAATTTCCTTATTACCCTATTACGGTCTTAGGGGGCAAGACTTAGAAAAATTTCCTTATTACGCTATTACGGTCTTAGGGGGCAAGACTTAGAAAAATTTCCTTATTACGCTATTACGGTCTTACGGGGCAAGACTTAGAAAAATTTCCTTATAACCCTGTTGCGGTCTTAGGAGGATGCACTTAGAACAATTTCCCTATTACCCTATTACGGTCTTCTGGGGGGAGACTTTGAAAATTTTTCCTTTTTACGCTATTACGGTCTTCTGGGGCAAGACTTAGAAAAATTTCCTTACAACCCTGTTGCGGTCTTAGGAGGATGCACTTAGAACGGGCAAGACTTAGAAAAAATTTCCTTATTACGCTATTACGGTCTAAGAGGGCAAGACTTAGAGTAATTTTCCTTATTACGGTCTTAGGGGGCAACACTTAGAAAAATTTCCTTATAACCGTGTTGCGGTCTTAGGAGGATGCACTTAGAACGGGCAAGACTTAGAAAAAGTTTCCTTACAACCCTGTTGCGGTCTTAATAGGATGCACTTAGAACGGGCAAGGACTTAGAAAAAATTTCATTATTACGCTATTACGGTCTTAGGGGGCAAGACTTAGAAAAATTTTCGTTATTACGATCTTAGGGGGCAAGACTTAGAAAAATTTCCTTATTACGCTATTACGGTCTTAGGGGGCAAGACTTAGAAAAATTTCCTTATTACGCTATTACGGTCTTACGGGGCAAGACTTAGAAAAATTTCCTTTTAACCCTGTTGCGGTCTTAGGAGGATGCACTTAGAACGGGCAAGACTTAGAAAAAATTTCCTTACAACCCTGTTGCGGTCTTAGGAGGATGCACTTAGAACGGGCAAGGACTTAGAAAAAATTTCCTTATTACGCTATTACGGTCTTAGGGGGCAAGACTTAGAAAATTTTTCGTTATTACGGTCTTAGGGGGCAAGACTTAGAAAAATTTTCGTTATTACGGTCTTAGGGGGCAAGACTTAGAACAATTTTCGTTATTACGGTCTTAGGGGGCAAGACTTAGAAAAATTTCCTTATTACGGTCTTAGGAGGAGGCACTTAGAACGGGCAAGACTTAGAAAAAATTTCCTTATTACGCTATTACGGTCTTAGGGGGCAACACTTAGAAAAATTTCCTTACAACCGTGTTGCGGTCTTAGGAGGATGCACTTAGAACGGGCAAGACTTAGAAAAAATTTCCTTATTACGCTATTACGGTCTTCGTGGGCAAGACTTAGAAAAAATTTCCTCATTACGCTATTACCGTCTTAGGGGCCAAGACTTAGAAAAAATTTCCTTATTACGCTATTACGGTCTTAGGGGGCAAGACTTAGAAAAAATTTCCTTATTACCCTATTACGGTCTTCTGGGGCAAGACTTAGAAAAATTTCCTTATAACGCTGTTGCGGTCTTAGGAGGATGCACTTAGAACGGGCAAGACTTAGAAAAAATTTCCTTACAACCGTGTTGCGGTCTTAGGAGGATGCACTTAGAAAGGGCAAGACTTAGAAAAATTTCCTTACAACCGTGTTGCGGTCTTTGGAGGATGCACTTAGAAAGGGCAAGACTTAGAAAAATTTCCTTACAACCGTGTTGCGGTCTTAGGAGGATGCACTTAGAACGGGCAAGACTTAGAAAAATTTCCTTATTACCCTGTTGCGGTCTTAGGAGGATGCCCTTAGAACAATTTCCTTATTACCCTGTTACGGTCTTCGTTGGCAAGACTTAGAAAAATGACTTAGGAGGGTTAGGAGGATGCACTTAGAACGGGCAAGACTTAGAAAAAAATTCCTTATTACGCTATTACTGTCTTAGGAGGATGCACTTAGAACGGGCAAGACTTAGAAAAAATTTCCTTATTACGCTATTACTGTCTTCGTGGGCAAGACTTAGAAAAATTTCCTTACAACCGTGTTGCGGTCTTAGGAGGATGCACTTAGAAAGGGCAAGACTTAGAAAAATTTCCTTACAACCGTGTTGCGGTCTTAGGAGGATGCACTTAGAACGGGCAAGACTTAGAAAAAATTTCCTTACAACCCTGTCGCGGTCTTAGGAGGATGCACTTAGAACAATTTCCTTATTACGCTATTACGGTCTTCGGGGGCAAGACTTAGAAAAAACATATTATTACCCTATTACGGTCTTAGGGGGCAAGACTTCGAAAAATTTCCTTACATCCCTCTTGCGGTCTTAGGAGGATGCACTTAGAGCAATTTCCTTATTCCCCTATTACGGTCTTCGGGGGCAAGACTTAGAAAAAATTTCCTTACAACCGTGTTGCGGTCTTAGGAGGATGCACTTAGAACGGGCAAGACTTAGAAAAAATTTCCTTATTACGCTATTACGGTTTTCGGGGGCAAGACTTAGAAAAATTTCCTTATAACCCTGTTGCGGTCTTAGGAGGATGCACTTAGAACGGGCAAGACTTAGAAAAAATTTCCTTATTACGCTATTACGGTCTTAGGGGGCAAGACTTAGAAAAAATTTCCTTATTACGCTTTTGCGGTCTTCGTTGACAAGACTTAGAAAAAAATTTCCTCATTACCCTATTACGGTCTTAGGGCGCAAGACTTAGAGAAAATTTCCTTATTACGCTATTACGGTCTTAGGGGGCAAGACTTAGAAAAATTTCCTTATAACCCTATTACGGTCTTAGGGGGCAAGACTTAGAAAAATTTCGTTATAACGCTATTTCGGTCTTAGGGGGCAAGACTTAGAAAAATTTCCTTATAACGCTGTTGCGGTCTTAGGAGGATGCACTTAGAACGGGCAAGACTTAGAAAAAATTTCCTTACAACCCTGTTGCGGTCTTAGGAGGATGCACTTAGAACAATTTCCTTATTACACTATTACGGTCTTAGGGGGCAAGACTTAGAAAAAACATATTATTCCCCTATTACGGTCTTCGGGGGCAAGACTTAGAAAAAATTTCCTTACAACCGTGTTGCGGTCTTAGGAGGATGCACTTAGAACGGGCAAGACGTAGAAAAAATTTCCTTATTACCCTATTACGGACTTAGGGGGCAAGACTTAGAAAAAATTTCCTTACAACCGTGTTGCGCACTTAGGAGGATGCACTTAGAACGGGCAAGACTTAGAAAATATTTCCTTATTACGCTATTACGGACTTAGGGGGCAAGACTTAGAAAAATTTCCTTATAACCCTCTTGCGGTCTTAGGAGGATGCACTTAGAACAATTTCCTTATTACGTTATTGCGGTCTTAGGGGGCAAGACTTAGAAAAAATGTCCTTATTACGCTATTACGGTATTACGGGGCAAGACTTAGAAAAAAATTTCCTTATTACGCTATTACGGTCTTAGGGGGCAAGACTCAGAAAAAATTTCCTTATTACGCTATTGCGGTCTTCGTTGGCAAGACTTAGAAAAAAATTTCCTCATTACCCTATTACGGTCTTAGGGCGCAAGACTTAGAGAAAATTTCCTTAGTACGCTATTACGGTCTTAGGGGGCAAGACTTAGAAAAAAATTTCATCATTACCCTATTACGGTCTTAGGGCGCAAGACTTAGAAAAAATTTCCTTATAACCCTGTTGCGGTCTTAGGAGGATGCACTTAGAACGGGCAAGACTTAGAAAAAATTTCCTTATTACGCTATTACGGTCTTAGGGGGCAAGACTTAGAAAAATTTCCTTATAACCCTGTCGCGGTCTTAGGAGGATGCACTTAGAACGGGCAAGACTTAGAAAAAATTTCCTTATTGCGCTATTACGGTCTTAGGGGGCAAGACTTAGAAAAATTTCCTTATAACCCTGTTGCGGTCTTCGGGGGCAAGACTTTGAAAAATTTCCTTACATCCCTATTGCGGTCTTAGGAGGATGCACTTAGAACAATTTCCTTATTACCCTATTACGGTCTTAGGGGGCAAGGCTTAGAAAAAAAATTCCTTACAACCCTCTTGCGGTCTTAGGAGGATGCACTTAGAACGGGCAAGATTTAGAAAAAATTTCGTTATTACGCTATTACTGTCTTAGGGGGCAAGACTTAGAAAAATTTCCTTATAACCCTGTAGCGGTCTTAGGAGGATGCACTTAGAACGGGGAAGACTTAGAAAAAATGTCCTTATTACGCTATTACGGTCTTAGGGGGCAAGACTTAGAAAAAAATTTCCTTACAACCCTGTTGCGGTCTTAGGAGGATGCACTTAGAGCAATTTCCTTATTCCCCTATTACTGTCTTCTGGGGCAAGACTTAGAAAAAATTTCCTTATTACCCTATTACTGTCTTCTTGGGCAAGACTTAGAAAAATTTCCTTACAACCCTGTTGCGGTCTTAGGAGGATGCAGTTAGAACGGGCAAGACTTAGAAAAAATTTCCTTATTACGCTATTACGGTCTTCTGGGGCAAGACTTAGAAAAAATGTTTTTATTACGGTCTTCGTTGGCAAGACTTAGAAAAAATTTCCTTATTACGCTATTACGGTCTTAGGGGGCAAGACTTAGAAAAAATTTCCTTATTACGCTATTGCGGTCTTCGTTGGCAAGACTTAGAAAAAAATTTCCTCATTACCCTATTACGGTCTTAGGGCGCAAGACTTAGAGAAAATTTCCTTAGTACGCTATTACGGTCTTAGGGGGCAAGACTTAGAAAAAAATTTCCTCATTACCCTATTACGGTCTTAGGGCGCAAGACTTAGAGAAAATTTCCTTAGTACGCTATTACGGTCTTAGGGCGCTAGACTTAGAAAAAATTTCCTTATAACCCTGTTGCGGTCTTAGGAGGATGCACTTAGAACGGGCAAGACTTATAAAAAATTTCCTTATTACGCTATTACGGTCTTAGGGGGCAAGACTTAGAAAAAATTTCCTTATTACGCTATTGCGGTCTTCGTTGGCAAGACTTAGAAAAAAATTTCCTCATTACCCTATTACGGTCTTAGGGCGCAAGACTTAGAGAAAATTTCCTTAGTACGCTATTACGGTCTTAGGGGGCAAGACTTAGAAAAAAATTTCCTCATTACCCTATTACGGTCTTAGGGCGCAAGACTTAGAGAAAATTTCCTTATAACCCTGTTGCGGTCTTAGGAGGATGCACTTAGAACGGGCAAGACTTAGAAAAAATTTCCTTATTACGCTATTACGGTCTTAGGGGGCAAGACTTAGAAAAAATTTCCTTATTACGCTATTGCGGTCTTAGGGGGCAAGACTTAGAAAAATTTCCTTATAACCCTGTTGCGGTCTTAGGAGGATGCACTTACAACGGGCAAGTCTTAGAAAAAATTTCCTTATTACCCTATTACGGCCTTAGAGGGCAAGACTTAGGAAAAATTTCCTTATTACGCTATTACGGTCTAAGGGGCAAGACTTAGAAAAAATTTCCTTATTACCCTATTACGGTCTTAGGGGGCAAGACTCAGAAAAAATTCCTTATTACGCTATTACGGTCTTAGGGGGCAAGACTTAGAAAAAATTTCCTTACAACCCTGTTGCGGTCTTAGGATGATGCGGTTAGAACGGGCAAGACTTAGAAAAAATTTCCTTATTACGCTATTGCGGTCTTCGTTGGCAAGACTTAGAAAAAAATTTCCTCATTACCCTATTACGGTCTTAGGGCGCAAGACTTAGAGAAAATTTCCTTAGTACGCTATTACGGTCTTAGGGGGAAAGACTTAGAAAAAAATTTCCTCATTACCCTATTACGGTCTTAGGGCGCAAGACTTAGAGAAAATTTCCTTATAACCCTGTTGCGGTCTTAGGAGGATGCACTTAGAACGGGCAAGACTTAGAAAAAATTTCCTTATTACGCTATTACGGTCTTAGGGGGCAAGACTTAGAAAAAATTTCCTTATTACGCTATTGCGGTCTTAGGGGGCAAGACTTAGAAAAATTTCCTTATAACCCTGTTGCGGTCTTAGGAGGATGCACTTAGAACGGGCAAGTCTTAGAAAAAATTTCCTTATTACCCTATTACGGCCTTAGAGGGCAAGACTTAGGAAAAATTTCCTTATTACGCTATTACGGTCTAAGGGGCAAGACTTAGAAAAAATTTCCTTATTACCCTATTACGGTCTTAGGGGGCAAGACTCAGAAAAAATTCCTTATTACGCTATTACGGTCTTAGGGGCAAGACTCAGAAAAAATTTCCTTATTACGCTATTACGGTTTTCGGGGGCAAGACTTAGAAAAAATTTCCTTACAACCCTGTTGCGGTCTTAGGGGGATGCACTTAGAACAATTTCCTTATTACGCTGTTGCGGTCTTAGGGGGCAAGATTTAGAAAAAATTTCTTATTACCCTATTACGGCCTTAGAGGGCAAGACTTAGAACAATTTCCTTATTACCCTATTACGGTCTTCGTTGGCAAGACTTAGAAAAAATTTCCTTATAACGCTATTGCTGTCTTCTTGGGCAAGACTTAGAAAAAATTTCCTTATTACGCTATTACGGTCTTAGGGGGCAAGACTTAGAAAAAATTTCCTTATTACCCTACTGCGGTCTTAGGGGGCGAGACTTTGAGAAATTTCCTTATTACCCTATTACGGTCTTAGGGGGCAAGACTCAGCAAAAATTCCTTATTACGCTATTACGGTCTTAGGGGGCAAGACTTAGAAAAAATTTCCTTATTACCCTACTGCGGTCTTAGGGGGCGAGACTTTGAGAAATTTCCTTATTACCCTATTACGGTCTTAGGGGGCAAGACTCAGCAAAAATTCCTTATTACGCTATTACGGTCTTAGGGGGCAAGACTTAGAAAAAATTTCCTTACAACCCTGTTGCGGTCTTAGGATGATGCGGTTAGAACGGGCAAGACTTAGAAAAAATTTCCTTATTACGCTATTGCGGTCTTCGTTGGCAAGACTTAGAAAAAAATTTCCTCATTACCCTATTACGGTCTTAGGGCGCAAGACTTAGAGAAAATTTCCTTAGTACGCTATTACGGTCTTAGGGGGAAAGACTTAGAAAAAAATTTCCTCATTACCCTATTACGGTCTTAGGGCGCAAGACTTAGAGAAAATTTCCTTATAACCCTGTTGCGGTCTTAGGAGGATGCACTTAGAACGGGCAAGACTTAGAAAAAATTTCCTTATTACGCTATTACGGTCTTAGGGGGCAAGACTTAGAAAAAATTTCCTTATTACGCTATTGCGGTCTTAGGGGGCAAGACTTAGAAAAATTTCCTTATAACCCTGTTGCGGTCTTAGGAGGATGCACTTAGAACGGGCAAGTCTTAGAAAAAATTTCCTTATTACCCTATTACGGCCTTAGAGGGCAAGACTTAGGAAAAATTTCCTTATTACGCTATTACGGTCTAAGGGGCAAGACTTAGAAAAAATTTCCTTATTACCCTATTACGGTCTTAGGGGGCAAGACTCAGAAAAAATTCCTTATTACGCTATTACGGTCTTAGGGGGCAAGACTCAGAAAAAATTTCCTTATTACGCTATTACGGTTTTCGGGGGCAAGACTTAGAAAAAATTTCCTTACAACCCTGTTGCGGTCTTAGGGGGATGCACTTAGAACAATTTCCTTATTACGCTGTTGCGGTCTTAGGGGGCAAGATTTAGAAAAAATTTCTTATTACCCTATTACGGCCTTAGAGGGCAAGACTTAGAACAATTTCCTTATTACCCTATTACGGTCTTCGTTGGCAAGACTTAGAAAAAATTTCCTTATAACGCTATTGCTGTCTTCTTGGGCAAGACTTAGAAAAAATTTCCTTATTACGCTATTACGGTCTTAGGGGGCAAGACTTAGAAAAAATTTCCTTATTACCCTACTGCGGTCTTAGGGGGCGAGACTTTGAGAAATTTCCTTATTACCCTATTACGGTCTTAGGGGGCAAGACTCAGCAAAAATTCCTTATTACGCTATTACGGTCTTAGGGGGCAAGACTTAGAAAAAATTTCCTTATTACCCTATTACGGTCTTCTGGGGCAAGACTTAGAAAATTTTTCCTTATTACCCTACTGCGGTCTTAGGGGGCGAGACTTTGAAAAATTTCCTTATTACCCTATTACGGTCTTAGGGGGCAAGACTTAGAAAAAATTTCCTTATTACCCTATTACGGTCTTCTGGGGCAAGACTTAGAAAATTTTTCCTTATTACCCTACTGCGGTCTTAGGGGGCGAGACTTTGAAAAATTTCCTTATTACCCTATTACGGTCTTAGGGGGCAAGACTTAGAAAAATTTCCTTATTACGCTATTACGGTCTTAGGAGGCAAGACTTAGAA
The DNA here is from genome assembly GCA_035771165.1 of Paragorgia papillata. Taxonomy (NCBI): domain Eukaryota; kingdom Metazoa; phylum Cnidaria; class Anthozoa; order Scleralcyonacea; family Coralliidae; genus Paragorgia; species Paragorgia papillata. Next base: position 445,332 of record JAWNZC010000097.1, read on the forward strand.
CAATTTCCTTATTACCCTATTACGGTCTTCTGGGGCAAGACTTAGAAAATTTTTCCTTATTACCCTATTACTGTCTTAGGGGGCGAGACTTTGAAAAATTTCCTTATTACCCTATTACGGTCTTAGGGGGCAAGACTCAGCAAAAATTCCTTATTACGCTATTACGGTCTTAGGGGGCAAGACTCAGCAAAAATTCCTTATTACGCTATTACGGTCTTAGGGGGCAAGACTCAGAAAAAATTTCCTTATTAGGCTATTATGGTCTTAGGGGGCAAGACTTAGAAAAAATTTCCTTACAACCCTGTTGCGGTCTTAGGAGGATGCACTTAGAACGGGCAAGACTTAGAAAAAGTTTCCTTACAACCCTGTTGCGGTCTTAGGATGATGCACTTAGAACGGGCAAGACTTAGAAAAAATTTCCTTATAACGCTATTACGGTCTTAGGGGGCAAGACTTAGAAAAAATTTCCTTATTACGTACTATTACGGTCTTCTGGGGCAAGACTTAGAAAAAATGTTTTTATTACGGTCTTCGTTGGCAAGACTTAGAAAAAATTTCCTTATTACGCTATTACGTTCTTCTGCGGGAAGACTTAGAAAAAATTTCCTTATTACGCTATTACGGTCTTAGGGGGCAAGACTTAGAAAAAATTTCCTTATAACCCTGTTGCGGTCTTAGGAGAATGCAGTTAGAACGGGCAAGACTTAGAAAAAATTTCCTTATTACGCTATTACGGTCTTAGGGGGCAAGACTTAGAAAAATTTCCTTATTACCCTATTACGGCCTTAGAGGGCGAGACTTAGAAAAAATTTCCTTATAACGCTATTACGGTCTTAGGGGGAAGACTTAGAAAAAATTTCCTTATTACGCTATTGCGGTCTTAGGGGGCAAGACTTAGAAAAATTTCCTTATTACGCTATTACGGTCTTAGGGGGCAAGACTTAGAAAAAAATTTCCTTATAACCCTATTGCGGTCTTAGGAGGATGCACTTAGAACGGGCAAGACTTAGAAAAAATTTCCTTATTGCGCTATTACGGTCTTAGGGGGCAAGACTTAGAAAAATTTTCGTTGTTACGGTCTTAGGGGGCGACACTTAGAAAAATTTCCTTATAACGCTATTACGGTCTTAGGGAGCAAGACTTAGAAAAATTTCCTTATAACCCTGTTGCGGTCTTAGGAGGATGCACTTAGAACAATTTCGTTATTCCCCTATTACTGTCTTCTGCGGGAAGACTTAGAAAATATTTCCTCATTACCCTATTACGGTCTTAGGGCGCAAGACTTAGAAAAATTTCCTTATAACGCTATTACGGTCTTAGGGAGCAAGACTTAGAAAAATTTCCTTATAACCCTGTTGCGGTCTTAGGAGGATGCACTTAGAACAATTTCGTTATTCCCCTATTACTGTCTTCTGCGGGAAGACTTAGAAAATATTTCCTCATTACCCTATTACGGTCTTAGGGCGCAAGACTTAGAAAAATTTCCTTATAACCCTGTTGCGGTCTTAGGAGGATGCACTTAGAACGGGCAAGACTTAGAAAAAATTTCCTTATTACGCTATTACGTTCTTCTGCGGGAAGACTTAGAAAAAATTTCCTTATTACGCTATTACGGCCTTAGAGGGCAAGACTTAGAAAAAATTTCCTTATAACCCTGTTGCGGTCTTAGGAGGATGCAGTTAGAACGGGCAAGACTTAGAAAAAATTTCCTTATTACGCTATTACGGTCTTAGGGGGCAAGACTTAGAAAAATTTCCTTATTACCCTATTACGGCCTTAGAGGGCGAGACTTAGAAAAAATTTCCTTATAACGCTATTACGGTCTTAGGGGGCAAGACTTAGAAAAAATTTCCTTATTACGCTATTGCGGTCTTAGGGGGCAAGACTTAGAAAAATTTCCTTATTACGCTATTACGGTCTTAGGGGGCAAGACTTAGAAAAAAATTTCCTTATAACCCTATTGCGGTCTTAGGAGGATGCACTTAGAACGGGCAAGACTTAGAAAAAATTTCCTTATTACGCTATTACGGTCTTAGGGGGCAAGACTTAGAAAAATTTCCTTATAACCCTGTTGCGGTCTTAGGAGGATGCACTTAGAACGGGCAAGACTTAGAAAAAATTTCCTTATTGCGCTATTACGGTCTTAGGGGGCAAGACTTAGAAAAATTTTCGTTGTTACGGTCTTAGGGGGCAACACTTAGAAAAATTTCCTTACAACCGTGTTGCGGTCTTAGGAGGATGCACTTAGAACGGGCAAGACTTAGAAAAAATTTCCTTATTACGCTATTACTGTCTTAGGGGGCAAGACTTAGAAAAATTTCCTTATAACCCTGTTGCGGTCTTAGGAGGATGCAGTTAGAACGGGCAAGACTTAGAAAAAATTTCCTTATAACGCTATTACGGTCTTAGGGGGCAAGACTTAGAAAAATTTTCGTTGTAACGGTCTTAGGGGGCAACACTTAGAAAAATTTCCTTACAACCGTGTTGCGGTCTTAGGAGGATGCACTTAGAACGGGCAAGACTTAGAAAAAATTTCCTTATTACGCTATTACTGTCTTAGGGGGCAAGTCTTAGAAAAATTTCCTTATAACCCTGTTGCGGTCTTAGGAGGATGCAGTTAGAACGGGCAAGACTTAGAAAAAGTTTCCTTATAACGCTATTACTGTCTTAGGGAGCAAGACTTAGAAAAATTTCATTATAACCCTGTTGCGGTCTTAGGAGGATGCACTTAGAACAATTTCGTTATTCCCCTATTACTGTCTTCTGCGGGAAGACTTAGAAAATATTTCCTCATTACCCTATTACGGTCTTAGGGCGCAAGACTTAGAAAAATTTCCTTATAACCCTGTTGCGGTCTTAGGAGGATGCACTTAGAACGGGCAAGACTTAGAAAAAATTTCCTTATTACGCTATTACGTTCTTCTGCGGGAAGACTTAGAAAAAATTTCCTTATTACGCTATTACGGTCTTAGGGGGCAAGACTTAGAAAAATTTCCTTATTACCCTATTACGGCCTTAGAGGGCAAGACTTAGAAAAAATTTCCTTATAACCCTGTTGCGGTCTTAGGAGGATGCACTTAGAACAATTTCGTTATTCCCCTATTACTGTCTTCTGCGGGAAGACTTAGAAAAATTTCCGTATTACGCTATTACGTTCTTCTGCGGGAAGACTTAGAAAAAATTTCCTTATTACGCTATTACGGTCTTAGGGGGCAAGACTTAGAAAAAATTTCCTTATTACGCTATTACGGTCTTAGGGGGCAAGACTTAGAAAAATTTCCTTATTACGCTATTACGGTCTTAGGGGGCAAGACTTAGAAAAAATTTCCTTATAACCCTGTTGCGGTCTTAGGAGGATGCAGTTAGAACGGGCAAGACTTAGAAAAAATTTCCTTATTACGCTATTGCGGTCTTAGGGGGCAAGACTTAGAAAAATTTCCTTATTACCCTGTTGCGGTCTTAGGGCGCAAGACTTAGAAAAATTTCCTTATAACCCTGTTGCGGTCTTAGGAGGATGCACTTAGAACGGGCAAGACTTAGAAAAAATTTCCTTATTACGCTATTACGTTCTTCTGCGGGAAGACTTAGAAAAAATTTCCTTATTACGCTATTACGGTCTTAGGGGGCAAGACTTAGAAAAAATTTCCTTATTACGCTATTACGGTCTTAGGGGGAAAGACTTAGAAAAATTTCCTTATAACCCTGTTGCGGTCTTAGGAGGATGCACTTAGAACGGGCAAGACTTAGAAAAAGTTTCCTTATTACGCTATTACGTTCTTCTGCGGGAAGACTTAGAAAAAATTTCCTTATTACGCTATTACGTTCTTAGGGGGCAAGACTTAGAAAAAATTTCCTTATAACCCTGTTGCGGTCTTAGGAGGATGCACTTAGAACGGGCAAGACTTAGAAAAAATTTCCTTATTACGCTATTACGTTCTTAGGGGGCAAGACTTAGAAAAAATTTCCTTATTACCCTATTACGGCCTTAGAGGGCGAGACTTAGAAAAAATTTCCTTATAACGCTATTACGGTCTTAGGGGGCAAGACTTAGAAAAATTTCCTTATTACCCTATTACGGTCTTAGGGCGCAAGACTTAGAAAAATTTCCTTATAACCCTGTTGCGGTCTTAGGAGGATGCACTTAGAACGGGCAAGACTTAGAAAAAATTTCCTTATTACGCTATTACGTTCTTAGGGGGCAAGACATAGAAAAAATTTCCTTATTACCCTATTACGGCCTTAGAGGGCGAGACTTAGGAAAAATTTCCTTATAACGCTATTACGGTCTTAGGGGGCAAGACTTAGAAAAATTTCCTTATTACCCTATTACGGTCTTAGGGCGCAAGACTTAGAAAAATTTCCTTATAACCCTGTTGCGGTCTTAGGAGGATGCACTTAGAACGGGCAAGACTTAGAAAAAATTTCCTTATTACGCTATTACGTTCTTCTGCGGGAAGACTTAGAAAAAATTTCCTTATTACCCTATTACGGTCTTAGGGGGCAAGACTTAGAAAAAATTCCTTATAACCCTGTTGCGGTCTTAGGAGGATGCACTTAGAACGGGCAAGACTTAGAAAAAATTTCCTTATAACGCTATTACGGTCTTAGGGGGCAAGACTTAGAAAAAATTTCCTTATTACGCTATTACGGTCTTAGGAGGATGCACTTAGAACGGGCAAGACTTAGAAAAAAATTTCCTCATTACCCTGTTGCGGTCTTCGGGGGCAAGACTTTGAAAAATTTCCTTACATCCCTCTTGCGGTCTTAGGAGGATGCACTTAGAACAATTTCCTTATTACCCTATTACGGTCTTAGGGGGCAAGACTTAGAAAAAATTTCCTTATTACGCGATTACGGTCTTAGGGGGCAAGACTTAGAAAAATTTCCTTATAACCCGGTTGCGGTCTTAGGAGGATGCACTTAGAACGGGCAAGACTTAGAAAAATTTGCTTATAACCCTGTTGCGGTCTTAGGAGGATGCACTTAGAACAATTTCCTTATTACCCTATTACGGTCTTCTGCGGGAAGACTTAGAAAATTTTTCCTTATTACGCTATTACGGTCTTCTTGGGCAAGATTTAGAAAAAATTTCCTTATTACGCTATAACGCTCTTCTGGGGCAAGACTTAGAAAAATTTCCTTATAACCCTGTTGCGGTCTTAGGAGGATGCACTTAGAACGGGCAAGACTTAGAAAAAATTTCCTTATTGCGCTATTACGGTCTTAGGGGGCAAGACTTAGAAAAATTTCCTTATAACCCTGTTGCGGTCTTAGGAGGATGCACTTAGAACGGGCAAGACTTAGAAAAAATGTCCTTATTACGCTATTACGTTCTTCTGCGGGAAGACTTAGAAAAAATTTCCTTATAACGCTATTACGGTCTTAGGGGGCAAGACTTAGAAAAAATTTCCTTATTACGTACTATTACGGTCTTCTGGGGCAAGACTTAGAAAAAATGTTTTTATTACGGTCTTCGTTGGCAAGACTTAGAAAAAATTTCCTTATTACGCTATTACGTTCTTCTGCGGGAAGACTTAGAAAAAATTTCCTTATAACCCTGTTGCGGTCTTAGGAGGATGCACTTAGAACGGGCAAGACTTAGAAAAAATTTCCTTATAACGCTATTACGGTCTTAGGGGGCAAGACTTAGAAAAAATTTCCTTATTACGCTATTTTGTCTTAGGGGGCAAGACTTAGAAAAAAAATTCCTTACAACCCTCTTGCGGTCTTAGGAGGATGCACTTAGAACGGGCAAGACTTAGAAAAAATTTCCTTATTACGCTATTGCGGTCTTCGTTGGCAAGACTTAGAAAAAAATTTCCTCATTACCCTATTACGGTCTTAGGGCGCAAGACTTAGAGAAAATTTCCTTAGTACGCTATTACGGTCTTAGGGCGCAAGACTTAGAGAAAATTTCCTTAGTACGCTATTACGGTCTTAGGGGGCAAGACTTAGAAAAAAATTTCCTCATTACCCTATTACGGTCTTAGGAGGATGCACTTAGAACGGGCAAGACTTAGAAAAAATTTCCTTATTGCGCTATTACGGTCTTAGGGGGCAAGACTTAGAAAAAAATTTCCTCATTACCCTATTACGGTCTTAGGAGGATGCACTTAGAACGGGCAAGACTTAGAAAAAATTTCCTTATTGCGCTATTACGGTCTTAGGGGGCAAGACTTAGAAAAATTTCCTTATAACCCTGTTGCGGTCTTAGGAGGATGCACTTAGAACGGGCAAGACTTAGAAAAATTTCCTTATAACCCTGTTGCGGTCTTCGGGGGCAAGACTTTGAAAAATTTCCTTACTACCCTCTTGCGGTCTTAGGAGGATGCACTTAGAACAATTTCCTTATTACCCTATTACGGTCTTAGGGGGCAAGACTTAGAAAAAATTTCCTTATTACGCGATTACGGTCTTAGGGGGCAAGACTTAGAAAAAAATTCCTTATTACGCGATTACGGTCTTAGGGGGCAAGACTTAGAAAAATTTCCTTATAACCCTGTTGCGGTCTTAGGAGGATGCACTTAGAACAATTTCGTTATTCCCCTATTACTGTCTTCTGCGGGAAGACTTAGAAAATATTTCCTCATTACCCTATTACGGTCTTAGGGGGCAACACTTAGAAAAATTTCCTTACAACCGTGTTGCGGTCTTAGGAGGATGCACTTAGAACGGGCAAGACTTAGAAAAAATTTCCTTATAACGCTATTACGGTCTTAGGGAGCAAGACTTAGAAAAATTTCCTTATAACCCTGTTGCGGTCTTAGGAGGATGCACTTAGAACAATTTCGTTATTCCCCTATTACTGTCTTCTGCGGGAAGACTTAGAAAATATTTCCTCATTACCCTATTACGGTCTTAGGGAGCAAGACTTAGAAAAATTTCCTTATAACCCTGTTGCGGTCTTAGGAGGATGCACTTAGAACAATTTCGTTATTCCCCTATTACTGTCTTCTGCGGGAAGACTTAGAAAATATTTCCTTATTACGCTATTACGTTCTTAGGGGGCAAGACTTAGAAAAAATTTCCTTATAACCCTGTTGCGGTCTTAGGAGGATGCACTTAGAACGGGCAAGACTTAGAAAAAATTTCCTTATTACCCTATTACGGCCTTAGAGGGCGAGACTTAGAAAAAATTTCCTTATAACGCTATTACGGTCTTAGGGGGCAAGACTTAGAAAAATTTCCTTATTACCCTATTACGGTCTTAGGGCGCAAGATTTAGAAAAATTTCCTTATAACCCTGTTGCGGTCTTAGGAGGATGCACTTAGAACGGGCAAGACTTAGAAAAAATTTCCTTATTACGCTATTACGTTCTTCTGCGGGAAGACTTAGAAAAAATTTCCTTATTACCCTATTACGGTCTTAGGGGGCAAGACTTAGAAAAAATTCCTTATAACCCTGTTGCGGTCTTAGGAGGATGCACTTAGAACGGGCAAGACTTAGAAAAAATTTCCTTATAACGCTATTACGGTCTTAGGGGGCAAGACTTAGAAAAAATTTCCTTATTACGCTATTACGGTCTTAGGGGGCAAGACTTAGAAAAATTTCCTTATAACCCTGTTGCGGTCTTAGGAGGATGCACTTAGAACGGGCAAGACTTAGAAAAAAATTTCCTCATTACCCTGTTGCGGTCTTAGGAGGATGCACTTAGAACAATTTCCTTATTACCCTATTACGGTCTTAGGGGGTAAGACTTAGAAAAAATTTCCTTATTACGCGATTACGGTCTTAGGGGGCAAGACTTAGAAAAATTTCCTTATAACCCGGTTGCGGTCTTAGGAGGATGCACTTAGAACGGGCAAGACTTAGAAAAATTTGCTTATAACCCTGCTGCGGTCTTAGGAGGATGCACTTAGAACGGGCAAGACTTAGAAAAATTTCCTTATAACCCTGTTGCGGTCTTAGGAGGATGCACTTAGAACAATTTCCTTATTACCCTATTACGGTCTTCTGCGGGAAGACTTAGAAAATTTTTCCTTATTACGCTATTACGGTCTTCTTGGGCAAGATTTAGAAAAAATTTCCTTATTACGCTATAACGCTCTTCTGGGGCAAGACTTAGAAAAATTTCCTTATAACCCTGTTGCGGTCTTAGGAGGATGCACTTAGAACGGGCAAGACTTAGAAAAAATTTCCTTATTGCGCTATTACGGTCTTAGGGGGCAAGACTTAGAAAAATTTCCTTATAACCCTGTTGCGGTCTTAGGAGGATGCACTTAGAACGGGCAAGACTTAGAAAAAATTTCCTTATTACGCTATTACGTTCTTCTGCGGGAAGACTTAGAAAAAATTTCCTTATAACGCTATTACGGTCTTAGGGGGCAAGACTTAGAAAAAATTTCCTTATTACGTACTATTACGGTCTTCTGGGGCAAGACTTAGAAAAAATGTTTTTATTACGGTCTTCGTTGGCAAGACTTAGAAAAAATTTCCTTATTACGCTATTACGTTCTTCTGCGGGAAGACTTAGAAAAAATTTCCTTATAACCCTGTTGCGGTCTTAGGAGGATGCACTTAGAACGGGCAAGACTTAGAAAAAATTTCCTTATAGCGCTATTACGGTCTTAGGGGGCAAGACTTAGAAAAAATTTCCTTATTACGCTATTTTGTCTTAGGGGGCAAGACTTAGAAAAAAAATTCCTTACAACCCTCTTGCGGTCTTAGGAGGATGCACTTAGAACGGGCAAGACTTAGAAAAAATTTCCTTATTACGCTATTGCGGTCTTCGTTGGCAAGACTTAGAAAAAAATTTCCTCATTACCCTATTACGGTCTTAGGGCGCAAGACTTAGAGAAAATTTCCTTAGTACGCTATTACGGTCTTAGGGGGCAAGACTTAGAAAAAAATTTCCTCATTACCCTATTACGGTCTTAGGAGGATGCACTTAGAACGGGCAAGACTTAGAAAAAATTTCCTTATTGCGCTATTACGGTCTTAGGGGGCAAGACTTAGAAAAATTTCCTTATAACCCTGTTGCGGTCTTAGGAGGATGCACTTAGAACGGGCAAGACTTAGAAAAATTTCCTTATAACCCTGTTGCGGTCTTCGGGGGCAAGACTTTGAAAAATTTCCTTACTACCCTCTTGCGGTCTTAGGAGGATGCACTTAGAACAATTTCCTTATTACCCTATTACGGTCTTAGGGGGCAAGACTTAGAAAAAATTTCCTTATTACGCGATTACGGTCTTAGGGGGCAAGACTTAGAAAAAAATTCCTTATTACGCGATTACGGTCTTAGGGGGCAAGACTTAGAAAAAATTCCTTATAACCCTGTTGCGGTCTTAGGAGGATGCACTTAGAACGGGCAAGACTTAGAAAAAATTTCCTTATAACGCTATTACGGTCTTAGGGAGCAAGACTTAGAAAAATTTCCTTATAACCCTGTTGCGGTCTTAGGAGGATGCACTTAGAACAATTTCGTTATTCCCCTATTACTGTCTTCTGCGGGAAGACTTAGAAAATATTTCCTCATTACCCTATTACGGTCTTAGGGGGCAACACTTAGAAAAATTTCCTTACAACCGTGTTGCGGTCTTAGGAGGATGCACTTAGAACGGGCAAGACTTAGAAAAAATTTCCTTATAACGCTATTACGGTCTTAGGGAGCAAGACTTAGAAAAATTTCCTTATAACCCTGTTGCGGTCTTAGGAGGATGCACTTAGAACAATTTCGTTATTCCCCTATTACTGTCTTCTGCGGGAAGACTTAGAAAATATTTCCTCATTACCCTATTACGGTCTTAGGGAGCAAGACTTAGAAAAATTTCCTTATAACCCTGTTGCGGTCTTAGGAGGATGCACTTAGAACAATTTCGTTATTCCCCTATTACTGTCTTCTGCGGGAAGACTTAGAAAATATTTCCTCATTACCCTATTACGGTCTTAGGGCGCAAGACTTAGAAAAAAAATTCCTTACAACCCTCTTGCGGTCTTAGGAGGATGCACTTAGAACGGGCAAGACTTAGAAAAAATGTCCTTATTACGCTATTACGGTCTTAGGGGGCAAGACTTAGAAAAAATTTCCTTATAACCCTGTTGCGGTCTTAGGGGGCAAGACTAAAAAAAAAATTTCCTTACAACCCTGTTGCGGTCTTAGGAGGATACACTTAGAGCAATTTCCTTATTCCCCTATTACTGTCTTCTGGGGCAAGACTTAGAAAAAATTTCCTTATTACCCTATTACTGTCTTCTGGGGCAAGACTTAGAAAAATTTCCTTACAACCCTGTTGCGGTCTTAGGAGGATGCAGTTAGAACGGGCAAGACTTAGAAAAAATTTCCTTATTACGCTATTGCGGTTTTCGTTGGCAAGACTTAGAAAAAAATTTCCTCATTACCCTATTACGGTCTTAGGGCGCAAGACTTAGAGAAAATTTCCTTAGTACGCTATTACGGTCATAGGGGGCAAGACTTAGAAAAAAATTTCCTCATTACCCTATTACGGTCTTAGGGCGCAAGACTTAGAGAAAATTTCCTTAGTACGCTATTACGGTCTTAGGGCGCAAGACTTAGAAAAAATTTCCTTATAACCCTGTTGCGGTCTTAGGAGGATGCACTTAGAACGGGCAAGACTTAGAAAAAATTTCCTTATTACGCTATTACGGTCTTAGGGGGCAAGACTTAGAAAAATTTCCTTATAACCCTGTTGCGGTCTTAGGAGGATGCACTTAGAACGGGCAAGACTTAGAAAAAATTTCCTTATTGCGCTATTACGGTCTTAGGGCGCAAGACTTAGAAAAATTTCCTTATAACCCTGTTGCGGTCTTCGGGGGCAAGACTTTGAAAAATTTCCTTACATCCCTCTTGCGGTCTTAGGAGGATGCACTTAGAACAATTTCCTTATTACCCTATTACGGTCTTAGGGGGCAAGACTTAGAAAAAATTTCCTTATTACGCGATTACGGTCTTAGGGGGCAAGACTTAGAAAAATTTCCTTATAACCCTGTTGCGGTCTTAGGAGGATGCACTTAGAACGGGCAAGACTTAGAAAAAATTTCCTTACAACCCTATTACGGTCTTAGGAGCATGCACTTAGAACGGGCAAGACTTAGAAAAAATTTCCTTATTACGCTATTACGGTCTTAGGGGGCAAGACTTAAAAAAAATTTCCTTATTACCCTATTACGGTCTTAGGGGGCAAGACTTAAAAAAAATTTCCTTATTACCCTATTACGGCCTTCGGGGGCAAGACTTAGAGAAATTTCCTTATAACCCTGTTGCGGTCTTAGGAGAATGCACTTAGAACGGGCAAGACTTAGAAAAAATTTCCTTATTACGCTATTACGGTCTTAGGGGGCAAGACTTAGAAAAATTTCCTTATTACCCTATTACGCTCTTCGGGGGCAAGACTCAGAAAAAATTTCCTTATTACGCTGTTGCAGTCTTAGGAGGATGCACTTAGAACGGGCAAGACTCAGAAAAAATTCCTTATTACGCTATTACGGTCTTAGGGGGCAAGACTCAGAAAAAATTTCCTTATTACGCTATTATGGTCTTAGGGGGCAAGACTTAGAAAAAATTTCCTTACAACCCTGTTGCGGTCTTAGGATGATGCGGTTAGAACGGGCAAGACTTAGAAAAAATTTCCTGTTTACCCTGTTGCGGTCTTCGGGGGCAAGACTTTGAAAAATTTCCTTATAACCCTGTTGCGGTCTTAGGAGGATGCACTTAGAACGGGCAAGACTTAGAAAAAATTTCCTTATTACCCTATTACGGCCTTAGGGGGCAAGATTTAGAAAAATTTCCTTATTATCCTATTACGGCCTTAGAGGGCGAGACTTAGAAAAAATTTCCTTATTACGCTATTACGGTCTTAGAGGGCAAGACTTAGAAAAATTTCCTTATTACCCTATTACGGCCTTAGAGGGCAAGACTTAGAAAAATTTCCTTATTACGCTGTTACGGCCTTAGAGGGCAAGACTTAGAAAAAATTTCCTTATTACGCTGTTGCGGTCTTAGGAGGATGCAGTTAGAACGGGCAAGACTTAGAAAAAATTTCTTATTACTCTATTACGGCCTTAGGGGGCAAGACTTAGAAAAATTTCCTTATAACCCTGTTGCGGTCTTAGGAGGATGCACTTAGAACGGGCGAGACTTAGAAAAATTTTCTTATTACCCTATTACGGCCTTAGAGGGCGAAACTTAGAAAAATTTTCTTATTACCCTATTACGGCCTTAGAGGGTGAGACTTAGAAAAAATTTCCTTATTACGCTATTACGGTCTTAGAGGGCGAGATTTAGAAAAATTTTCTTATTACCCTATTACGGCCTTAGAGGGCGAGACTTAGAAAAAATTTCCTTATTACGCTATTACGGTCTTAGGGGGCAAGACTTAGAAAAATTTCCTTATAACCCTGTTGCGGTCTTAGGAGGATGCACTTAGAACGGGCAAGACTTAGAAAAATTTCCTTATTACCCTATTACGGTCTTAGGGGGCAAGACTTAGAAAAAATTTCCTTATTACGCTGTTGCGGTCTTAGGAGGATGCAGTTAGAACGGGCAAGACTTAGAAAAATTTCCTTATTACCCTATTACGGCCTTAGAGGGCGAGACTTAGAAAAAAATTTCCTTATTACGCTATTACGGTCTTAGAGGGCGAGATTTAGAAAAATTTCCTTATTACCCTATTACGGCCTTAGAGGGCGAGACTTAGAAAAAATTTCCTTATTACGCTATTACGGTCTTAGGGGGCAAGACTAAGAAAAAATTTCCTTATAACGCTATTACGGTCTTAGGGGGCAAGACTTAGAAAAATTTCCTTATAACCCTGTTGCGGTCTTAGGAGGATGCACTTAGAAAAATTTTCTTATTACCCTATTACGGCCTTAGAGGGCGAGACTTAGAAAAAATTTCCTTATTACGCTATTACGGTCTTAGGGGGCAAGACTAAGAAAAAATTTCCTTATAACGCTATTACGGTCTTAGGGGGCAAGACTTAGAAAAATTTCCTTATTACCCTATTACGGCCTTAGAGGGCAAGACTTAGAAAAATTTCCTTATTACGCTGTTGCGGTCTTAGGAGGATGCAGTTAGAACGGGCAAGACTTAGAAAAAATTTCTTATTACTCTATTACGGCCTTAGAGGGCAAGACTTAGAAAAAATTTCCTTATTACGTACTATTACGGTCTTCTGGGGCAAGACTTAGAAAAAATGTTTTTATTACGGTCTTCGTTGGCAAGACTTAGAAAAAATTTCCTTATTACCCTATTACGGTCTTAGGGGGCAAGACTTAGAAAAAATTCCTTATAACCCTGTTGCGGTCTTAGGAGGATGCACTTAGAACGGGCAAGACTTAGAAAAAATTTCCTTATTACGCTATTACGGTCTTCTGGGGCAAGACTTAAAAAAATTTCCTTATTACCCTATTACGGCCTTAGAGGGCGAGACTTAGAAAAATTTCCTTATTACCCTATTACGGCCTTAGAGGGCGAGACTTAGAAAAATTTTCTTATTACCCTATTACGGCCTTAGGGGGCAAGATTTAGAAAAATTTCCTTATTATCCTATTACGGCCTTAGAGGGCGAGACTTAGAAAAAATTTCCTTATTACGCTATTACGGTCTTAGGGGGCAAGACTAAGAAAAAATTTCCTTATAACGCTATTACGGTCTTAGGGGGCAAGACTTAGAAAAATTTCCTTATTACCCTATTACGGCCTTAGAGGCAAGACTTAGAAAAAATTTCCTTATTACCCTGTTGCGGTCTTAGGAGGATGCAGTTAGAACGGGCAAGACTTAGAAAAAATTTCTTATTACTCTATTACGGCCTTAGAGGGCAAGACTTAGAAAAAATTTCCTTATTACGTACTATTACGGTCTTCTGGGGCAAGACTTAGAAAAAATGTTTTTATTACGGTCTTCGTTGGCAAGACTTAGAAAAAATTTCCTTATTACGCTATTACGTTCTTCTGCGGGAAGACTTAGAAAAAATTTCCTTATTACCCTATTACGGTCTTAGGGGGCAAGACTTAGAAAAAATTCCTTATAACCCTGTTGCGGTCTTAGGAGGATGCACTTAGAACGGGCAAGACTTAGAAAAAATTTCCTTATTACGCTATTACGGTCTTCTGGGGCAAGACTTAGAAAAATTTCCTTATTACCCTATTACGGCCTTAGAGGGGGAGACTTAGAAAAATTTCCTTATTACCCTATTACGGCCTTAGAGGGCGAGACTTAGAAAAATTTTCTTATTACCCTATTACGGCCTTAGGGGGCGGGGGTGGGGCAAGATTTAGAAAAAAATTTCCTTATTATAACGCCTGTTGCGGTCTTAGGAGGATGCACTTTAGAACGGGGCAAGACTTAGAAAAAATTTCCTTACAACCCTGTTGCGGTCTTAGGAGGATGCACTTAGAACGGGCAAGGACTTTAGAAAAAATTTCCTTATAACGCTATTACGCTCTTAGGGGGCACAAGACTTAGAAAAATTTCCTTATAACCCTGTTGCGGTCTTAGGAGGATGCACTTAGAACGGGCAAGACTTAGAAAAAATTTCCTTATTACGCTATTACGGTCTTAGGGGGCAAGACTTAGAAAAATTTCCTTATAACCCTGTTGCGGTCTTAGGAGGATGCACTTAGAACGGGCAAGACTTAGAAAAAATTTCCTTATTACGCTATTACGGTCTTCTGGGGCAAGACTTAGAAAAATTTCCTTATTACCCTATTACGGCCTTAGAGGGCGAGACTTAGAAAAATTTTCTTATTACGCTGTTGCGGTCTTAGGAGGATGCAGTTAGAACGGGCAAGACTTAGAAAAAATTTCTTATTACCCTATTACGGTCTTGGGGGGCAAGACTTAAAAAAAATTTCCTTATTACCCTATTACGGCCTTCGGGGGCAAGACTTAGAGAAATTTCCTTATAACCCTGTTGCGGTCTTAGGAGAATGCACTTAGAACGGGCAAGACTTAGAAAAAATTTCCTTATTACGCTATTACGGTCTTAGGGGGCGAGACTTAGAAAAAATTTCCTTATTACGCTATTACGGTCTTAGAGGGCGAGACTTAGAAAAATTTTCTTATTACCCTATTACGGCCTTAGGGGGCAAGATTTAGAAAAATTTCCTTATAACCCTGTTGCGGTCTTAGGAGGATGCACTTAGAACGGGCAAGACTTAGAAAAAATTTCCTTACAACCCTGTTGCGGTCTTAGGAGGATGCACTTAGAACGGGCAAGACTTAGAAAAAATTTCCTTATAACGCTATTACGCTCTTAGGGGGCAAGACTTAGAAAAATTTCCTTATAACCCTGTTGCGGTCTTAGGAGGATGCACTTAGAACGGGCAAGACTTAGAAAAAATTTCCTTATTACGCTATTACGGTCTTAGGGGGCAAGACTTAGAAAAATTTCCTTATAACCCTGTTGCGGTCTTAGGAGGATGCACTTAGAACGGGCAAGACTTAGAAAAAATTTCCTTATTACGCTATTACGGTCTTCTGGGGCAAGACTTAGAAAAATTTCCTTATTACCCTATTACGGCCTTAGAGGGCGAGACTTAGAAAAATTTTCTTATTACGCTGTTGCGGTCTTAGGAGGATTCAGTTAGAACGGGCAAGACTTAGAAAAAATTTCTTATTACCCTATTACGGTCTTGGGGGGCAAGACTTAAAAAAAAATTTCCTTATTACCCTATTACGGCCTTCGGGGGCAAGACTTAGAGAAATTTCCTTATAACCCTGTTGCGGTCTTAGGAGAATGCACTTAGAACGGGCAAGACTTAGAAAAAATTTCCTTATTACGCTATTACGGTCTTAGGGGGCGAGACTTAGAAAAAATTTCCTTATTACGCTATTACGGTCTTAGAGGGCGAGACTTAGAAAAATTTTCTTATTACCCTATTACGGCCTTAGGGGGCAAGATTTAGAAAAATTTCCTTATAACCCTGTTGCGGTCTTAGGAGGATGCACTTAGAACGGGCAAGACTTAGAAAAAATTTCCTTACAACCCTGTTGCGGTCTTAGGAGGATGCACTTAGAACGGGCAAGACTTAGAAAAAATTTCCTTATAACGCTATTACGCTCTTAGGGGCAAGACTTAGAAAAATTTCCTTATTACCCTGTTGCGGTTCTAGGAGGATGCACTTAGAACGGGCAAGACTTAGAAAAAATTTCCTTATTACGCTATTACGGTCTTAGGGGGCAAGACTTAGAAAAATTTCCTTATAACCCTGTTGCGGTCTTAGGAGGATGCACTTAGAACGGGCAAGACTTAGAAAAAATTTCCTTATTACGCTATTACGGTCTTAGGGGGCGAGACTTAGAAAAAATTTCCTTATTACGCTATTACGGTCTTAGAGGGCGAGACTTAGAAAAAATTTCCTTATTACCCTATTACGGCATTAGAGGGCAAGACTTAGGAAAAATTTCCTTATTACGCTATTATGGTCTTAGGGGGCAAGACTCAGAAAAAATTCCTCATTACCCTATTACGGTCTTAGGGCGCAAGACTTAGAAAAATTTCCTTATAACCCTGTTGCGGTCTTAGGAGGATGCACTTAGAACGGGCAAGACTTAGAAAAAATTTCCTTATTACGCTATTACGGTCTTCGTTGGCAAGACTTAGAAAAAAATTCCCTGATTACCCTGTTGCGGTCTTCGGGGGCAAGACT